>PVIJ01000941.1:0-234330 GCA_004024925.1 Scalopus aquaticus | reverse complement strand
GGGCAACCAGGTAGGCCCCTCTTGTTTTTCTTTAATCTACACTCATGAGGCTGGTTTATTATTTGCTTTCTTGTACTGCCCTTACTCATTTTTATTTTTGCATACATACAAGAACGGGGTTGTAGGCCAGAGCTGCAGGGGGTGAGATTATTTACCAAAGTCAGAGTGGGGAGCAGAACAGGCGGATCTACTGAAATACACTGCTGAGAGAATCAGAGGGCGATACAGGAGAGGTCTGCTGCGCCATGTGGGTTAGCTCCCTGGCCAGGCATTGAACTTATGCTGCAGTGGCTGGTGATAGCTTCATAGTGCTGAGACTTTAACCCCTGTGACACCAAGGAGGCCCTGCCCTTACTCACTTTTATATTAAGGTTGAAATAGTGTAATTTTCATGGAATGAGCTGATTATTACAGTTTTTCCATTACATGCATATTTATTGTAAATTGTGTATAAGAATGCTTTTGTGCTTTGTAAACTGTTTTTAGTCTGTTGTACCAATGCCTTATCGAGTTGTATCAAACATTTCCTCCATGATTGTCGATTTTCATTTACCATACTGTCAATGAATACACTGGAAGATCCATCATTTTTTTACAGTTATAATTTCTTAGTAGATCATCTCTTTTGCTACTGGGTAGTGTTCCTCCTTAGCCCAATTATTTTGCCCTAAATGTTATTTTTTTAAAAGATTTATTTATTTATTTATGCATAGATGTAGGCCAGAGGTGGGGGTGGGGGTGGTGAGAGGATCCACCAGAGCCAGAGTGGGGAGCAGAACAGGCAGATTGACTGAAATACACTGCTGAGGGGAGCAGCAGTTGAGACAGGAGAGGTCAGCTACGCCATGTGGGTTAACTCCCTGGCTGGGATCGAACTCATGCTGCAGTGGCTGCTGATAGCTTCATAGTGCTGAGACTTAACCTCTTGTGCCGCCAGGGAGGCCCCTTAAATGTTATTTTTTCTGATAATATTGCTGCACAAACTTACCTTCAGTTTTACTTGCCTGGATTGTTTTCTCCTTTACTTTCAACTTTTTTTTTTTTAAAGATTTATTTATTTATTTATTATTTATACATACAAGCTGGGGTACAGGCCAGAGGCTTGGGGCGGCGAGAGGGTTCACCAGAGACAGAGTGGGAAGCAGAATAGACAGATCAGAAATACACTGCTGAGGGGAGCAGCGGGCGAGGCAGGAGAGGTCTGCCGCACCATGTGGGATTCTCCCTGGCTGGGCGTCGAACACGCGTCGCCGCTGCTGACAGCTCCACAGCGCAGCGCTCAACCGCTGCGCCACCGGGGAGGCCCAACTTTTTTTTTTAAAGATTTATTTATACATACAAGTTGGGGTACAGGCCTGAGGCGAGGGGCGGCGAGAGGGTTCACCAGAGACAGAGTGGGGAGCAGAACAGGCAGATCAGAAATACACTGCTGAGGGGAGCAGTGGGCAAGACAGGAGAGGTCTGCCGAGCCATGTGGGATTCTCCCCGGCTGGGCGTGGAACTCGCATCGTGTGCCCTGCCAACAGCTCCACAGTGCAGTACTCAACCGCTGCGCCACCGGGGAGGCCCTATTTTCAACATTTTTTAAAATTAGGTTTTTTTTGTTTTTTTTTTACATACAAGCTGGGGTACAGGCCAGAGGCATGGGGCGGCAAGAGGGTTCACCAGAGACAGAGTAGGGAGCAGAACAGGCAGATCAGAAGTACACTGCTGAGGGGAGCAGCGGGTGAGGCAGGAGAGGTCTGCCCCACCATGTGGGACTCTCCCCAGCCGGGTGTCGAACTCGCGTCGCCGCTGCCAACAGCTCCACAGCGCAGCGCTCAACCGCTGCGCCACTGGGGAGGCCCTTAAAATTAGGTTTTGACTGTCTTTTTTTTTTTTTTAACACAAGACCACCTAATGCACGGAAGTCTGTTTTATTTTCTTTTAAGGATTTTATTTATTTTTGCATACAATCTGGGTTGCAGGCCAAAGGTATGGGGCAGTAAGAGTGTTTACCAGAGCCAGAGTGGGGAGCAGAACAGGCAGATTGACCGAAATACACTGCTGAGGGGAGCATTGGGCGCAGGAGAGGGCGCCCTGTGGGAGTCTCCCTGGCCAGGCATCAAACTCCTGCCCAGCTGTGGACAGCTCTGCAGCCTGTGCTTATTAACCTGCTGCGCCACCAGGGAGGTCCATTCTTTTTTTTTTTTTTTTTTGGTTAAGGTTTTATGAATACAAGCTGGGGTGTAGACCAGAGGTGTGTGGGCTGAGAGGATTCACCAGAGACAGAGTGAGGAGCAGAACAGGCAGATTGACTGAAACACACTGCTGAGGGGAGATGGTGAGACAGGAGTTACCTGGCGCATCTTTTGCAAAGCTTCCTGGCCGTGTAGCTCTGGATAGCTTCATAATGCCGGGACCTAACCTGTTGCACCACCAGAAAGGCCCTTGACTATCTTTTTCAAGCAGCATATAGATAGGTTTGTGTTTTTTTTTTTTTTTTTTTGAGGGTGAGACCCACTGGTTTTTAGTCTCTTTTTTTTTTTTTTTAAGATTTATTTATTTATACATACAAACTGGGGTACAGGCCAGACACGTGGGGCGGTGAGAGGATTCACCAGAGACAGAGTGAGGAGCAGAACAGGCAGATCAGAAATACACTGCTGAGGGGAGCAGCGGGCGAGGCAGGAGAGGTCTGCCGCACCATGTGGGATTCTCCCCAGCTGGGCGTCGAACTCACATTGCTGCTGCCTGCAGCTCCACAGCGCAGCGCTCAACCGCTGCGCCACCAGGGAGGCCCATAGATAGGTTTTTAATAATCCAAGATAGCAAACAAATCTTCTACGGAGGAGTTACATTAATTCATTTCTTGACTACTGATATAGCTGCACTTATTTCCCCAAACTATAGTGTTTCTGTATTTTTCTTTCATATTTATGCTTGTTTGGAGACTACATGTATGTAGCTCTTTTTATTAGTTACTATGGATTGTTACAGAACGCACGCTTCAGTTTACATTTGTTCGGAATGTCCCACTCTCTTCCTCCTGCACATTGAACAGGTCATCTTTCTTGTTACTGCTATTTAGAGTTGCAGGTCTGTGTTCCCCAAAACCCTCTTAAGATCTGCAAAATTAGAACTACTTTGAGACTATTTCTGAGATGCAGCTTTTCTGCTGATATTCTGTTGATATTGGCATTGATACAAAAACAATGGGTTAAACAGCGGGTGCCTGTGCATGAATGCAGAGGTACCAACTGCCCCAGTAGTCACTGTGTTCTTGTCACAGGGAGGGAAAAAGTCATCTATGCTTAGAAAGGACTTTATGAAGGGCCTCCCTGGTGGCACACGGTTTAAAGACACAGCACTATGAAGTTATAGCCAGCCAGTTTGATCCTGGGCAAGGGAGATGACCCACATGGCACAAGACCTCTCCTGTTGCTCCCCTAAGCAGTGTATTTCAGTAGATCTTCCTGCTCTGCTCCCCACTCTGTCTCTGCTAAATCCTCTTACCGCCCTCCCCACCTCTCACGCCCACCCCAACCCACACAGCTCTGGCCTACACCCCAGTTCTTGTATGCATAAATCTTCTTTGAAAAGGCACTTTATGAAGCAGTAAAAATTGTTAATGCCATTAAAATTTTGACCTTGAATACATGTCTTTTTAAGATTCTGAGTGATATGGGAAGCATGCAGACGGCATTTCTGCTGCACGCTGAAATACGAAGGTTGTTTCATGGAAAAGCTCCTGTGTGATTGAGTTGAGCTTCACTAGCCACTTTTATTCACAGGACATTTTTATTCAAAACAACAACTGATAAGAGTAACCATAACCCTAAAAGACATGGGTATTTGACAGACATTTCCTTGAAATGTGTGTCACTTTAAGGAAAACAACTCCGTTTTTGTTAAAAAAAATTCCAAGCTTTCAAATAAAAAGGCTATAAACACACCCTTTTCCAACTACATATCTGTGTGAGGCCAAATTGTGTATTTCAATTTAGGAATCAGAATTTATGGATAACATGACCCCTTCACATATAAGCACATGAAGATGAATACATGATCCACCTATACGAATCCATTTGCCTCTTATTAAGTCAAGCAATTGAAGATATTTACAGAAAGGGTATGAGTAATGACTCTAAATTTTCATCTTGGAAAATATTTAAATGTTCATTGATATTGGGTTATTTGTAAAGAAAATACTTTCAAATGGTAATTTTAATTTCTAACATGGTAAATATTGACATAACCCCAATAACAAAACGTAAATATTGGACCCTCAATGATTTTTATTTAAGAGCATTAAAGGGCTTCTTTTTTTTTTTTTAAAGATTTATTTATACAAGCTGGGGTACAAGCCAGAGGCATGCGGCGGCGAGAGGGTTCACCAGAGACAGAGTGGGGAGCAGAACAGGCAGATCAGAAATACACTGCTGAGGGGAGCAGCAGGTGAGGCAGGAGAGATCTGCTGCACCATGTGGGATTCTCCCGGGCTGGGCATCAAACCCCCATCGTGTGCGGCTGACAGCTCCACAGCGCAGCGCTCAACCACTGCGCCACCAGGGAGGCCCAAGAGCAATTAAAGGGATTCTAAGAGAACTGTAGGTTTATTTTCAGACTTTTAGCAAGACAATTGTTTACAGTTAATAGTTGATTTAAATTTGATTGGCAAAACCAATTTCTAAGTTATTACTTTTTTAGTTCCCACCTCCACCACTATAAAAGGCACTTTTTTACTTCTTGGTTCTGACATATTCCTTCTGAATTCACTTTTCTTGTAGAAGTGTTATCTTTTTCTTTATTTATGCATAAAAGATGCTGCAGGCCAGAGGGGTGTGTGTGTATGTGTGGAGTAGGGGAGGAGGTGTTGAAAGCATTCACCAGACAGTGGGGAGCAGAACAGGCAGTTTGACTGAAATACACTGCTGAGGGGAGCAGTAGGTGAGGCAAGACAGGTCTGCTGCGCCATGTGGGAAGCTCCCTGGCCAGGGATCAAACTCATGCTGCAGTGGCTCTGGATAGTTTCATAGCGCCGCGCCTTAACCCGTTGTAGCACCACCGAGGACCCTGTATCTTAAATTTTTGAGTAAGAGTCTGCATTAAACTGTCTAAAAATGTGCATAATTTGCACCACTCTTAAGTGTTCAGCCACATGAAAAATTTTAGGTTAACATCTCTTCCCTGAGCTTTTGACATTGCTTCCTTGTTTTCTGGCCTCTGTTGTTCTTGGTGATGTCAGTGTAACTAACGGTGTAATTGGTGGTTCTTTGTAATGTCTTCTTGTTATTTTTCTCCTGATGTCCCACAAATTCACAGTATCTCTGGTGGTGGGTTTATCCTTTTGCCTGTCTGGTCCTCAAAATGCCCACTTAGTCTGATGTTGATTTTTAATGCATGCCTAAAACTTTTGCTATAATGCAATTAAAAAACTTTAATTAAAAAACTAATTTAAAATAAACCTATAAAAAAATCATGTAATTGGGTTTAAAGAACAAAATTTAAATAACCTTGACACTACACAAACAAGATAAAACACGGAAAAAGAACATGAAAGATTGATGATCTTTATCATGAGTTGCAAAACTATGAATGATGGAAGAATAAAAATGAGGTAAAAAAAGAGTAGAACAAAAAAAAACATGATATAATACACAAAGTGGGAAGAAATGGTAGAACAAGCAAACTAAATCATTAACAAAAATATTTTGAAAACCAATAGATGTCAGTAAGAAAATGTTAAATATACTGAGATGAAAGCAAAAGAAATAGAGTTTAAAAATAGTTCTTCCTGGGGACTGGGACTAAGATAGGGCAGAGAATTATTGATCTGCATTATTTTCTTTTAAAGATTTATTTACACATACAGGAGTTGGGGTGTAGGCCAGAGGTGGGGGTGGAGGGACAAGAGTGGGGAGAACAGGCTGGCTGACTGAAATACACTGCTGAGGGGAGCAGCTGGTGAGACGGGAGGTCTGGTCTGCCATCTGGGAATTTCCCTGGCTGGGATCAGAATCTTGTGACAGTGGCTGGAGATAGCCTCACAGTGCTGTGACTTAACTCCTTGCACCACCAGGGAGGCCCCACATTAAAGTGATACATTTAATCTAAAAGTTAACTTGTTAGAAAATGAACGCTATAAGCCTCCCTGATGGAACAAGGGGTTAATTTTCAGCACTGTGAAGCTATAAGCAGCCACTGCAGCATGAGTTCCATACTGCCAAGGAACTTCCCATATGGCACAGCAGACCTCTGCTCCCCACTGCTCCCTTCAGCAGTGTATTGCAGATCTGCCTGTTCTGCTTCCCACTGTGTCCAGTGAATCCTCTCACCCTCCAAATTCCCCCACCCCTACACCCAAGTTCATTCGCATAATCAAATCTTTTTTTTAACAAGACACTTTAAGATTTATGCATAAAAGCTGGGGTACAGACCAGAGGCATGGGGGCGGCGAGAGGGTTCACCAGAGACAGAGCGGGGAGCAGCACAGGTAGATCGTCAGAAATACACTGCTGAGGGGAGCAGTGGGCGAGGCAGGTGTCTGCCAAGCCATGTGGGAATCTCCCCTGCCAGGCGTCACTGCTGCCGACAGCTCCACAGCGCAGAGCTTAACCACTGAGCCACCAGGGTGGCCCAAATCTTTTTTTTTTTTTTTAAAGGAACACTAGATTTATGTGTACAAGCTGGGTTGCAGGCCCAAGGTGTGGGGTGGTGAGAGGGCTCCCAGAGACAAGAGTGGGGAGCAGAACACGCAGATCAACCAAAATACACTGCTGAGGTGAGCAGCAGGCAAGGCAGGTCTGCTGTGCCATGTGACAATCTCCCAGGCCAGCATCGACAGCCCTGCAGACAGCTCCACAGTGCTGTGCCCAACCTGCTGTGACATCAGGGAGGCCCATCAATATTTTTTTTGCTCAAAAAATCAGACTATATGTATGCTAGGAAAAAAAAGTCATGTTCAAAGACTTTCTTAAATTATCACATCCATCCAATCTCGACAATTTTCATCCACTTCTTATGGGTTTTTCAGTTTTTTAATTTCATGAAAACCTAAGGAACCTTGAAGGTGTTTCCAATGCCACCTCTGTGCTTTGACGCAAGTGCAATTATCTTTCTCCAAATTTCACTTCCTTTGGTGTCACTTTTAACTTCATGTTAGCACTTTTTAATAATCTCATCTTACTAGATCAAAACACTTCCTAATGGAAAGTCTTCCAGAGATGGATACCATGCATCCACCTTTAAATCTTTCTGCTCTCCTTTGCTTTTTTACATTGCGGTGGCTACCATTTAACTTTTTCAGTTATCAGTCACATCAAAGTGTACCATTAATATAGCTTTTGTTTTAAAGATTTATGCATTCAAGACTGGGGTGTAGGCCAGATGTGTGGAAGGGGTGGGTGAGAGGATTCACCAGTGGGGAGCAGAACCGGCAGATTGAGACACAATGCGGAGGGGAGAGGTCTGCTGCACCATCAACCTGACAGGGCTTTATATAGTGCAATTGCTGACATCAGCTTACTTGAGCAGCCTCCTGGCAGTAGTACAGCATTGCATCAGAAAGTGATGCAATCAACTCTGGATGATGTGTGCATGGTATTATGCAATGCGATACAATATTACATCATTTTAGGCTGATTTAGGATGTTGTTGCAGTCCTAACTGGATAAATTCACACAGTAAAACATATAAAATGAATCATATGAAATATCTTCAAAACCAGAGGTGATAAAAAAATTTTAAGGGTTGGGGCCTCCCTGCTGGCGCAGCAGTTAAGCGCTGTGCTATGGAGCTGTCGGCAGTGGCGACACAAGTTCGGTGCCCGGCCAGGGAGATTCCCACATGGCGTAGCACTCTCCGCCTGCTGCGCCCCTCAGCAGTGTATTTCTGTCCATCTGCCTGTGCTGCTCCCTACTCTGTCTCTGGTGAACCCTCTCACCACCCCACGCCTGTACCCCAGCTTTTATGCATAAATAAATCTTTAAAAAATTTTTTCAGGGTTATATTCATGTTCAGCACAAGATACTATAGATTAGGGCCTTTTTAAGTCAGTAATGATCTCACTGTTGACCAGTGCTATTAAAGTATGTAATAGACATTAGCATATATTTAATAATTCAGATTTTCAGTAACTGCCTATCCTCTCTACACTCCCATTTGCACTGGCTGACAGGAAAGCTTTTTCACATTGTAACCTTTTCTAACAGTCCTGGTAAATTATTACCTTAACTTGATTTTATTGCATGCTCTAACTTTAGTCCAAAGCACAATGCTATTTCCACCTTTTCAAACTGTTACCCACAATTTAAATATCATTGTTTATCCCTTTATCTGTATAGACATTCTGTATTTAATTAAAATAACCATGTCTTGTATTTCCCAGGACACAAAACCTACTCAGAGAGAACTGATGACTATCATAATCCATTCTAAATATAAATCATTTAACAAACAATGACATGGGCTCAGAGAAATATGAACTTTCATTCACCTTTTTAAATAAGAGGCACAACAGATCTTCAGTAATGGTAAATGCTTTAATGCAGAAGCAAAAATCCTTTAACTTAAAACTGAAAATTGCTTTAGGCAACAAAAATAAAGCAACATTCTACAAATGGTAGTTTAGCTTTGTTAATGCCAACCCCCAGAACACCTCAAGGGAGAAAATGTCAATGTCTTTTCTGAATTCTATCCCTGGTTATTATATGGCTTCATACATTAAAGAATACTTCCACCCTCAGGCTATACCATTAGACTGGAATTATTCAACATAAGCAATCATCATAAATCTAATTACCCACTTTATTCTTCTTTTGCACTAGCTACCAAGTAGTATGTCAAAAACGAAAAAATTATATGCATGACCCTACCAAGGATTACTAGCTTTGATGTTGGTAAAATTTTGAAGCTATTTAATTACAAACTTTAGTGAATCTACTTAGATTTAAAAAACAAAAAGGCCACTCGTCAGTCATGTGCTTGGTTAAACCATGTAAATCATAGAGGTGAACTGGCCATTTAATCCTCTTGCTCAAGTTCGCCTTACCTAAATCCTTTGTGTAACTTTGCTCTTCACTCCTTCTTGCCAATATAAAGTTGAAGTGAAAGCCTGGAGAGTGACTTGAAGGAAGAGCCCCCCCACTTTTTCTTACAACCTACTGGGATCTTATACCATTTCACAAATTTATTTAATGCTGTACTAGTTTGGATAGAAAAGGACTTATTTCTCAGAAATAAAGCACCTTCCCAAGTGTAGCAATGAAATGTTTTCACTTTAATCTCATTTAATACATAGTTATCACAGAGCAGGGGTGGGGTGGAGTGACAAATCTTATCACCATTTCTTAATTTAAAAAGCATGCTTTCATGCAATTAAAATATTGACTTAGTGACATTTTACTATTAAGCAGTAATTCCTAAAATATTTCTGAATGAACACAACGAATGCCCCACCCCCCTTTGACTAGTTAGTTACCTACTTAGTGTGTTTTAATTGCAGTCGAAAACCAGAAAGTCATCACTGGACTTTAAATAGTGTATTTAAACAATTCTTATTGAAGATGTATTTTTCTTATGTGCCACTGATTTCTACCCTGAAAAGTTTCAAATATAAAATTAGTATTTAATCATGATACAAAAGAAACCAAACCAGACAAAGGAGTGAAGCACGTATCAATTTAATCATTGCACACACAAATTTGTGAAAATGCTAGCCACACACATACTGAGCCGCAAAGGAGATTCAAGGATTCTTCTTCATGTCTAAATAGTATCTTAAGCTAAGGAAATTTGGCTACTTACTCTCTTGATTATCACATGCATTTAAGTTACATACTTACCAAGTTTTCAATGTCTGTTTATCCTTGCTAGGAAAGGACAGAGTTCCTTAGAAATTTACTTCACTTTAAATCTTAAAGACATAAATCGAGGGTCCACACTTTGTTTAGTGCTTAACTAGAAGAATACATCACCATTATCACATACTCAGATATCAATTTTCAGACTTACTTTAGAGACTATCATTGTTCGTAACAAAAAGCATTAGCTGACTGTTCGTTATTGGTTTACAAAGACCACAGCAGGAAATGAGTGACAACATCCTTAGCATTACTGACATTGGCAAGGACGTGGCTAAAATTAGGTGAGAAATTCGTGTGTAATATACTGTAGGAAGGTATTTAACAGGACATATTTAATTGGAAATATTCTCAGAGGCTAATTTTCACTGGCATACAAGTCCCAGAAATCAGTATTTTGTAAGATTTAAGAATACACTTCAAATTATCAAGTCTCATTCAAAGAGATTATTCCTTCAAACACTACCCTCAGCTTAACTGCTCACAAATCTCTACATCAGCTGCAATGAGAACACTGGACAGCAATTCAGGTATTTTTACACCTATGCAATTTGGTAACTCAAAGCATGAGAAAGTTTTTGGCTGTCAACTAAAAAGGAAATCTCGTTTTAAAACTTCTTTAATGGTTGATGGTTTTGAGTCAAGACATCTTTTCACGTCACTGAAAGGAAATAATCTGTGTCAAGAAAAGGTCCAAGAAAAAGGTGAACCCTGAACTACCTAAAATCCAAATTACCTACCACCTAATTACCTTCCTAATATTCCTGATTAAGGTACTATCCATACCTTAAGATTAAGAGAAATTCAGTTTTCTCAGTTCTTTGATCAAAGCATCCCGGTTAAGTGAAATTTAAAAGGAAAAATTTTAATATGCAAAATATGTAAGAGTACTCACCAGAAAGGCAGCTTTAAAGAGCTAGTTTTAAGGAAAACCATTTCCATTGCATCAATGCCATTTCTTACAGATTAAACTGTGAAAGGCGATGAAAATTAAGCCCTCAGGTAATTTTATATTAAAAAAATAGTGGATCTTATAAAATATATTATCAGTTAATAAGTCAACTTTAAAAAGTCTTAACCAAACGCGTAACTTTTTGTAAAATAACCTTAAATATTTTACGTGGTTAACCACCATCCCAGTTTGAAAATACAAGATGAGTTAGTTCTATCATGCATACTAATCAATCCTACAAATTGGAAGGATGGTTCAGGCTTGCAAAAACTAAACTTTTATGCTTATTCTCCTCTACTTGGTGGCTTAGTTTTTTAAATCTAATTTTGTTGCTTAACACTAAAAGAAAAAATGTAAAAGGAAATCTCTCCAAAGGTGGGTTCAAGATAATGAAAATAAAACCATTAATACATTCTTCACAACCAATTACTGCTTATATCCCCTTGAAAAGAAATACAAGATTATCTAGATTGATTTCTTGATAGGTAGTCAGTTCTCATTTGAGTATTAAAAAGATTTGTCATTCTTATTTCAGAGTAACAACCCACAGTGGTGGTACACCAATAGAATAGGTGAATTTCCAAAGAAATACAAAAACTTAACAAAATTATTTACATCAAGAATTACTAACATTTAAAGTTAAGAAAAAAAGGAGTATAAAAACATTTTCAAGCCTATTACTGCATACCAGTGAAGACACTACTTTTTTCGTAGGTTAATTCATACTGTAAAAAGTTGAAAGGTAAATATGAGTACCAAGGAGTGGCTTAAGTAAAATATCCTGGACTCAAAATCCCTGCACTCTATATTAAATACCATCATGAGCATAAATAGCCAATGGAAATTTTCACTCTCTTCTCCTTTTAGGTGAAAGGTATCTATTTAGGTTCAACCTCAACCAAATAATAAAGGAGCTTTATTCCAACTGAGATTAGCAAACCTAGAATTACTATGGCCCAAGTACTCGGTGTTTGAAAGTGTCCAATGGGTCTATTAGTTATACTCACATTTAAGTAACTGCATAGCTTTCTTCCTCGTGTGGGTTATATGGATATGTTTGAAAAAAATACAAACATCAGGTACTTACAGATTAAACTAACCTGTACTGGCAGGGCTGTGGGATTTTTCTTCTCTACCAGTAAGTAGCTGAAATTCTGCTGCTAGTTAACAAAAACACAAATTGTATTAAACTGAGGAGTTCAATCCATAGCTTAAAAAAGTCAATGTGCATTAAATTTCCTCAGAGCCTCACATTAATACATTTAAATTTCTTACCCTAAGTCTTAAAAATATTACATTAGCTGATCTTAACGAGTTTATTAATAACACTGTATTTCGGACACATCTCATTTTGAAAAATAAACTATTACGGCAAAATTTTGATTTCTCTAAAAAAGGAGGGGAGGGGAGGGCCATCTACGTGGGGGGGAATTTCTTAAATGTCGTAATTTCTGCATTTAAGTATACATGTAGACACACCTCTGTGGCAAGAAATTCTTAATAGCTTTTAATTAAATTTTAAAAATCTTAATTTTAATTTCTTAGAGATTTTCAATTTTAAAAACATGGGCTAAAATACGAGTTCCACTAGAAGTACACTAAACAATACCTAAAAGGGAGGCTTTGCCCAAAACTTAAATGCCCCCAAACTCTTCTAAAGCAAATTTAAAGGAACTTTAAACTCCTTGTCCACTTGGGTAGTTGAGCAACCTTATTTTATTAGCAAAGACTGGGAAATCTTAAGAACAAGCATCAATTTATAATAAATGATTTAGTAAAACCTTGAAACATGCAAACAGGTGTATTGTTAACTTTCATTACAGGTAAGGTTCTCAATTTTGAGAACATTATACAATGGTCTCTTCCAAATAATAACTATTTTGTCTGCGTGTAATAAATGGGGAATCCATTAACTTCATTGAATTATTCAAATTTAACCAAAGGTGAAAATATAATTATAACGGTGAAATACAAAAACCCCAATAACAGTGAGAAAGCCAGAAGATTTGGAGAATTGCAAAATGGCCTTTATATGTTTTCACAAACACAGCACTACATAAAACCTTGACCAAACACACAGCTATTAATGTAGGTGTGCCATGACAACCTTAGACACACCATTATAGTATCTGGAATTAATGGATGGAGTCAAGTAATCGATTAAAATAGTTTACTCACATGGATCTTCTCTGTAGTTAATCTGATCAAAATTAAGTGTCTCTCACAAAATAGAGGGTGATTTACATGACTCCTAAAGAACCTAACTATGAACCAACCAGTCTTGATTTTTAATTTGCTTCAGATACAAATAGCTCAAATTATGTTTCACTGAAGTCCTTTGGCTCACCAATTTTTGCTTTAATGACTTTTACATCCTGCTTAGTAAACAAAAATATTTTCCCCTGAGAATACAAGATATGCTCAACAGATTCAAAGAGAAATCATTCTAAAATTTCAAACTAATATAGCTTTCTAAGAGATCTTTGTAGAGTTGGGAAGAATGAAGAGCTCTTCTTTTTATTGCCAAATTACTATGCAAAATGCATAAATCCTAGAGCAGGAAAAACAATGCTTATAAAAGCAATTCTCTTCTGAGCCTTACTGAAGAAATCCAATTTTTTAAAAAGGCTATTTTCAAACATCTCCCAACAAAAAGCCATGTAAGAACATTAAAACAAAACACTTGGTGCTACTGAAAGTAATGGGGATCTGAAACTGAAACACCGCTCTAATTCCTGTATGATTCAGTTAGAATTACACTGTAATAGGGAATATTTAAGTGCTGAGATATTAGATACACAGTTCTGAAAATTCAACATTGCAAAATTGTGAATGCCCATTATGTGCATGATATGACATATACCATTTAAAAGTTTATTTTGCCCAGAAACATCACACGGACGTGTTAGATGATTGCTACGCTCTAAGAATAAAACATTATGATTCAAGTACAGAAAGCAAAATACTGAGGAACAGTTAAAAAAAAAAAAACCTTTCACTAATTTCAAGTCATGAGACTTGTTAGCACAAGTCTAACTGGGGAAATGTTTACTTACAAAAATCTGCCCTGTCAGTCTAAAAACTGAATCTTCCATTTATAACACTTTTCCATTAAAAAACCATTTTGAGAGAACACACAAAGGTCACTGAGTATTTGCTGAGTAATATTTCACCTTTGAAAAAAAGGACATACCTGATTTACACAAAATTTTAGGGTATATGTCTCTTACTTTTTATTCCCTAAACAATACAAGTGTCAGTTAACTAAAAAAAAATTTTTCTCACTGAAGAGGTGATTTCAACATTTCATTTACCGTATTTTACCAGTGGACAAAACAACTGAAAATTATGTAATTTCCAAAATCATACTTTTTCTACATCACAGAACTAGAGACAACAATGAAACTATCTTAAATTAGGAATGAATACTTCCAACAAATTCTGCTACCTATAAGAAAACCCACCCACCTTCAGTACCAAGTGTCCATTTTAACGACTGCAATTTGTCAAAATCAGGACAGGCAGCTTTACTCTTGAATTATTTCAGTATAATGGGGGATAATGTGGGCAACAGAAAACATCTCCCATTAAGGAGCCTTAAATGGTGTGACTGAGTAGGACATAAAAAATTCTAATATACTTTTGTTGTGACAAAATCTTTTTCAATCATCAAGATCTTTGATCCCAAGATTCAATTACAAGGAAAAAAAGAACATCTTGATTAAGTGGATTAACAGGGAAGAACCTGAAATTCACTTACTGCATATATTTTACACTTGCAAAAAAAATTCAAAGCACATAGAAACACAATCCCAGTTTGTAATTTAAATACTGTTCAGAAGAAAATGCTATCTAGATAGAATGGTGGCTTAAATATATGGAGCTATATATTCTTAAAAGAATCCAGGCTTGTTTTGATCTTCCAGTTCCCTTTACCCTCCACAACAAACATACAAACACACACACACACACAGCTTTTCTCTTAAAATAAAAGCACATTTTAGTTGGAAACAAGTATTTTCCATGTGTGCATACTGCATAAATTAGTCTTCACAGTAAGGCAGAAAATGAATCTCAAATTGTTCCAAAGTAATCACTTAATATACTATCTTTATCAAATGATTCCAATTCCAGTTTGGCTATCTTAAAATCAGTAATCTAATAGAAAGGTCTGTAACAAACTTTCTATTCTACTTTTAAGTCAGACTTGTAGTGTATATACATACAGACCACAAACACATAGCACCATCTTCCCACTGTCCACAGGGCTCTACATTAACATTAGCTCTAATGTGGTGAGGTCTGAAAACATTAAAAATCATAAGCAATTCCAGATAACCTTTCAACCTTAATGTGCAACATAAAACTTAGGAATTAAGAATGCAGATTTCAGTATCCAGTAGCATTTCCAAAGATTAAACTTAAGAATCCTTGAGGTTAAATTTAGTAGCTTAGGAGAAAATGACCAGTAAGCTTTTCCTAAAGAGGTAAGTAGAAAATTTGAAACATCTCATGCCTCAAAATCAAGTATGTCAAATTTTGTCAATTCACAAAAATTAAATATGGTAATACCAACTTTACTGAGGCTGTTAATTATGCAACACAAAGTAAATCACATAAAATTACATCTATCACTTTTTATTTAAGTTTATTAACACCACAGTCAAACATAAATATTAATATAGAGCCTTCTCTGCCAAAAGAGTATAAAAATCCTAAATTTAATTAAATTTAGGGGCCTTCACCAAACTTGCTGCAAGTTTGGGGACATAAATATCCAACAGCCATAAAGCTGTGAAAGCCCCTGTAAGGAATAAAATAAATCCCACTTGCCTCAGACTGAACAGGGCAACACTGAGACTCAGCCTCAGCCTGTCCTATGGCAGGGCTATAGGAAGAAGAAAATTTTAATTTTAGAAAAACATTACCCAATTAATTTAAAAGACATGCATTAAAAAAAAATCCCAACGATCAAGCAAGCAAAGGAAAAAGAGCAGCTCTGCTTTTACAAACTCCCGTCCAATGGAATTCCATCCTGAGCCTATATTTTATTGGGGATCTCCCCCCCAAATAGCTAAGTTTAATTAAGATGAGCTTAAGTTCATTATGTAACTTGATCAGTGGAACAGGAGTATACTGCGTGCTTTCTCCACTCCTAACAGTAAACGCATGAGAGATTACCATAGCAGTATTCAAATCAAACTGGTGATTCCAGCAGCCCACTCAAAGCTGAGCATCATCTGCTGGTCTTTCTTACGGTCACATAGTAAGATCTGCACAATAGAAACTAGTGCCAGACAAAATATTTAAGCCACATTTTCATATAAAACAGGAGTGGAGTAGAGCCAAAGCTCGCAGCTCCATTAGCCTTACAACTGCCTTAATTAGAGCAATCACAATGCCTGCCTGAGTATATCAAGTTCCAAAAGTTGTCTTCCGTGAGGAACTCAAAATCATCTAGTTAAGAAAGCGAAAGTCAAAGTTAACTATTTCAACATTTGTTCCACTCATGATTTAACCACACTATGGACCCCAGAAGCAGTCAGGTAAAAGTATTTTCTAGAAGCTTAATTATGCTCTGATGCATGCACAAATTACACTTTATACCAAATGGGCACCATCTTAATTATATACCTATCAACAAAGGATGTACCTAAGTTTATGAAGTGCCTGCATAAAACTTAGAATTGACTTTTAACTAGAATTTTATCACTTAAACCTAACAATGTCTCCTTTCAAACTTCACAAAAACCACACACCTTAATAGAAAATATTGGTTTTCTCTGCATTAAATGCAAATAAAGTTTTGCATCAAGCCTGGAACACTATTACTATAACCCACTTGTAGTATGTTGATAAGCATGTACATGAAATGCTTCGGACATCAGGTTTGGGAAAATATCTTCTATTTAATCATTCCACTTTGCCTTAAAGAATTTCAATACAAATTTTTCTTTAGCACTATGACAATTATGCTGCCAAACCTAGGAAGTGCACATTAAATACCCAGGTATTTGGTGAGTGAAGGGGTATTGGGCTTGGCTGTTAGCAGAAGGGAAAAAAATGCATTCTTGATGATAACATGAATGTTGCCTTTTCAAACTATGGATTTTTTCAACCTCAATGGTACCACAGCACAGAAGCTATAAAACCATTTGGAGCAAAATAATCAGTTTTAAAATAGCACTCTTCTTTATCAGACCTTCAATTCCTTTTTTAAATAAATGACTTCTACTTGCCATCTAAATACACATACAATTTTATGACATTAAAACATTTTTCAATATATTTTCTTAAGGTTAAATCTTGTACTTTCTAAACAATACTGCAGATTCCTTGTCTTACATCTATGTCTTCACATAAAGGTTATAAGTGTCATTACCCTTTTCTCAAAAGTCTACTTAATACTGAGAAGACTTAATTATATTAATTATACTTTGTACAGATCAAGTTAAATAATTATAAAATTACCCCACAAAAATATCAGTAAGCCAGATACCCCCCAAAAAGTCTGCAAGAACTATTATAAGATACTTGAAACAGATAGTGAATAGCAGTTATTTCTACAGAGAAGTTCTCCATAGGAACACAGTTAACAGATTTCCAAGAATGAAAAGGTTATCTGTAAGGCTACCGAGGCTTCTTAACAGAAGGTAGCCATCTGATCAAACAATGTTATCTCCCAAGAACAGCATAAAACTGAAAATTACAAATGCATCTGTTACGCATCTTAACAGAGGCACATTTACATTGTTGGCATGACACTTATTAAAATATATACCAACCAATTAACAGCAAAAAAGCTATTACTGCATGCACCTAAGCTTCTAGAAGTTTGCACCTGAAAAGCTTCTGAGGTCCAAGCAGTATTGCAGTCTCGAAAATAATCAGAAGGAAATAAACGGGTCTGGCACTAGGCTCTAAACATAAACATCAGCAGCAGAGAGGAGGGAATATTATGGTTTACATTTAAAATGTCTATGACATCTAACATGGATTTACACCAAGGAAGGTGGAAAGGTGACAGATATAAAGATTTCATACCCATATGTAATGACCCATATAACTTTTAAGTTTTTCTGTCAATGGAAGCACTAACATACAATTTTCTACACACTGTTCTGTTTAAAACATGCAGCTAAGAAACCCCTACAATTCAAACACAAAATTCAAAGATATATCAAAACTGCATTGATAACTGAAGTTTTATTTGTGGACATCTACTGTGGCATGCATCTGTACAAACCTTTCAGGCAGTGGTCCACAGCTGGGTCATGAATAAAAAGGCATAAATTTTTCTCTCATTTTATTACAATGAATTTTAACAGTACAGAAAAGTCACATAACCTTGGTGGGTCAGATTTCTTAAACCCTGCAACATGAGGAACTCTAAATACATTAAATATTGTTACACATTCAGACTTCCAATGTACAGGTACTTGGAAACAGTTACAGCCCTCACCAAGCTAGGTTGGGGACATGAAGTCCAACAGCATATGAAATGCTGTGAAGGCATAACTTTACAAAAAGCAATGTAAGCTTACAGAACTTGCCTTTATTAAGGTGGTATGTTCATGTATTTCCAGCGCCTTCACAATATAACGAACCAAATTTACTATACTTCACTTCTAAAAACCTAGATGAAACATGAAAAAGAAGCCATACAGTATAAATTGCAACTTCAGGAAAAGTTCCTGCTTTATTATTCCAAATAATTTTTCCCATGTAAAATAAATGTCCAATAGTTCCTGGTATATGGGAAGATAATGTTTGTTAAAGTCACAATGAAGCCTTATTGACGGAAGCTTGGCTATATAAACAGCACAAGTTGAGAAAAGGTTTAATCTCCAAACCTATTAGATTGGATGAAGTAAGATCAGTAACGGCCACCTTGCGACATTACAGGAGGTCTCATTCCCATCGGAGGTCGAGGAGGCCCACCTTGGTAAGGGGGCACCATTGGCGGTCCCTGCCCATACGGCGGCATGGCACCAGGAAGATAACCTGGCATGCCTTGATGATGACCACCATATTGACCTAAAAGACACATTTGAAACACACACACACAAAAAAATAGATTGTTAGTCTATCCATTGTACTTTTAAATGTGATGTATTTTGCAAATAAAACATTTTGTGTATATTTGAAAATCCACTAAATACAATAAACGTAAAAGGAGGAATACCATGAGGCGGCATTGGGGGTCTCATTCCTTGTTGCTGTGGGATGCCTGGCTGTGGTGGCATCATACCTCCAATTGGTCCAACTGGTGGATTACCAATTGGAGGCTGTCCTGGTCGAGGAAGATTACGTTGATATTTAGGTAACTGTGCCCTTCTCTCTTCCTAGAAATAAAAGCAAGCACAATGTTAAACAATTAAACACAGATTCATTAGGCATAAAGGCAACATCTTAAATTTTAAGTCAAAAACTCTCAAATCTGAAATATTAGAGTCAAATCAGTCCAATTTACAATCTCAATGCCTTAAGAAAATCTCACTTTATTAACATTTAAAGCACGGTAAACTCTAGGAATTAGTAATTATTTCAGCAAGAAACTATCTAGTAAACAAAGCATATAATCCCCCTTCAGGGGGGATTTACAGATTCTATCCCTCACTTAACTGTTTAAATCAATTTATGCAAATCTATTTCTAACTAAAATGATTATGAACCCAACTTAAAGAAATAGTGGGGTGGGAGAAGGAAATGCCTTAAATCTAAGATGAGAAATGCAATATTCACTGTATTTTGTGGTTTTTAAGTCAGAATGGTAAAAAACACTTGAGTATTAAATGATATCCTAAGACAATGTACAAAATCAACAATTTTCAAATTAGTTGTTACAATGCTATTCAAATCAAACTCTGTAGTGAAAAACTATCAAAACTTACCAGTGATATATCCTCATCTGGATGGATCAACTTACTGGTTGCACTGGTTGTTGTAAGTGTAGCAGGCTTACTTGTTATTGAAGCTGCTGGTTTAGCTGCAGTGCTATTTGTTGTACTAGTGGTAGAAGCTGTAGACTGCGTATAAGCAGGGAATGTAGGCTTTGGGGGTTCTGTAGTTGTTGCAGGGGTACTATTCAAGGGCTTGAAATCGGTACCAACAGGTCCTTGGACAGCTGCTTGAGCCTGTAAAACACAATCTCTTATCAACAAAACTTTAAAACCCAAAATTACTGAGTGTATTTACCAATTTAACTTAAAAGTAAGATAAACATATTAATAAAAAACCAAAATTTCAGTGAAACCGTAACAAACTTAAATTGAGAAATGCTCCACAGAATTCCAGAAAAGACTATGAGGATGTCAAAAATGCTGGGTCAAAGTCACACCCAAGACACAGCAGTGGAAAAACAAGAAATAAGAAAGACTGCATAATGACTTCTCAGATGTCATCTATTGCCTCACCAAAATTATAAAGCTTTGTATTTATTCCATACTGATGAATAGTAGAGTGGAATAACTTAAATTTATTTTTTACTACTCTTAGCTTAATCTACCAAGAAGCTAAAAGAAAAAAATTACACAAACATTTGGATAATTTCAGTTACTATGCATAGAAAGAAAAATTAGTATCAACAATGACAGATTAAAGAATATGCCCTTCAGAGAAATGTTCTTTATATAATAATACTAATACAATGCCCTCCCAAATAGCAATGGCTAGTTGACTGTTGTGGACAAAAGGTTTAGTAGGATCTCTTAAGAAAAAAGTTATCGGAATAAATGTGTTACTTTTCATAATACCAATTACCTAAAACATGTAGAATAGGCCAACTTTAAACGAAATGCAGAATACTAAATTTCCTTACATTATACATGATGCATTAAAGAGCATAAATCATAATAGCTTAATCATGCATCAAGCTAACCATTGGCCACTATAATGCTTTTACTGCTTACATGCTTTTAACCCTTTAGAACCATGTGTTTGGGGTATATTCTTTTTCTATTCGTATCAGTTCAAATTTTCAAATACCACTGATTTATATATCATTAGTTATACTTGTAAAAAATTAAACATATTTTAGGGAAAGATTTAGATTAAAGTAGGGTCCAAAGGGTTAAGTTATAAAGCCATTTTAACAATTTATACTGCAACTTCCTGCGTACTTGTGCTGTGCTAGGAAACAGAGCTTTAGAAGATGCAGACAGACTTTCTGAATTGGATGAAGCTGTACTTGAGCTTGTTACAGGTGTCCCCATCTGTAGCATAAAAGAAAGGAAACAATGAAAAGTCTCCAAACAAATGGGTAAAAATAAGCCATGTGGTAGACTTTTTTAGTAGATTGCATTTTTTGTAAATGCAAAATATAATGCAATCAAATATAACCTCTATAAAATGGTAGGCAGCTAATGCATTTACAATAAACAAGTGACAGCATGAGCCTCAAAAAGTTTTAATTCTACACCAATAAATCTAGTTAACTAACGTGTTTCTGAACATTACTTCACAAATGATACCTTAAACAGAGACTATGAAAGCATTACTGATACTTCAATTCTCTACCAATGACTATACTTTATTTCCTCTCAATAAACAAAATTACCACACAAACATAAGTTAATGTGCTTAAAGAGCACTTACAGTTAATACTTTTAATTTAGCAACCACAAACAAAAAAAGAAAATGTCAGGAATAACTTCAGAGTGAAAAACATTTATCCTGAACTTAGTTCTGAATGAATTAAATACATTTGCTTAATTCTGAGTAAAACAGAAAAAAAGTAAATAACCACTGTACATAAAATATGCAAAGAAGCACCTTTCGTTTCTGAATTCAGGAAGAAAAAAACCATTTAGAAATAACGGTGACGAGGTCACCTGTCATTAAATCATCCCGCAAGAGTTAAAGACAATGCAGTTTGTCATGTTCTAGAAGAAGCAAGAATTCAACAAATGATTTGCCACCGTCTTACCAGAATTTTCATCTTTAACTCTGATTTCATGTAAAGGAGGACTTCTTTTCATATCTCTTAAGTCCCCAGAAATTTTCATTTCTAAATAAAGCTAAGAATAAGCAGAACTTACAGCTATGAAAAAAAGTAATTCACTACACTATTTCTGGCTCCAGTGAGGAAACTGAAAGTGTGAAAACATGAAATAGGCCACTTGTAAATGTATTTAATAAATTATATTAAACAGATTATACAATTAAACTGGTGATTTCAAAGATTTCTGACAACAACTGCATGGTACCTTCAAATAAAACTGCACTCCTCAAGAAGTTCACCTTACCTGTCCTGCACTGGGGAAAAGAGGTTTAGTAACTGGAGGCTGTGGAGCAGGAACTGTTGCTGTTGGTGCAGGTGGTCTATTAAGAATACCTGGCGCTGAAACAGCCTGTGCTTGAGTCATTGGAGGAATTCCAGGACGTGGAACAGGAGGGGGCATACCTGTAGAGAAGAAATGTTTGGGGGAGGAGGGTAGCCAACACTTGAAATAATTTACTTCAGGAAAAAAACTATTTCCAAAGACTCTGTTATTCAAGTATATCATGTCAAAACTATTTCATTATGGGCCTCCCTGGTGGCACAGGGATTAAAGTCTGTAGACCACGAAGCTATCGCTAACCACTTCAGTATAAGTTCAATCCCCAGCCAGGGTACTAATCCACATAGTGCAGCCAAGCAAACCTCTCATGCCTTGCCCACTGTTCCCCTCAGCAGTACATTTCAGTAGATCTGCCTCTTTTGCTGCCCACTCTGTGGTGAATCCTCACCTGCTGCAGCTCTGAACTACGCCCCAGTTCTTACATTCATGAAGAAATCAATCTTTCAAAAAAAAAAAAACCCTGCTTCAATACCACAAGGTTACTGACAATTAACTACGAAAGCTCAATGAAGTCCAAGGAGGTATTTGATCCTTGGAACAATCATGCCTCAAGCTTACTATTCCTTTACACCTATTCAGTCTGGGGAAGTGAAAGATACCACTAGAGATTATGTATATATACACAAACTAGCAATTTAGCAATTTAGCTATTATTACTAATCTAACTGTGATTTCAATAATCTGACAGATGCTCTCTAAACTGTAATGCAAGTCACATTACAGTCATACCAAGAAAATGTTTCTGTGTAAGACTAAGTAATTCTACTAAACCACTTTAAATACACTTTTGTAAAATGCCATCACTAGAGTGAGTCTTTAAATTTCCTCAGCTTAACTTCAGCTATTAAACTTTACAGCTGGGGCCTCCTTGGTGGCACAAGGCATTAAGTCTCAGTACTATGAAGCTATAGGCCAGGGAGCTAACTCACATGGCACAGCAGACCTCTCCTGTCTTGCCCACTGCTCCTCTCAGCAGTGTATTTCAGTCAATCTGCCTGTTCCGCTTGTCACTCTTTCTCTAGTGAACCCTCTGATCTTGGCCCCTACACCTATAGCCCATACCCCAGCCCTTGTATGCCAAAATAAAATAAATCTAGCAATAATTTTTTTTACCATTGCTTAACGTTTCCTGTGTCCTCTTACGTTAAACATTACATGAATATTTACCTCTAAATCTGCCATGGACTGCAAACCAATCTTGCTAGGATTAAATATAAAAATGAAGGCAACAATAGCCTCATGCAGGCCTCTGTAGTAGACCCATTACTCTAACCAGTAAATCTCTCTCCTCATAGTCTGCAAAGTCAAGATACTTAATTCCCCAAGTCCTCTTACAGTTAGATGGTCCATTAGACCAACTACTGGAAAATAATCTGTAAGGGGCTAAGGAGCTACAGGGAAAGGAAAAGAGTACTGTTGACACCCTTTCTTGCCTGAGTGACCTGGAAAACTGAGTGACCTAAGGGGAAAAGAGCTAAGGTTAGCAAAGAAGCAAATCTTAAAAGCATGGGTTCTTGATAACACCAAACCACTTAATTTACAGCTTTTCCTTTTGCTGATAATAAATGCAGATGTTGTATACAGGATGTTGAATTTCTTTTTACTTGCTACAGAGTCTCCATATGAGATACAGTGCATAGGGTCTGTGAATCACTATGGTTGATTTTAAGTCAATTGTTTTTTTTTTGTTATTTTTTTATAAAGATTAATTTATTTATGCACAGAAGCTGGGGTACAGGCCAGAGACTTGGGGCGGCGAGAGGGTTCACCAGAGACAGAGTGAGGAGCAGAATAGGCAGATCGACAGAAATACACTGCTGAGGGGAGCAGTGGGCAAGGCAGGAGAGGTCTGCTGCGCCATGTTGGAATCTCCCTGGCTGGGCGTCGAACTCGCGTCGCTGCTGCCGACAGTTCCACAGCACAGCGCTTAACTGCTGCACCACCAGGGAGGCCCGATTTTAAGTCAATTGTTAATACTGAATTCAAAACTCAAATAAATAAAAGGCATAACACTTCTAACTTTAATTTTAAAAAGTCACCAACCTACAGAAATTACACGGCACCAGTGCCCACAAATCAATATATTAACTAAAATACTTAAGAATAAATTATTTCAGTCATATTAAAAAAGAAACTGCCTAAGATTTCATACCTGGTGGCATACCAGGCATCAGAGGTGGTATTCCTGGTCCAGGTGGCATCATTCCACCCATTGGCATCATTCTATTAGAAAGCAAATGTCAAGAAACAACTGCAATTAACAATTTCTTAGAAAATACTTTGGCTAAAGCCTGAAACAATAAATAAAAGACTTGAACTTGACCCCCAATATTGAAAGCAATCAACCTAAAAGCACACACAACATACTAGAATAATCCTATCAAGATATCTCTAAAAGCCAGCAAACTCTTGGGTTTACCAGTAAAAGTGTCCAGTTTTTATGGATATAACATTTTTATGCATTTAAAATCAATGAGACTAAACCTTGTATGTTCCTTTAAATAAGAGGCTACCTCTAAAATATGTATACAGTAATTGGAATGCCAAACCAGTCTCTCTCACATGGAAAATATCCACACAGAATATAAGAAATTTATTTTAGAATTGTCAAATTTTTCAAAGGAACTATACCGTGAAGTAAGGTCTTTTAAAATAAATTATCACCAAAATTAAAGAAAAATAAGCTAAAATTAAATTCCAAAGTGATCTTGGAATATTCAGAATAGCTACCTAAACACTGAACCATGACTTAAAAATACAACGCGTTATTTTAGTTCTCCTACAATAGCTCACCTTCAAATATCTGTGTCCAATTCACTTGATTTACAACTTTAATCAAATTTCTAATATAGGTTTTAGAGGAAAAGTCAACTACCTTCTGCAATATTACAGCATTTAATTTTGCAAAAGAAATGTATTTTCTTTCTTAAATACCAACTATTTTCACTAAATCCCATTACTTGTAGCAATTTAGGGAAAAAACCGGCCCATTTAAAAAGGCTTTATTTACATGGGTCTATTACTATCTTCTCACAGATGTTCTTATATTCCTCCATTAAAAGACCTATCACTAGCTTGTACAGTTAAAAAAGTTTTAGTGGAAAAGGTCAGAAAATTTCAGAAGTCAATTGAATAGATACCATTTAAACACACACAATAAAATGACATGATTATACCTCCTGAATTACATTATGAATGAGATGCTTACATGTTTTCACCGCAAAATGACTGGGTGTATTTTCTCTGATGATGCAATCTGTGAAAATGTATGACAAAATCAAAATCTAACTGTGATTTTCAAAATACAGTGGGAAAGTGTTTTGTACACCTCTGACATCCAACAATATTTAAGTCACAGTGATGGGCATGAGCACCTCATCCTCATTTTAGTTCTTGGTGACTTGACAAATCATTTTACAGCGTTTGCTTCTTGTCACAACTACAAAGTGTCATGGACAGTACTAAATCTCAGAAACTCAAATCTCTAACCAAATACTTTAAATACGTCAGATGCAATGAAGCAGATGGCTGCCTACATATATTCTAAAACCCAAAGATCAATTTTCTTCAGAAGCCAATTTATATTCTTTACAATTTATTGGTAGACCCCTTTATTAGAAAAGTTAATATTAATAGAGCCCATATGGTTCAGAAGCCAAAAAAAAAGTGCAAAGCAATTAATTCATATAATACCCAAGTTGAAAAAGATCATTACTAGGCATTTGCCCACAAGTCAATTAAAAGTTTTCTTACCCAGGTGGCATGCCTGGCATAACTGGTGGCATCCCTGGCATCAAAGGCGGAACACCTGGCATTAATGGAGGTATGCCTAAAACATTAAAAAAAAAAAATCCCAATTATTAAAGGGTTAGGAGAAAGAATTTAATAATCTACCCCCTCAATGAAAAAAGTTCTAAGAACATTAAAGTTAAGAAACCTTATTGTTACCTGGAGGCATTCCTGGTGCTCCTGGAACTGGTGGCAGTCCTGGCTGTGCCATTGGGGGGATATAACCCTGCTGAGGTTGAACAGGTTGTGGCTGAAATGAAGTGGAGGCTGCAGAGTCATCTTCATCATATTCATCAGAATCATCTTGTTGTTTCTTTTTTTGACTCTCTGCTAAAGAAGTGCTTATTAATTTTCCTCAGAGAGAAAAGCAGAAAAACTAAGCAAGTTGAGGACAGCAATCATTTAAAAAGTTATTTCAATATGTTTAATTTTAGGTTTCCCATGTGTTTTCAATCTATAGTAAGTAGAAAAGTTGACGTTCTTTTCCTATTCTAAGAGAGACAAAAATAATTTTCCTGCATCTTTCTATCCCACCAAATGGAAAACTCTGACAAAGAGGTCTGAGCTGTTATACTTTAAAAAAAAAAAATTATTTATTTATGCACACAAGAACTGGGGTGTAGGCCAGAGGTATAGAGAGGGTGAGAGGATTCATCAGAGACGGAGTGTGGAGTAGAGCAGGCATGACAGAAGAGGTCTGCTCTGCCATGTGGGAAGCTCCCTGGCCAGGGATCAAACTCCTCCTGCAGTGACTGTGGACAGCTTCAGAGTGCTCAGACTTATTCTCTTGTGCCACCAGGGAGGCCCTGTTATGTTTTTAAAGAAAGAAAACTTCACAGGTGACTTAACAGTTTCTATCATTTAAATAGTGTATCACTTCACATTTCACCTCAAAGAGTAATTGTCTTTATAACTAGTGCTTACATAAATCAGGGCAAGCTACCTTCCTTTTCAAAACGTCAACACTTTGTTAATTCCTCTTGGATTCCTTATCAGTAAAATGATAAAAAGTTTCTGAATGACCCAAATGCTATCAGAGATATACTAAGAAAGCATAACTTCAAACAGAAAACAAAAAGATCTCAAATCTGAAATTTGAGTAAATGTAGTATGTACCATTAATTTTATAAGTAATGGGTCTTCCTGGAGTTCAAACAGGTTAAGTCTCAACCTATGAAGCTATCTGCAGCCGCTGCTGCACAAGTTCATCCCCCGCCAGGGAGATTCCCACATGGCACAGCAGACCTCTCCTGCCTCACCCACTGCTCCTTTAGCAGTGTACTTCAATAAATGCACCTGTTCTCCTCCCTGCTGTCTCTAGTGAATCCTCTCACCACCCCACACCTCTGGCCTATACTCCAGTTCTTGTATGCATAAATAAATCTTCCAAAAAACTTTTATGGGTAGTACTAATACTCTGACTAGTGAGGCTGTATTAAGAAAAAACAATCTAGCACCTCCCTGGTGGCGCAACAGGTTAAGCACAGCATTATGAAGGTTATCAGAGCTACTGCAACATGAGTTCAATCGCCGGCCAGAGAGATTCCTGCCTTCCTCGCCCGCTGCTCCCCTCAGCAGTGTACTTCAGTCAATCTGCCTGTTCTGGTCCCCACTCTGTCTCTGGTGAATCCTTTACCACCCCACACCACTGGCCTTGTATGCTTATATGCATAAATATTCAATAAAGAGGAAAAAAAGAAAAAACAATTTAATGTTTACCTTGTGTTTTCTGTTCAAGCAGTCGTCTTCTTTCATCCATGTCTTTTTCTGGAATACCCTCCATACCGTATATTTCCAACTCTATGTCTGTTCTCCCAGGTATTGCATTTGGTACAGCATCTATTGTCTCTTTATGTACCTAACATTAAAGAACAGAGAAAATCTATTAGACAAAATATGTATGTCTTTTAAAGAATTTCAAATTCCTCAGAGACCACTATAACTGACTATAGTGAGATAGTCTGGATTCAATTTTCAGGTTTTTTTTTTTTTAAAAAGATCTTATTTATTTTTGTGTAGAACTGGTGTATAGTCCAAAGATGCGTAGTGACAGAATTCGCCAGAGACGAGTAAGGAGCAGAACGGGGAAATCTACTGAAATAAACACTGCTAAGGGGAGCAGCAACTGAGAAAGGAGAGGTCTGCTGCACCATGTGGGTTAGCTCCACGTCCTAGGATCAAACTCAGGCTATAATGGTGATAGGCCACTTAATTTTGTTTTGCTGCTCACTACTTCTTTCAGATTGGGCAAATTACTTGATCTCTCAATCTCATTTTACTCCATCCAAACAATACCAACTTCGCGGATCATTTTTACTTGCGGTGCACATAAAAAGGACTTCAAATAATGCCTAACATATAGTATGGGCCAAATAAACATTAGTTCAAATTTACCATGTAATCTTGCTTGAATTATTAGCAATGAACCAGCAGTTCTACACAAATCCAAATAATGCCTAACATATAGTATGGGCCAAATAAACATTAGTTCAAATTTACCATGTAATCTTGCTTGAATTATTAGCAATGAACCAGCAGTTCTACACAAATCAGAAAGGTTCAGGTCTGAATTAGGTCTGAATTAACAATTAAAGTTTATGTAAGTCATATATTAGAATTAGAAATTACAATATTCCAGGGCCTCCCTGATGCTATCACCTCTAAGCCCAGAGTTCGTCCACGGAGTTAACCCACATATGTTGCCGCAGACCTCTCCCGTCTTGCCTGCTGCTCCCCTCAGCAGAATCTTTCAGTAAATCTGCCTGTTCTGCTCACCACGGTCTCTGATGAATCCTTTCTCACACACACGTCCCCACCTCTGGCCTGCACTCCGTTACGAAAGGAACCTTACTGCCACTTTGGCAGCAGGAATGTGATGAGCGACACCACCACTGTGGTGCAGGTTTGCAAGGCAAGACTCTGCTGCTTGGGCAGTTGTTTTTGTGCCATTTATTGATATGGTGCAGGCTAGTAAAAGCTGATCATGTGACAATGGTATAAGGAATAAAGTCAGGAGAGTGAGATAGGAAAGGGGGAGAAAGTATTACCAGGGACAGGAAAGGGGACATCGTGACCATACATTTGCAGCAGCAAAGTATGATGTTATCACAGGCTGTTATCCCGAGACTGTCATGGAGATAGTCATGAAATCAGGTGAACAGCGGCCTAGGCGTCCCCAGGTCTGCCTCATGATACAGGGCTACTCTCCACAGGTAGTCAAGGAATGCTCTGCTGTGATTTGCAGATAGCAAACAGGTCACAGTTGCCCATGGGTGGCCAGCTCATAGGAACCCACATGTCCCCCTTTCTGTTTTACAGGTGAGGGAGTAAGGGGGGAAAATGAAGAGTGGTCTGGTAGATCAGCATGGCTTGTCAGTGACAACGTGACTGCATGTAGAGGTAGCACCATCAGCCTAGGCAGCGAAGATAAAAAATAAGAGGTATAAAAATATTAGAGATCATCAATGGATTGTTGGGAGATTTATGGAGCTGATTTAGCATCTTGGCTTGAAGGTCATGAACAGAACCTTTCAAAGGAGATTCACAGACTTATAAACAAATTATGTTTCTCGTGGGTCCTGGAATAGGAGGTAAGATTGTGGGCAGTAATATTAGCTACACATAAGCATTCAAAACCCATGTCACACTGAAGGAGAGAGCAAGTCCACAAGGCTTGCTGGTATTTGCCAAGCCAGAGGATTGGTGGACTTAAAAGCATCAAGCTGAGTAAGAATTTGTTATCAGTTTGGGTGTGAGGAAAGTGGTCCTGTGTGGTATTATGTATAAATGAACCCTCATTGGCCATCTGGAGACTGCCAGAGCTGTGGCAGCCATAGCTACAGAAAAATTATAGCTGCTATCAGGGAGGTCAAGACCCTCTTTACTCTCTTTCGATGTAAATCGAAGTCATTAACAAGTTGAGTCAAGGGTGACCCACCCTTCCAAGGCCTAGTGAAGTTAACCTGTATTCAGGCATGAATCTGTTGCTTAACAAAGTAGACTCAGATGCATTAAGAATGACGTGACCAATGCATGAGGAAATAGTACCTGGTGGGAGTGTCACAGATTGAGATTCAAGAATTGGAATTGAAGGAGTTAGGAGAAATAGATAAGGACGAGTGGTGCAGACTCATGAAAACTTAGGTGTGTCAGTAAAATTTCATATAAACTTTCCTTCCTTTAACTGGACTGGACCTTGTCGATGAATTTAAGAAAGGGAGAGTCCTCCAGATCCTGGTTTTAAATGGAGAGCATCTAATACTATTATGACAACATATCTTGACAACAGAGCCAGCAAAACCTGGATTCCAAGAGGGGCAAAAATGTTGATAAAAATAAGCTAAGTACAGTTGCATTTTTCCCCATTCCCTGTTTTATCTGTAACCAGTAAACCTAGGGGGATCCCAGTTTTGAAGGGTGCAATTATTAGTATGGAGTGCTTAAGTGCTGTAATTAGAGCAGCATATTTCCCAAGTGTCCTATTTTATGTCTTGCCATGGACACTGACGTATGGGAATGGGAAGAACATGTATGCGGTTATAGTCGAGTACCCTATTTTCCAAAATCAATGGCTTGTACAAACCGTTGATATTATATGGCCATTACTCGTGATTCACCTGTGGGTTCACGGAACAAGTCATTCATTTGGCATTGTAGATAGAAAGGAACACAATACAAATTAGGGATTAGGGTTAGACACAGAACATGTAAGGGATTATGAATGTTCCAGAAGCATTAAGGAAATGGGTAGACTATTTAGAAAGGGATACTAGGAGATCCGTTCCCCCTAAATGAACAGAAACATTGGTAGCAATAGGTGGCTCTGGACCGGCCCAATCCACTACCTGAAAGACAGAGAGTTAATGACATGAACCCATTTTATATAAGATGCTAAAGAGGAGGGAATAAAAATTGAAAGGAAGAAAATACCATAGAGTGAGCTCTAAGCCAGAAGAACACTGCAACAGTAAAGATTCAAGGGAAAAGGCTACTTCCTCCTGGGCCAGCAGCTGTTTGGCCTGAGCAGTCAGGTGCTTGGTTCACCCCAGGTGATACTGTGTTTAGATGACTGAAGAGCATGTCTCCTTTTCCACTGACTGCCTTTGTTTTGCAGAGCTGGGAGCCTGGAGGCATGCAGTCATCTTTGGTCTCTTGAGTTGTGGGAGTGGATCCTGTAGCTCGTGCCAACTCATGATAAGCCTTAATGTAGGGCACTGGAATCCACTGAACTCCCTGTGGAGACATAATGGCTGCACAGCCTCTTCCCCACATAATTAAAGGAGCTAGGCCTCCACAGAGGGGGCTGGGAGGCATTTTTAAAGAACCAAGTGTTTGTCTTGTGATGTTGAGATGTCGGAGAAATGACAGCGAATGGGCATATCCAGGGAGCTGTCCCTAGAAGTATATTGAAGGTGATTTAATGTGAAGAGGGCTTTATGGAGCTGTGTGTTAGAAGAAAGGTGAGGACCAGGCTGTCATTTAGCTAAAAAGTTTATGAAGACCATTAGCTCTTTCAATAATGGCTTGTCCTGTACCGTTATAGGGATACCAGTGACATGGGTAATGCCCAGGTTTAAAGGAAGAAGAGACGCTGTGAGAGATATAGGCAGGGCCATTATCAGTTTTAAGCTTTTAGGGGCGACCAGTAACTGAAAAACAAGAAAGTAAATGATGGATGGTTTGAGAACTTTTTTTACTGTGACCCAAATGAAGCCTGAAAAGGTGTGAATAGTGACATATAAAAAGGCCAGTCTACCAAAGAGAGTGTAATAAATAACACCCAATTGCCATAGTTGATTAGACTGTAAACTACGAGGATTGACTCTGGAGGGAAAGGTTGGACCCATGTGTTGACAGGAACTGCATGCACAAATTATATCCTGAGCCTGGGAAATAGGAAGAGAAAAAGTTTTGGCCAAACTTCGTGCCCCCTGGCGGAAGAAGGAATGGCAAGAAATGGGATCTGCAGAAACACTGAAGGATGCCAAGGCAGAATCAGCCACAGCATTTCCTGCAGAGGGCGGGCCACGAAGGCCAGAATGACTGCAGATACCAGTTACAAGAAATTGAGAAGATATGTTGAAGTAGCACCCAGGACAGAAAGAAAAACATCACCCACTGAGGGGCAAAGAGGAGTGGTAGAGACGTCATGCACTAAGTTGATAACATAATGAATCAGATATGTTAAGGGGTTCGTGTTTTTGAAGGTCTGATGCCAGGCAATCACATCCCCTTCCGTTTTTTGAGGAACCATCGACAAAAACTGTTAAGAGCTCCTGAATGGGCGACGAACAAATAATAGAAGCAGATCATAAAGTAACGTGAGCGTCTGTATACATCAGTCTGGGGGCAAAGAGTAAAGGAATTTGCCTGAGAAGTCCTGTAAGGTAATCTGGAATGGCTCAGAATGCCTGAAAAACATTCAGTTTCATCTTTAGATAAACCTGTATTAACAATCGAAAGTAGGTCAAAACCAGAGAGAAGTTTAAAAACAGGCAGGTCCTTAGTGGAGCGGAAACACCAGAGGGCAAGGTATGTGGACAAGCAATGATGATGTGAACGAGGGAGAAACCACCATTCAATGATACGAAGGGGGATGGTTGTCTTAACGACGACACCTATAGGAGAGTGAGGCGTTAAGAACAGAGAGGAAAGGCAGACTATGATCAAGGTACACAGAATGTAAGCGTAAATTAACAGTCTGGAATTGTAGGATGGCCTTTGGGCTCATGAATCGTGGAGTGGTAGGGTCTGAATCCCCCTTGAGGAGGTCAAAGATAAGTCAGTGGTATGTGGGGATACCCAAGGAGAGGCGTAAACAATATGTGTCCCAGTAATTGTTGTAGAAAGCACAAAATGCGGTTTGGGGGGGAAGATATATTTGTGGGGTGACAGGAATAACAGAGTGAGCCAGTTAATTTATATCCTAAGTAGGGAAAGGGTGTCTCAGTTTGGACTTTGTCAGGTGAGACCATCAGACCTACTTGGTTCAGGTGAGGAATAAGATGTTGTATACAGGAATGAACTAATATGGCGGAATCATCCGCCAAAAAGGTATCATCCATGTAATGACAGATTAGGCAGGTAGGAAGGAGGCAGCGGATCGGTTTTAGAGCCTGATCTACACAAAACTGACACACAGTGGGGCTATTCATCATTCCTTGAGGGAGAAATCTCCACTGGAATCTCTTAAGCGACCTGGCATTATTAATAGTTGAAACTGAGAAGGCATATTTTTATTCATCATCTGCGTGAAAAGAAATCAAAATGAAGCAATCTTTTAAGATCAACCATCACTGAACAGCTGGAATGCGGGATCATAGCAGGGCTGGGAGACCAGGTTGAAAAGTTCCCCCAGGTTGCATTTGGGCATTGATCTCATGTAAATCATGAAATAGACACCAATCCCTGTCTTTTTTTGGAATACAGAAAATGGGAGTGTTCCATGGGCTGAGAGATGGTTCTATATGTCCTAGTTCTAACTGTTCAGAGACTAGAAGGTTAAGCTGGCCTAATTTTTCCCCTTTTAACGGCCACTGTTCCACCCAGAGGAGCCTTGTTTCCACTTTTTTCTCAAGTGGAAGATTTACAGTGGCCATATTTAAAAACATGAAGATATTGGTATGTGCCACTGAGAAAGTAAATCACGATCCCCACAAGGAGGTGGAAGGTGGCAAAATGGTCTGAAAAAGGCCATTTTACCATCCGGATCAAAACACTATAAGGGAGAACTTTGATGTGGTGGGGAAAGGAGCCCCCAGTATCAGATAAGTCTGAGGAAAGCTGTGTTTCCCATGAAGGTGCACAATCTCTAGCTGAAACAACAGACACATCAGTCCCCCTCCCTATCAATTAGTCCTGCAAATTTCTGTTACGAATAGTAACCTTGAGGAAAGGGCAGTGGGACTGAATGGCTGTTGTCCAGAAGACCTGATCACCAGACCAATCGAAAGCAGAAGTCTGCCTTGTCATTAGGTTGGCATGTCACTGCCTAACAGAGAATCTGGGACAATCCAAAAATGAGAAAGTCATAAACTTATGGGACACATGCATAAATTTCACCTGTAAAGTCAGAATCAATAACTCCAGCAAGGACATTTAAAGTGGAAATGGAAAGTCCCAAATTGAGGCCCATATATACCTGTGTGGCCCACTGGACCTCTCCAGAAACATTAAAGTCAATTCATGAGTCAGACACAGATCTAGTCCAGCACTGCCCTTAGAGGCGATGATTAGACTGAAGATAGTTTCAACGTGTCATTCGGCAGGTGAAGGGGGCCTCCAGTTCATGGGGCCCCCCAGGGGGTATTTGATTGTCTGTGGGGGGGTGCCTGCATCAAGGAGGAGGTGTTTATCTCCAGATTTGATTGTAGGGTAGCTGTAGATATGGGGTGTGCCCTGAATTATTTGTGGAGCACAAGGGCTCACACCCGTTTCCCGAAATGGGTTTGCCACCATTAGTGTATTTAGAGTAGCACTGAGAAGCCAGTGAAAAACCCATTGGAAGTAAGGGCATTTAGTTTTTTGGGGTGGCCTGGATCTTGGCTTTTAGTTTGATTGCTAAGACAGTCCTTTAAGAAATGACCAGATTGTCTGCAGACATAGCAAGTAGCGGAGGACTGGAGTGCTGGGGCCAAAACAAGGACTTTGAGATTCAGTACCAGTATTTTGACAGGCACAGAGCATGTTTGCTACGGTACATGGTTTGGTTAGAAGGGGTGTAAGGACCTTTTTGCAATCTCAACTGGAGTCTTCATATGTCAATTGAAGAGTAAGAACATTTTTTGCCTCATGAAATGGCAGTTTGTAAGCGATCAACAAGACAAGTAGGATTCAGCTGCTCCCTGATGAATAGATACTAAAGAACACGCTGGAGCAGTTGTGTCCGGGATTCGATCCCATGCCTTAATTACAGGTCTGACACTTGAGTAAACTCTAGAGGATCTAGATTAATCTGGTCCTATAAGGAGACACTGAACACATCCATTAACATGTCTACGTCAATGGGAATATCATTAGCAGTATTTTGTCTGAATTGGATATGATAATAATCTCTAAACTCTTGGAGCCACAGGGTATATTGAGGCACTGTGAGGACTGTTTTTATTAATAGTCTCCAGTACCATGGGGTCATTTCATAACTTCTTGCAATCACCTCAATCATACCATTTGTATATGAGCTTCCAATACGACTTTCTTTAATGCTTACTCAAAGTTCCTTAAATAACTGATAAGAGGCTCATGAATATTACGGTTTCACCTTCGATTAACAGGGAGGGCCATGATTTTTTCCCCTCCCTTAAGCATGGCCTTTACCACAGAGAAAGTAGGCACAGTTTTGGGGGAAGGTTGTGTGGGAGATGGTAGGGATATGAGAATGGAGAGAGTGTGTCGGAGTTGAGGAGGGTATTGGAGGATCGTTGTCGAGGGTGGTGATGGAAAGTGTAAGGGAGGAAAGGCATCTGTATCTGTTTCTAAAGGTGGAACTATAGGTGGAATTTCAGGTGTAATATTGGATTCAAAAGGCATTTTAAAGTGGGGCCAGGCAATCAGCCCAAGAATTTCTAGTTGGGTTTTCCCCTAAAGCTCTGATGGCTAATCTGCAAAGATTCCAGGTGTGATTCCAGGTGTGTAAGTGTGGAATCTGGACTTAGCCTAACCCCTGCCGTAGCAATCAGTCAATATGTTCCCAATCCTCTGGATCCAAGAAGCCCTCTACAGGAAACCAGGAATATTGATCTCTTATTACCTTTAAAATTTGAATTAATTCTTTATCTGAGATTTTACAGCCCATAGATAATAAAGGGCTTTTAAATGTTCTTGATGTGTTAATTCTGCATTAAGGCATTTCACATGGTGAGAAGAGAGAGAGAGCCCTTTCAGCTATATAAAAACCTCAGCAAGAAAAGTCTGAGGGTTTGAGGAAGTGAAAGGAATTCTATCCTGTTAATTTGAAATGGCTAATGCCCAAGAAGGACTGAGAAGCAGCACGACTGCTGTGTGAAAGAAATTCACAACATACCATTCCGTCGCAGACTCTTAAGGTCTGTGGGGCTGATATAGCTGAGGCAGACATCCTATACCTTCACTGGATCACGGAACAGCTCGAGATCCCTAGTCAGTGCTGGTCAGTCCGGGCCAACCGGTCACTGATGAAGTTCCTGTTTAGGCGCCACTTTGTTGCGACAGGAACTTTATTGCCGCTTTGCAGCGGGAAAGTGATAAGGGACACAAAAGTTGTGGAGAAAGTTTGCAAGGCAAGACTGCTGCTTGAGCAGTTCTTGTAGCCATGTACTGAAAAAATGATATAGACTAGTAAAAACTGATCATGTGACAATGGTATAAGGGATAAGGTCTGGAGGGTGGGCTAAGAATGGAGGACAAGTTTTTATGAGGGATAGGAAAGGGGACATCGTAATCATACATGTTATCATAGGGAAAGTTATCCCAAGACTGCCAAGGAGATAATCATGTAATCAGGTCAATAGCGGCCTAGGCGTCCCCAGGACAGTCTCACGATACGGGCTGTACTCCATAGGTAGTCAAAGGATACTCTGCTGTGATGTGCAGATAGCAAATAGGTCACAGTTGCCCATGAGTGGCCAGCTCACAGGAACCCACAGTACCCCAGTTCTTCTATGCAAAAATAAATAAACTCTTTGAAAAAAATAATTAGAATATACCAAGAATGGATGTTGAGGCAAGCCAGCAGTTACATAGTTACATTTCCAATTACAATCAACCATAACTAACGAAAATACTTGAAGCACTTAAAAACTGCCACAGTTGTTATCTTTTCACTGTCTTCTCTCTCAATCTGGTAGGTCACAAATCAGTAAAGAGGTTTAATTGTGAACACTAGAAATGTAGGAATACATAGTGCCTATCTGATCAAATGTTTCTAACACTCAAACGTGAACTTCTGCCAACATGTAAAACCCTCATCAGGCTTGGTATTTTCCGTGAAGGCATTAACTTAGGCTAAAGGATCTTAAAATTACTTTGCTTAGACTATCAGCATTACTAGGGAGCACTGAGCCCTCCTGAGTCAGAAACTCTTGATTTGAGCCAGCTGCTTTAGTAAGTCTTCCAGATAATCCAATGCATGTTTAAGCTTGGAAACCACTAATTTAAACTAGTGACTTAGATCTAGTTATCCAAGGATATTAAGTCATTTTTTTTTCTTCCCAAGACACTCAAAAATAAAAGATAAAGTTGTGTTTCTTCTAAAAAGAGTCATTTCAGGCCCTCCCTGTTGGCGCAAGGGGTTAAGTCTCAGCACTATCAAGCTATCCTATTCCTGGCCAGGGAGCTGACCCACATATGGCGCAGCAGATCTCTCCCGTCTCACCCAGGGCTATCCTCAGCAGCGTATTTCAGTCAATCCGCCCATTCTGCTACCCACTCTGTTACTGGTGAATCCTCTCACCTTTCCACAAAACTAAGCTCACAAGTAAAACCATACTTTACTGAAAAACCTCCAAACATGGCACAGCAATTAGATTTCTTAAAATCCTGCCTGTTTGTAGGGTCTTGGTTAAGAAGACAGAATACTGAAGTAAAGTGTCTGAACTTATTTATGCACTAGGTTTTATCGTCTATAAAACAGGAAGCTGATTTAATTACCATGCCTATCTCATAGGTCACTGTAAAATTAGAGTAAGACCATATAAATAGAAGCACTTAGCCAATTAAAAATGTTATTAATAGTTTTTCAACTAATCTCCTCCTACTCCATTTCAAGATGATCTTCTCTATTACAACTCCTTGAAAGAGTGCCTCTATTTTTTCCACTTTCTCTTGAAAGCACTCCCAAATAAGGCTTTCATCCTCATCATTCTAGGAAATCACTCATGGCAAGTGACCAACAACCCCCACTTTCATTAATACAGTGTCAATCTCAGTTCTATTGTTCTTTGACCTACCACCAGGACTTGACTCAGTTAAGTAACTTTAACATTTTATATGCACCTTCCAGGGCACTACACTGTCTTGATCCCCACCCCCCTTTTCTATTTCCCTAAGTGTTTTCTTTAAACTTCTGACCTGTAAATGCTGAGAGCACCTGCACCTCTTTTTTTATCTATATTATACTCTGGAAGGAAAGGACATCTAGTATCATGGCTTAAAATAGCCATCCTTATTCTGATCCTGCCAAAAGTTTATCTCTAGCTCCAATTATCTCTAAACTCTAGACTGTAGATTTGACTAATGTATTTCCATCTGGATAGTCAACAAGTCCTTCTCAAAAATATACCTAACTCTCAAAAATGTTAAAACCTTCAAAAATCAACCTTAACACCTCACTTTCTCTCATATCCCATATTTAATCCTTCAGCAAATCTGGTCTGTCATCCTAACCTCTACTTGGCATATTCCACTCTCCTGAGTGCTCTCACTGCATTCTGCAGTCTGTTCTCAACCCTGTGACCATAATGATCCTTTAATGATGTATAACACAGAGCATGCTACATCTCTACCCAAACCTCCCATTTCATTCAGCATGAAAGATAATGGAATTCCGGGCCTCCCTGGTGGCGCAGCGGTTGAGCGCTGCTCTGTGGAGCTGTGGGCAGCAGAGATGCAAGTTCGATGCCCAGCCGGGGAGAATCCCACATGGTGCGGCAGACCTCTCCTGCCTCGCCCGCTGCTCCCCTCAGCAGTGTATTTCTGATCTGCCTGTTCTGCTCCCCACTCTTATCTCTGGTGAACCCTTTCGCCGCCCCACGCCTCTGGCCTGTACCCCAGCTTGTATGTATAAATAAATCTTTAAAAAAAAAATTTATAAAAGAAAGATAATGGAATTCCTCCTGTATTCAGAATGAGCACAGCACTGCCCTTGCCCTTTCCTTAAATATAAAATTCTTGGGCCTTCCTGGTGGTGCAGCAGTTAAGTGCTGCGCTGTGGAGCTGTCGGCAGCGGTGACGCGAGTTCGATGCCCAGCCGGGGAGAATCCCACATGGCGCAGAAGACCTCTCCTGCTTCGCCCGCTGCTCCCCTCAGCAGTGTGTTTCTGTCCATCTACCTGCTCTGCTCCCCACTCTGTCTCTGGTGAACCCTCTCGCCGTCCCACGCCTGTGGCCTATACCCCAGCTTGTATGCATAAATAAATAAATCTTTTAAAAATAATAATAATAAAATTCTTCCGATAGGAGGCATTTCAACTGCTGTTCCCTTCAAGTTCTCCCTCAAATCAGTTAAGATTTCTCTCAGGGGGGCCTCCCCGGTGGCGCAGCGGTTAAGCACTGCGCTGTGGAGCTGTCGGCAGCGGCGACGCAAGTTCGACGCCCCGGCCAGGGAGAATCCCACATGGTGCGGCAGACCTCTCCTGCCTCGCCCGCTGCTCCCCTCAGCAGTGTACTTCTGATCTGCCTGACTGCTCCCCACTCTGTCTCTGGTGAACCCTCTCGCAGCCCCACGCCTCTGGCCTGTACCCCAGCTTGTATGTAAAAAAAAAAAAAAAAAAAAAATCTTAAAAAAAAAAAAAGATTTATAACAAAAAAAAAAAAAAAAGATTTCTCTCAGGGGCCTCCCTGGTGGCGCAACAGGTTTAGCACAGCACTATGAAGCTATCCAGAGCCACTGCAACAGGGTATGGGGCCAGGGAGATTCCCACATGGCGCAGACCTCTCCTGTCTAGCCTGATGCTCCCCTCAGCAAGTGTCTTTCAGTTTATCTGCCTGTTCTGCTCCCCACTATCACTGGTGAATCCTCTGACCACCCAACACCTCTGGTCTAGCTTGTATGCATAAATAAATCTTAAAAAAAAAAAAAAGATTTCTGCTCAAATATCAGTTTTTCATTCAAGCCCTCCCTATGCTCTTTTCCCAGTTTTAGGTCATGGGAACACCTTAAGACAAACCAAGTATTTATTTCCTCCACAATACAGATCTAAACTAAGTGATTTTGTTTTATTCACAGCTCTATACCCAAGTATTTAGCACAGTGCTGTCTCAGAAACTTTGGGATAAATGGTAATGTTTTGCATCTACACTAACCAACACAGCAGTTATCTGCCAGTATGTGACTGGAAATGTGGCGATAATTTGAACAATCAAATTTTTTCTTAGGTTTATTTGTGCATACAAGGGCTGAGCTGTAAGCCAGAGGTTGGAGGGGGTTGGGATGAGGATTCACCAGAGACAGAGTGGGAGCGGCAGGCAAGACAGGAAAAGTCTGCTGCACCATCGAGGCAGCTCCCTAGGTGGGGATAGAACTGGGTGGGGAGGCCCCAGGAATTAAATTTTTTAAATTAACTTTCTTTTAAAGTGCCATATATGGGCATCCCTGGTGGCACAAGGAGCTAAGTCTCAGCACTATGAAACTTTAAGCAGCAACTGCAGCATGAGTTCAATCACTGCCCAGGGAGCTAACCCACATGGCCCAGAAGACCTCTCCTGCCTTGCTAGCTGCTCCCCTCAGCAGTGTATTTCATTCAATCTGCCTGTTCTGCTCCCCATTGTGTCTCAGGTGAATCCTCTCACCACCCCACCCCCCATCTCAGGCCTACATCCCAGCTCTTGTATGCATAAATAATATAAATCTTTTTTTTTAAAGATTTATATTATTTATACATACAGCTGGGGTACAGGCCAGAGGTGTGGAGCGGTGAGAGGCTTCACTAGAGACAGAGTGGGGAGCAGAACAGGCAGATCAGAAATACACTGCTGAGGGGAGCAGCGGGCAAGGCAGGAGAGGTCTGCTGCACCATGTGGGATTCTCCCTGGCTGGGCGTCGAACTCGCATCGCTGCTGCCGGCAGCTCCACAGCGCAGCGCTCAACTGCTGTGCCGCCAGGGAGGCCCCATAAATAATATAAATCTTTAAAAATAAAAAGTCACATGTAAGAACTAGTGACTGCCACAGTGGTGAGCTGCGTGTTTAGTCTATAGTAGAGAGATTTCTGATGGATATTAAACTGTTACAGTGTTATAACTGGAGTGAAAAGGACCCATAAACTTTTTCTAAAATCTGAGGAAAAGTTTTGTTTTGTGTTTTTAATGAAATTTTTAAAAATTTATTTATTTATGCATACAAGCTGGGGTACAGACCAGAGGCATGGGGCGGTAAGAGGGTTCACCAGAGACAGAGTGGGGAGAACAGGCAGATGGACACTGCTGAGGGCAGCAGTGAGTGAAACAGGAGTGGTCTGCTGCGCAATGTGGGAATCTCGCCCCCCCCCCCCAACTCGCGTCGCTGCTGTGGACAGCTCCACAGCGCAATGCCTAATCGTGTGCCACCCGGTAGCCCGCAAAGTTTTGTTTTAATTTACCTCCCTGCTCCCTGTCAACAGTAGTTTTCAACAAATAAGGATTTGCTCATCTATCTCTCTAGGGACCAATTAAGCAAAAATACAATCAGCTCTAGGATAAAAGAAATGCTGATTAACATATAAAGGATCTACTAGACCTTTAAAAATGTAAGTTACAAAGTTCTCCCTACCCGATATAGAATGGACTTCTCACTGAATGGTATGAAAGGATACCATTCCAAAAGAGGGTCTTGGAATAATTGTTAAAATAAGTCTAGCCCCAAGCTACAGATACAACAAATCCCTCAACAGCAATGAATAAGGACAACTAATTATACATTGATTCTTAGGGCGTTAGTACTGGTTTCGCAAAATTTAAATCCGTGATCCTTGTTCTCTAACCCAGATACTGAGACACTTGTGATTTCAACTTAACTGCCACTAATCTAACCTAGGATCAAAGAGACTATCAATAATTTAAAGGTAAATGCCAATACAGGTTCTCTTTAAACATAAACTATGGTTTTTCTTGAGGGCTAAAGAACAGTTTTTCTTCCTAAGCGGTATGGTCATTTTATCTAACCTTCCGTAATAAACAAATTTTTTCCAGTTCATTCCAAATTACCAAAGTGCTAAACTCAAAAACAAAAGAAAAAGATTACCTGCATGCAATGAATAGCTAAGCCAGGACCTGTGTACAATTTCTTATGACATATATGGCATTTAAAATGCTTTGCTTTTTGGTGCTGTATAAGGATCTTCTCATCATCAAAATCTCTATTACAATACCTGATCAATATCGTTAAGGTACAAAAAATAGCACAATAGTGGCAATGCCTACTTAAAAAACCTGTCAAGTGATGAGAAAATAGGGCTAACTTTAAAATAAGCTAACAGTTAAAATCAAAAAGGCACTCTAGAGAAAATGTTTCTGGTATTAAACCTACCATGAGGGATTATACCTGATTTCCCAGAAGCCTATAAACTATCTTCACCACCCCTAAACAAACATATCTTGAAACAGCCAATATAGCTTTGTCCAATTCCTGTTTAACAGAAACTTACGTGAAATTAACTTTCCTTTTGTTAAATATTCCAACATTTACAGACAGACCATGGACTGCAAGAGTTCAATGTTACTTATTTTTAAAGAAAAACTAAGGTTTTAAGCAAAGACAATTTCAAAATATAATTCATTGATAAAAATAATCTCATCAGAAATTTACCTAGTACTTAGAATCTAATATTGCTGACCTAGGAATAAATTCACATCGAATACACAATTTCGTAATACTTCAAGCTGTTTGCAATTCGTATGAATTTGTTGCCAAGGAGTAGATTTAAACTTACAGTTCAGTTAAATTAACAGAACTGGGAATTTTTATCTCACTGGTCAGAATTTCCTGAAAGAACATTAGAAATTTGGTGACTTTTTCCAATTATAGATAAATCCAGTTCTCTAACACATCGTTTTAAACTATTAGGCAGTAAATAAAATCAAATTTTATGTGAAGATAATGAGCGCTTCTAGGAAAGTGTTAAAAAGACGTCATGTTTTATTAATAAAAAGGCCGTTTCTCGCCCCCCGTCCAATATATCTAGAACCCCACCCTGAAAGAGGATTAAAGCGCCAATGGGGAGATGCGGAAGCTAGTTCCTTCCTCCACCCCCGCCAAAAAAAAAGGGGGGGGGGTGTGCTGAAATGAGAGTGACTGCAGTAAACCTTAACTAAATTCCCGACTGAACAAAACCAAAAAAACACGGGAAAAGCGGGTGGCGGATTCCGGCGGCGGACTCCGGAAGAGCTTCCCCAATGCTCTGCAAAGTCAATTAGCCTATTATACTCAAAGAAAGTCCCTTTGTTGGATCGTCACCAAAACAAGTGTGGCATAGAAGTCCTTAAAAACACTACCCTTGCTGGAGGGGTCGAGGCCGCCTCCCAGAGGTACCAGAGCAAGAACCTCCTGAGTCACAGGAGTCACAAGCCTCAGGACTACCAAGAGCCTCTCGTACTAGGCCCCATTTTTCGAGAAGCCTTCTCAATGGTAATTCTTCCCAAATCCGACTCCAGTCCCAAGTCACCCGTCTGGGGCCTAAATCCCAGACAATCTCCGCTACAGGCCAAACCCAGGCCTCCCAGTTCCAACCACCACAACCCACGCCACCACTCGGCTTCCACGTCAAACCGACAAAGGATATCAGCACCACGGCTTCAGCTGCTTCTTCTTCTTGCGGCCCATAACTGCGCGCTGCCGGCAAAATAAAAGGGAGAAGAAAACAAGAAAAACAAGGCGAAAATCGCGCACTCTTCCCACCCAACCGCCACCACCGCGTCCCACAGGAAACAGGCACAAAATGGCCGACGCCCTCGTTCGGTGCTCTGGTTCCCGATAGGCACTGCGGCCGAAGGCGGGGCCAGGCAGAGAAGGATCACGTGACATAGGCCTCCGCCCCGAGTGGGTGGAGATTCGAGACCGCTGAGAGCTGGCCGCCATTTTGTCTGTTTAAGCAATCCGGGCTCTTTCAGGCGGTGCTTTGTGATCCCATCGGGTTTCTTCTGTAAATGGAGGCGGCGACCCAGGTACGCCTAGACGGCCCCGAGTTGAGCAGAGAAAGAAAAGAACAAAACAAAACCGAAAACATCACCGGCACAACTAAGGGCAGACTACAAATAAAGGATAATTGAGATAGCCCCAACTGTTAACTTTATTTCATTGCCTGGATAAATCCTCTTTGTAGCCGTTCTTGGACACTTGCCTACTCTGCTAAACCAAAAAAGCCGCAGTCTCTGCCTTATAATTCACAATTTGGTGACAGTAAAACAACGCAGGGTGTTTAAGCGCTGCGATGGGAGGAATACAAAGTGCTGCGGGACCGCAGAGGCGCGGAAACCCATAGCCTATGGGCAGTCAATAGGTATCCAGAGAGGTTTTCTGAAGGGTCGGTGGGCGCGGGCCAGGCGGAGGGAGCGAAAGGGGCAAGTCTCTGAATCTGAGCACCTAGGAAAAAGAAAAAGCAGAGTGGCTGTTCGTAGTGAAGGAGCCCTGGCCAAGAAATAGTGCTAGGAAGGCTGGGAAAGGCAACTTCTGGACATCCAGAAGCAGTCTGAGAGGTTGGACTCCATGATTGCGTCTCTGGGAAGACAAAGGAGTTTCAAGAAGGCAGTTAGAATACTGGAAATAAGAGATAGTACAGACGGTTAGGAATCCAGTATTTGCTTTTGTTTTCCACCAGTGCCATCGCTGACCTACTTTAGACAAATCACTTAAACCTTTTTGGCTGCACTTATAGCTTGGCACCTAGAAATAACTAGATGTAAGTTATTCTTGACTGAAGCTGGTGTGTGCTGTTAATTTTTTTTGTTTTGTTTTGTCTTTAAGATTAATTTATTTATGCATACAAGCTGGTGTGTGGGCCAGAGGTTTGGGGTGGTGAGAGGGTTCATCAGAGACAGAGTGAGGAGCAGAACAGGCAGACAGATGGAAATACACTGCTGAGGGGAGCAGCGGGAGAGACAGGTCTGCTGCTGCGCAATCCCTGGCCAGGATTGAACTTGTGCTGCAGTGGCTCTGGACAGCCTCATAGTGCTGCACTTACCCGTTGTGCCACCAGGAAGGCCCTGAGCTGTTAATTTAACCTGTGAACCACCCCAGGTTCTTGTCCCATGAAGCCATAAAAAGGAATTACCAGACATTTTAGATAAGCAGAAACAAAATGTGTTTAAGAGAGGGAAGAAAAGTTTATTTAAAGGAAGAAAGTAAGGACTCCCAGGTACACTGTACTTAAGAGGGGCAAGGAAGCCACCCTGGGCCTGTGTCTTTTTTTTCCCCTCTATTTTAAAATATCTTGCTTTGTGATTGGCTCTCAGTTACTAAACTCCAGGCAGATGTGTCAGTTTTCACATCTCCTATCTTAGCGTTTCTGTTTTTTTTACCTCCCCTGTCCAAGGTCTGCCAATATTTACTGTCCCAAGTAGGCTTAAATTTTAGCCGTAAAATTTACTGCCCCCATTATCCTTCCTGTACCTCTGACCTCATCTCTGGAGTATGTCTGGTTGGCACTTAGAATTTACTTTCCTTGTCTTGGAGTATATTTTGGTTAGCACCTCGAGTTTACTGTCTTTACCTCTGTCTCTGAAGTCCTGGCCTGCACTGTCCCTGAAGCTGCCTAATTAACCCTACCTTGCCCTGGGACTCATTACCATTAAAAACAAATTAAAAAATTAACATGTCCTTGAGCTTTTGTTGTGTGTCAGGCATTGTAGTTTAAGTTTTATATCATTTGTCTCTGTAAGAAGCTTAAGAGTGTTGAAGTAGGGCCTCCCTGGTGGCACAATGGGTTAAGTCCCAACACTATGAAGCTATCCAGAGCCACTGTAGCACCAGTTTGATACCCTGCCAGGGAGCTTCCCACATGGCACAGCAGACCTCTCCAGCCTCAACCACTGCTCCCCTCAAGAGTGTATTTCAGTAGGTCTGCCTATTCTCCTTCCTGCTCTATACCTGATGAATCCTTTCACCTCCTATACCCCAGCACTTGTATGCACAAATAAAAAAATCTTTAAAAAAATAAATAAAAGTATTCCATGACCATTCAGCAGGGGTGAAATAGTCATGGGGGCCTCCCTGGTGGCACACGGGGTTAAGTCTCAGCCTATGAAGCTATCAGCAATCACTGCCGCATGAGTTCCATCCCCATCCCCAGCCAGGGAGATTCCTACATGGCACAGCAGACCTCTCTTGCCTTGCTCACTGCTCCCCTCAGCAGTTTACTGAGATCTTGTATTCACAAATAAATAAATAAAACTTAAAAAAAAAAATAGTCGGGCCTCCCCGGTGGCGCAGCGGTTAAGCGCTGTGCTGTGGAGCTGTTGGCAGCAGCGACGCAAGTTCGACGCCTGGCCGGGGAGAATCCCACATGGTGCGGCAGACCTCTCCTGCCTTGCCCACTGCTCCCCTCAACAGTGTATTTCTGATCTGCCTGTTCTGCTACCCGCTCTGTCTCTGGTGAACCCTCTCGCCGCCCCACACCTCTGGCCTGTACCCCAGCTTGTATGTATAAATAAAAAATAAATCTTTTAAAAAAAAATAGTCATTGGGAGAAATGTTGCTGAGACAACCAAATATTCAAATCACAATAATGAAGGTAGATGTTGAGCTTATGCGATATACAAAAAAGTAACTCAAGATGGATCAGAAACATACTAAGCTAAAACTCTTAGACAAAAACATAGGGATAAGTCTTCATGCACTAGGATTTGTTAAAGGATTCTTAGATATTACACCAAATGCCTAAGTAACAAAAGAAAAAAAATAGATAAATGTATTTCCTCAAAACTAAAACTTTTTTTTTTTAATATGTTTTTAGGGTCTCCCCGGTGACACAATGACACAAGGATTAGTCCCAGTGCTATCAAGCTATCACCAGCCACTGGGACATGAATTTGATCCCCAGCCAAGGAGCTGACCCACGTGGCTCAGCAGACCTTGCCTGTCTTGCCTGCTGCTCTCCTCAGCAGTGTATTCCTTTCTCTTTTTTTAAGATTCACTCCTATCCATTTATGCATACAAGAAGTACAGTACCAACAAAACTTGTTTGTTTTTTAAGATTTTTTTTTTTAAAGATTTATTAAGAGCTGGGGGCCTCCCCGGTGGCGCAGCGGTTAGGCGCTGCGCTGTGGAGCTGTCAGCAGCGGCGACACGAGTTCGACTCCCGGCTGGGGAGAATCCCAGCCGGGGAGAATCCCACATGGCGCGGCAGACCTCTCCTGCCTCGCCCGCTGCTCCCCTCAGCAGTGTATTTCTGATCTGCCTGTTCTGCTCCCCGCTCCATCTCTAGTGAACCCTCTCGCTGCCCCACGCCTCTGACCTGTACCCCAGCTTGTATGTATAAATAAAAATAAATAAATAAAGATTTATTAAGAGCTGGGGTGTAGGCCAGAGGTGGGGGGGAGGGTGAGAGGGCTCACCAGAAACAGAGTGGGGAGCAGAACAGACAGATGTGCTGAAATACACTGCTCAGTGGAGCAGTGAGCAAGGCAGGAGAGGCATGCTGTGCCATGTGAGAAGCTCCCCAGCAGGGGATCAAACTCTTGCTGCAGTGACTGTGGAAAGCTTCATAGTGCTGCGATTTAAGACATTGCACCACCAAGGGCCTCCCCAGTGGCACAGCGGTTGAGCGCTGCGCTGCGGAGCTGTTGGCCACGAGCGATGCCGGTTCAACGCCCAGCCGGGGAGAATCCGCCCACATGGCGCGGCAGACCTCTCCTGCCTCGCCCGCTGCTTCCCTCAGCAGTGTGTTTCTGTCCATTTGCCTGTTCCGCTCCCCACTCTGTCTCTGGTGAACCCTCTCGCCGCCCCACACCTCTGGCCTGTACCCCAGCTTGTATACATAAATAAATAAAATTCTTTCAAAAAAAAAAAAAAAGACATTGCACCACCAGGGATGCCCATTAAGATTTATTTATTTATCTGTACAAGGGTTGGGGACCTAGGGTGTAGGCCAGATTGGGGGGGTGGGCAGGGTGAGAGGATTCACCAGAGACAGAGAGGGGAGAAGAACAGGCAGATTGACTGAAATACACTGTTGAGAGGTCTGCTGTGCCATGTGGGTTATCTCCATAGCTGGGGATTGAACTCATGCCTTTGTGGTGATAGTGCTGAGACTTAACCTCTAGGCCACCAGGGAGACCCTATAGGGAAGGTACATGAGGTGGGATGAAGGAGAGAAGAGTCCTACCTGTCCTGGGTTGCCTCAGCATGTATAGATGGTTACACTCCAAATGTGCATTCAGTTCTAGGCCTTTTCTCTCCAGGAAATTGTGAGAAAATCATTAGTCAGGATATAATGCTTTTTGTGTAGCATGGCACTACATGGTCACATTGTTTGTTTGTTTTTAAAGATTCATTATTTATTTATTTATTCATTCATATAAGATCTTGAGTGTAGGGCAGAGGTGTGTGGGGGAGTGAGAATTCACCAGAGACAGTGGGGAGCAGAACAGGCAGGTCCATTGAAATACACTGCTGAGGGGAGCAGTGGGCAAGACAGGAAAGATCTATTGCACTATGTGGGTTAGCTCCCTGGCTGGGGATCAAACTCATGTCCCAGTGGCTGGTGATTGCTTGATAGCACTAGACTTTAACCAATGTGCCACCAGAAAAGCCTGAGGCTCTTTTTTATACTCTTTTTTTCAAGGGCTTTCTATCTTGGGGCACCAGTTATCTGCTGGGATATCTGGTCTCTAGCACTGGCCTTTGACAGAAACATGTTCTGACACCTGCTGCACTCCCAGAGCTGGGCTGGTTTTTCTGCTCATGGTGGTCGGTTTTATGTCCTTGTTCACAGTCAGCCTTATCCATTCCCTTATCCTTCCAGCTTTCCAGGCCTTCCTGCTGGGTCAGGAGTGAGAGCTACGTGTTTGTTTGTTTTAAGATATATTTATGCATACAAGAGCTGAGGTGTGGGCCAGATTTATGGGGGAGGGGCGGGCACCAGTGAGAGGATTCACCAGAGACAGTGGGAGCAGAACAGGCAGATTGACTGAATACACTGCTAAGGGGAGCATTGGGCAAGACAGGAGAGGTCTACTGCGCCATGTGGGATGTTCCCTGGCCAGGGATCAAACTCTTGCTGCCATGGCTGTGGATAGCTTTATGTTGCTGTGACTGAACCCCTTGTGCCAACAGGGAGGCCCTGGGGGCTTAGTTTTTAAGCTTACTGAACTGTACTTCAACATTTCCTATTGCTGCTGTAAGAAAATATCACAAATTGAATGGTTTAAACAACTTAATTTTAAAATATATATATATTTTTATTTTTGATTGAAGAACTGGGATGTAGGCCAGAGGTGCAGGGGTGGGGATGAGAAAAGAATAAGATTAGAAATAAGATTAGCAAAATAAGATTAGAACTAGACTCACACAAGGAAGTGGGGGTAGAAGAAATCAACATAACCATTGGCACCTGGCTCCTGGGTTGCAGAGCATGGGTAGGCGCTAGACAGCAGTCTCTAGGGCCAAGGATGTGGAGATTGAGCCCATTGTAGAATCTCCTGGTCTCTTTTCTAATTCTAATTAGCCAGTAAACAGACAGCCATCCTAAAGGATGAGCCCCTCCCAACTGAAAGATCGTTATATCAGTACCATCCCAGCAGGAACTCGGGGCAGCCATTTCTCTGCCCACCTGTGCCTATGCAGGTGCTTTCCTTGACCAACTCTGTCTCTGCAGGGCAGCGGCCTGCCTGTCTGCCCGTGACTTGCACCATGCAGGCCTCCCTTAGCAAACCTGCCCCACAGCGGGGCAGCTCTTTCTGCCCGCTAGTGTCTGTGCAAGTGTTCTATGCTTTGTTGACCCTTTTCCTAATAAACCTGTGCTTTACAACTGAGTCTTTGCCTCGTGGAGAAACTTGCCATGTGCCGTCGAAGGGAGCTCTGGTGAAACCTTTCCCAGGATGAACCCAAGGACCCCGCTCCGCTCTCTAGCTCTCTAATCCATTGACTCTAAAATGACGTCAAGAGGATTCACCAGGTCTACTGAAATACACTGCTGAGTGGAGCAGTGGGGGAGACAGGAGAGGTCTGCTGTACCATGTGGGTTAGCTCCCTGGCTGGGGATGGAACTCAGGCTGTAGAGGTGATGGTGTTGAGACTTATCTCCTAGGCCACCAGGGAGGCCCCAAATAGCACAATTTTATTATTAATTATATGTTAAGTTTGTTGTGTATTATTACCTGGAGATAAAGGGTGGCAAGACTACATCCTTCAGAAAGCCCTAAGGGAGAATCTATTACCTTTCCTAGCTTCTAAAGAATGCCCAAACTTCCTGACTTGTGGTCCAAATCACTCCAATTTCTGTCTTAGATATTAGAGTTGCTTTCTTCTCTTTGATCTTTTCCTCCCTCTTATAAGGACCCTGTTATTGTGAAGTGTTAGGTTCAGAGAGTGGGGTCCTTCGAGTAACCTGGGAAAAGTGTCACCAGAGCTCCCATTTCAGCAGCACTGGTAAGTTTCCCAGACGAGTTTCTCTGCGATACAGTGTTGTTAGCTATATCCAAAAGGGCAGATTTATTGTAAAAGTGAAAGAAGAATAAAGGACACTTACACAGACACAAGTGGGCAGAAAGAGCTGCCCCCAAAGGGACAAGTTTGCTAAGTTCTGCATATTTGCAGGTGGGCAGCCTGCTGCTTTGCAAAGGGAAGTCAGAGAAATGAAGCACAACATAGGCACATATGGGTAGAAGGGATGCCGCCCCATGCCAGTGCAGAAATTGCACTGATATAGTCTTTGCTTTGGGAGGGGCCCCTTACTTTTTGGAGTTAACTTTTGTTAACCTAATTACTTCCAGGGTGTGGCTAGGTTGATTTGTAAAGACCAGTGATTCTCTAGAATGACTCTCAGTCTCCATATCCCACCTCTGATCTGTGCTTCTGGATACTCTCTATAGCAGGCTGATACTTGCTCTAGAGGTTGGAGTCTAAGTAATTTTTGAATCTATAGCTGGTTTAACAACTATGTTAATCACTTCTACCCCCCACCTCTAGTTTTTGGCCTTGAGTGAGCCAGATTCCTGGTCTTGTGGTGCCTTCTTACCAAGTTTTCTAATTTTAACCTCCATCAATTGCACTGGCTGGTAATCTAATTAGAGAGCCTTAATTTAATCATACTTGCAAAGTTCCTTTTACTATGTGAGATAACATTCTCAGATTGCAGGGACTAGAACATTGACATTTTTTTGAGGGGTGGAGTGTCATTATTCTGCCCACGACATGTACCATAACTTATTTTATCAGTCTCCTATTGACCAACATGCAGATTGTGTCTAGTTTTTCATTATTCCAAGGTAGGCTCCAAGGAATATATTTGGACACATCTATTTCACTCATGTGTGTGTCTGTTTAATGAAATCTTTGGTGTTGGTTTGATAGTCAAAGGGCATGAGTATTTAAAATATTGAAAGATATTTGCAAATTCCTTCCCAAAGCATGTGCATTAATGTTGTTTCTATCAATTGTTTATGCAAATGCTTTCTTACACACTCCAATCCAGGGTATTATCGTACTTTCTGGTTGTTGTTTTTTTTAAGATTTATTTATTTATGCATACAAGAGGTATGGGGGATGAGCGGATTCACCAGAGGCAGACTGGGGAGCAGAATAGGCAGATTGACTGATACACTGCTGAGGGGAGCAGCAGGCCAGATAGGAGAAGTCTCCTGTGCCATATGTGGGTTAGTTTCCTGGCAGGGATGGAACTCAGGCCACAATGGAAATAGCATGATAGTGCTGAGATCTAATAGCTCAAGACCAGGGAGGCCTTGTGTTACCATACTTTTAAGTCTCTGCTAATCTGGTAGGTGAAATGTAGTACAGCATACCATCAGTTTCATTTCAAGTTTTATATTCTTCACCAGGGAAGCAAAATTTACCACCCTAATGGTGGTAAAATATGTCCCTTTGGCATAAGGACACAAGGATTATTTCCTTGGAGGGCCTCTGAAAGCTGGTTAGAGGCTGCCAGTCTGTAAGAGGTAATTTACATGTATTATTGAAAATCTCCATTTGTAAGGATGTCTTCTGCACTGAGCCAGTTTAACATTTATCAATGGAGAAGTCAGCAACTCAAATCTGCTTAACAGTCAATACCCTTGTTTACTGTGCCTTTCCATTGTAAAGGTAATCTTCTTTAACTGATCCCCCTTCTCCCACCCCCCATCATTCGAAGTTCAGTAGAAGTTATTTAAAGAAGTAACCAGTCATTCCCCTATTCAGTTTTACTACCTCACTCTCAAGTGATAAGGAGATAGAACTTAAAAAAGAAGGAATCACAAGACTAGAACCTGACTTACACAGGAGGTGGGGTGAAAGGAATCAGAATGACCATTAACCCAGTGATAACCAAAAATCCTTAGGAGCCAGTGCCTAAAACTGAGCAAAGATGAAGATGTGGAGATTGAGTCCATTGTGGAACCTCAGGTTCCCTTTCCAGTTCTGGCTGGTTCGGGGTCAGCAACAGATGGTTCTGGCTGGTTGTTCAGGGTCAGCAACAGACAAGCAATCCATGGGGATGAGCCCCTCCCGACTGAAAGAGGACTAGACCAGTGCAGTCCCTTCAGTGTCTCGGGGCAGCAGCTGTCCTGCCCACCTGTGCCTATGTGGGTGTCCTTTCCACCAACTCTGTCCCTCTGCAGGGCAGCGGCCTGCCTGCCTGCCTGTGACCTGCCATGCGGGGTCTTCTTTTCACTGACCTCAGTAGAGGCAGCTCTCCTCAGAGCTGCCCTCCTGCCTGCAACCATGCAGGACTCTCTCTCAGCAAACCTGTCCCTGTGGGGCAGCTCTTCCTGCTCACTTGTGTCTATGCAAGCGTCCCTTATTCTTCTGTCCCTTTCCCTAATAAACCTGTCCTCTAAATATAACTAAGTCTATCTTGTTGAGAAACTTGCCAAGTGCCACTGAAGGGGAGCTCTGGTGAAACCTTTTCCAGAATGAACCCAAGGACTGGCTCTCAAACCCATCAAACCCCCAAAACATCATCTGGCATCCAACGTGTAAAACTGAGGTTGTTTTTGGAGTTGATGGGTTTGAGAGCAAGGCCCTTGGGTTCACCCTGGGAAAAGTTTCACCAGTGCTTCCCTTTGGCGGCATGCAGCGAGGTTCTCCACCAGAGACTTAGTTATATTTAAAATACCAGGTTTATTAGGGACAGGGACAGGGAAGTAAAGGATGCTTGCACAGACACAAGTGGGCAGGAAGAGCTGCCCCGATGGCTCCTCAGTTCTTGGCTAACTAGAATTAGAAAGGAGATCAGAGATTCTACAATGGGCTCAATTTCCATTATCTCTACCCCTGGACTGCAGTCTGGTTCCTACTTAGGCTTTGTAACTTAGGTGCTGGTGCCTAGGGATTTTGGGTATCATTGTGCTGATGGTTATGTTGATTCCTTCTACTCCCCATCTCCTGTGTGGGTCTGGTTCCAGCCTTATTTTGAGTTATATCTCCTCCATCAAAACGACATCACAGGTACATAAGTTATTAATATTAAATTTTATTTTTGTTTTCTCCTCTTGTCAATTTGGTTGATGTAAACTTCTCAGTCTAAAAGAATTAAGGGGAAGGAACAAGTCCTCCCTTCCCCATTTCATCTTCTGTAAACTGACCATATTTTTTGTCTGTTTATTGACAAGTAAATGCCCTTCAGCTATTAAATATGTTGCAAATATTTTTCCCTCTTTTGTCATCTGTGATTTGACTTTGGGCTACACAGAAATGTTACGTTTTTATTAAACTTTTCCTGTTTGGCTTCTAAGTGCTTGATTAAGTTTAGAAAGCCTTCAAGAATTAAAAACAAAAATTGTCCCGTATTTTCCCCCTTCCCGAGGGGGAAGCCTCATTTAAAATTCTTAAATCTTTAATCAATTTGATTTGCGTGTGTTCACGCGCATGTAAGGAAGATAGAAGAGCAAGCTTTTTTTCTTTCTTTCTGTATTTTCTGCTAGTTGTGTCAGCTTTATCACAAAAACCTCTTAAAAGTCTTAAACGATAGACCGAGGAGAAAAAAAGAGTTGAAAGAGAAATAGTAAAAGTTTTTCCGTGAAGGTAATCCAGGACATCCGCTAGCCGCTGAGGGGAGACAAGACTGCAAGCCAACTTCGCCGCTCCCCGACCTGCAGAAACAGCGGAACGCAGGAGTGCGAGGCCGGAAGCCGGTCGAGCCAGTCCACCAAGGCTTCGCTGCAGCGGCGGAGCTGTTTGGTGGGGACACAGGCTGCTCGCTGACGGCCGCGATGCTCCCCTCCTTGCAGGAATCACTGGATGGGGATGAAAAGGAGCTAGAGAGCAGCGAAGAGGGTGGCCCCTCCGAGGATCGGAGACTCGAGCCGCCGCCTAGCAGCCACTACTGCCTCTACGGCTACCGCGGAAGCAGGTACCGCGTCCGGCCGCCCCTGCGTCCCTGCCCGGGCCCCGTAGCTCGGCCCTATTTGCCGCCGCTTCCAAGCGCTATTTTCTCCTCTCCCAGCCGAGATCTCTGGCTTCAGGGACTTCCTCGCTCCCGTGCCGTTCTGCCAAGCCCCGGACTTTTGTGTGTAGGCCCGCTCAAGCCTCTGCCCTCTCTCGCTGTCCCTGTCATCTTCTCAGCGCCGGCCCGCCTTTTGTTCAGCGCAGTGCCTCTCACGCTCAATAACGTCAATTCCCAGCCCTCGACCTTGCTGTCTTTATCTCCCGCTTTCCTTCATTTCCCCCACCCCGCCCCCACCCATTGATTTTTCCTGTCCTTGCTGCCTGTTTTTTCTCCTCCCAAGCCAACTTGCCTGGGAATCTATTGGTCCTGTAAAGTCTTTTTTAAGAGGGTATTTCCTGTACCCTTCTGGATATGTAATTTAACCTTTCCTCCACCCCTTAAATGACCTGGAGAGAGTAGGGGCCATTGTCACCCCCGTTTTATGGTTTTTCCGGAGCATGAGGACAGGCAATGGTGGACCCATGCACTTCGTCCTTGAAGCATTTTGGTTGACTGCTGACCCCTACCCTGCTTGCAGGCTCCCATTCTCTTTTTGAGTTTGAGCCCATGTCTGATATCTCTTGTTTTTGTGGCCTGCAGATTCACACAGCAACAAGGGGACAGTGATGATGGAAGCCCAAGTGGCACAAGTGCAGAAACTCCCTCTGGTGCTGATTTCAGGTAAAAAACAGCTTGGCTATGACCTTTTTTTTTTTTTTTTTCTTTATAGTCACTGCGTCTTTGCCCTATAGATGTTAGTGGGTACCCTATTTTCACTTACAGTGGTAATTTTCCTGCTTTCTTTGAGTCAACCCATCTAATTCACCTGTACTTCTAGGAGCCTCATCTTTATTTCGTTATTATTCATTCAAGCCCGGGACAGATCCAAATATTGATAGTGACCTCAAGTGATTAGCCAGAGACAGTTATGCTGTTTCTTGGTTGGAATTCCACTAAAACATTCGGTATCATATTGCTATTGGGCAATTTCAATACTAAAATGTTCCCCCCCACCATGTTTGAATACCCTTTCTTTTTTTTTTTTTTTAAGATTTATTTATTTTTTTATTTATACATACAAGCTGGGGTACAGGCCAGAGGCGTGGGGCGGCGAGAGGGTTCACCAGAGACGGAGCGGGTAGCAGAACAGGCAGATCAGAAATACACTGCTGAGGGGAGCAGCGGGCAAGGCAGGAGAGGTCTGCCTCGCCATGTGGGATTCTTCCCAGCCGGGTGTCGAACTCATGTCGCTGCTGCTGACAGCTCCGCTGCGCAGCGCTTAACCGCTGCGCCACCGCGAGGCCCCTGAATACCCTTTCATGGCTTCTCCGGGACAGAATAGAATATAACAATCTCAGGTCAGCAGGGATTGGGTGGTACCTGGCACATGGTAGACATTTAATACGTATTCATTAAATGAATAATCCTTAACACATGATACAAAGTAGGGTATAATATAAAAATATTAGGTTCATTGATTGGATAATGGATGATTTAAAGAATTTGCCAGCTGTTATAACAATATTATGGCTATATTTACATACTTATACATTTTTTTTTAAGATTTATTTTATTTTTGCATACAAGCTGGGGTGTAGACCAGAGGTGTGGGGTAGTGAAAGGATTCACCAGAGACAGAGTAGGGAGCAGAACAGGCAGATTGACTGAAGTAAACTGCTGAGGGGAGCAGCTGGCAAGGCAGGAGAGGTCTGCTGCGCCAGGTGGGAATCTCCCCCGCCTGGCATCGAACTTGCACCACAGCCACAGACAGCTCCACAGCGTTGCACTAACCCACTGTGCCACCAGGGAGGCCCCCATACTTATACATCTTTTAGAGATAGATGCCTAGTGAGATACCTGAGACTTGTTTCAGAATACATCTGGGGGTGGGAAGATGTGGACAGCATCAGGACACAGATGAAAAAAGATTGGCCATAGCTGATAGTTGTGAAACTGGGTAGTGGGTACCTGTCAGTTCATTATACCATTCTTTCTACTTTTTAATATTTGAAAATTTCCATAATACAAATTAAAACAAAACTCTTGAGAGTATTGAGTTCATATTTTCTATTAGGAAGTTTGATGATAGAAAAGACCTTCCTGAATATTCAAATAATGGTCTCTGTTTATATTCTTTTTTTTTTTTTAAAGATTTATTTATTTATACATACAAGCTGGGGTATAGACCAGAGGAGTGGGGTGGCAAGAGGGTTCACCAGAGACAGAGCGGGGAGCAGAACAGGCAGATCAGAAATACACTGCTGAGGGGAGCAGTGGGCGAGGCAGGAGAGGTCTGCCACACCATGTGGGATTCTCCCCAGCTGGGCATCGAACTCGCATTGCTGCTGCCGACAGCTTCCACAGCGCAGCGCTTAACCGCTGCGCCACCAGGGAGGCCCTCTGTTTATATTCTAACCTTAATCAAACTGAAATTTAAAATTTTAGGTCATAAATGTGTTGCAGTGGACACACCATACTGATAAATGGGAGTCGTGGAGCAGGCGGCACAATACAGGTTTCTGCTCAAGGAGCAAGATCCTAGCCTTTTTATTGATAGAATAATCATACAGCATCAGTTACGTGGGGTTGGAGGACAACGAGAAAAAGATGGGTGAAACTAAGGAGTGTGGTTTTTTTTTTTAAAGATTCATTTATTTATGCATACAAGAGCTGGGGCATAGGCCAGAGGTGGGGAGGGGGGCAGGAGAGAGGATTCACCAGAGATAGAGTGGGGAGCAGAACAAGGTGGATTGACTGAAGTACAGTTCGCCTTGTTTCGCTCCCCACTCTGTCTCTGGTGAATCCTCTCACACACACCTCTGGCTTATACCCCAGCTCTTGTATAAATAAATAAATCTTTAAAAAAAAAGAAAACAACAATGGGGTTGAATGAGAACTTGTGTAGGGGTGTGATTATAGTGACTGATAATGCAATTCAAGCTGAATATGGAGAAGGGCAGTGAGGAAAATGGGAAATTTGAGGGACTATGAAAAAGAAGGAAGGTCAGTGGATTGGGGGTCCCAGTGAAGTACAGTACTAGAAAGGATGTAGTGCAAAGAAAGGACGATTTTACACTGTTCAGTGAGGTAGGTGGTGCTTGGTGACATAAATTCCCAGAAGTCTCACTCACTGGAGTCATACAGAAAACTTCCTCAAAGTCCTTAAAGAGACTGGCCTTTTGGAATATTCTCTCTGATTTATGGTGTATGAATGCAGTAGTTCACTGGTAAGGAATGTGCGTCTTTCATTTGTCAAGCCTCGCCTTGGTGGATACTAATCTACCATCTGAAGTGGAGCCAGAGCTGCGCAGTTTCATTGCTAAGCGTCTTTCTAAGGGAGCAGTCTTTGAAGGGCTGGGTAATGTTGCATCTGTGGAGCTGAGGTAAGTGTAAAATGTGCTGTGTCCTGAGTTTTTATTTCTGAGTTAAATATGAGAAGTGGTGAGAAACTCCAAAAGATCAGCCCTTACTAGACCTGAAGTGTTCATCTTTTTCCTCTGGCAGCCCAAACACTGGGCAACACACATTCATTTGTGGATGAAATTCATTGACTAGTGGAAACCTTACCTTCCAGGTGAACTTATTTCATTTTGTGCTTGGAAGAAATGAGTTAATTACCAAAACTGAAACTGTTTATAGTTTGTAAGGTGCTTTCACAGTCTTTGATGCCATTCTCCCTATAAAAGGAAACAGAGCGGATAGATACTCTTACTTTCATTTTCAGTTGAGGAAATAAACTCAGAAGTTAGGTCACAACACTGGTCGTATCACTGGCATTCAGGCTTAAACATAGGAATCCCAGCTCTCTTTCCATTACACCTCTTTTTTTTTTTTAAAGATTGATTTATGCATACAAGGTGGGATGTAGGCCAGAGATGTGGGGTGGTGAGAGGATTCACCAGAGACAGTAGGGAGCAGAACAGGCCGATTGACTGAAGTATACTGCTGAGGGGAGCAGAAGGCGAGGCAGGAGAGGTCTGCTGTGCCATATGGGAAGCTTGCTGGCTGGGGATTGAACTCGTGCTGCAGTGGCTCTGGATAGATTCATAGTGCTGAGCTTAACCTGTTGTGCCATCAGGGAGGCCCCCTCTTTTTTTTTTTAATATTTATTTATGCCATAGAAGAACTGGGGTGCAGGCCAGAAGTGCAGGGAGGGATAAGAGGATTCACCAGGAATAGAACAGGGGCATCCACTGAAACACACTGCCAGGGGGAGCAGCGGGTGAGGCAGGAGAGGTCTGATGTGCCATATGTGGGCCAGCTCCCTGGCCACAGAGCAACCCCAGGCTGCAGCAGTCATAGTGCTGATTTTCAACTCCTAGGCCACCAGGGAGGCTCCCATTACACCTCTTGATGGTAGTTCACTTCAGATCATGATGTTGGTTTCAAGGATTATTGGCCCACAGCCAAAGATAAGGCCACTGGATAAATAGGTTACATCTGCCTGGAGTTTCAATAATTTGTGAAGGTTTGGGGAGGGAGAGAACATGCTTAAAGTCTATGAGTGAGAGAAAAATTCACATAAATTTTTCATATAAGACAGGAGAATTCAAACAAGTTCCATGTTTGTCAAGTGCTGCTTTAGTTAAATGCCATCATGGAATATGTTCTATTTCCACTGCTATTACAGGGAAACCAAGGAAAAGCCTGGGAAGCTCTCAGCTAGTGGGTCAATCTAACAGTATTGCCAAATCAAGATGACCAGGCTTTAGAGCAGTCCACAAAATTAGATGTATCAGTTATCAAGATAATACATTTTACCTTTTTCTTTTCTAGAACTCCAGGTTATCGGGTCGGTTGTTATTATTGCCTTTTCCAACAAGAAAAACTGCTTCCTGAAACAGTAACAGTGGAATCTGAAAATAACACTTCAGAGTATGTGGTCTGTTTTTTAGGAGGTTCTGAAAAAGGACTTGAGCTATATCCTTTTTTTGGTTTTTGAGAATATCAGGGAGGAAATTTTGGGAAGGCAAGTGGATTAACTACTAACCTCTAGAAAACTTTTTTATTATTATTAAAGATTTATTTATGCATAGAAGAACTGGTGTGTAGGTCAGAGGTATGGGGTGGGGAGTGAGAGGATTCACCAGCAAAAGTGGGGAGAATAGTTAGATCTACTGAAATACACTGCTAAGGGGAGCAGCGGGTGAGACAGGAGAGGTCTGCTACACCATATGGGGGTTAGCTCCTGGCCGGGGATCGAACTCAGGCTGTAGGGGTGATAGCATGATAGCACTGAGACTTAACCCCTAGGCCACCAGGGAGGCCCTAGAAAGCTTGTCTACCCCCTTTATATTTACTTGAGTTTTGTGTCTTCCTTTTTTTTTTTAAAGATTCATTTATTTATACATACAAGCTGGGGTACAGGCCAGAGGCATGGGGCAGCGAGAGGGTTCACCAGAGACAGAGTGGGGAGCAGAACAGGCAGATCAGAAATACACTGCTGAGGGGAGCAGTGGGCGAGGCAGGAGAGGTCTGCCGCACCATGTGGGATTCTCCCCGGCTGGGCGTCGAACTCGCATCGCGCTGCCAACAGCTCCACAGCACAGCGCTTAACCGCTGCACCACCAGGGAGGCCCTTGTGTCTTCCTATGACCAGTTTATCTTGGCTTTTTTTTTTTTTAAGATTTATTTATTTATGCATAGAAGAACTGGGGTGTAGGCCAGAGGTGTGGGGGGGCATGAGAGGATTCACTGGAGACAGAGTGGGGAGCAGAACAGGCAGATCGACCGAAGTACACTGTTGAGAGGAGCAGCAGGCAAGGCAGGAGAGGTTTGCAATGCCATGTGGGAAGCTCACTGGCTGGGGATTGAACTTGTGCTGCAATGGCTGCGGATAGCTTCATAGTGCTGAGACTCAACCTGTTGCGCCACCAGGGAGGCCCTATCTTGGCTTGTTTTAATGACAGTTTGCACTATTTGAGAGTTTTGTATGGAGAAATAAAACAGTACCTTGATGTATCCTTTATTGCTTCCTTAAGAACACACTTTCAGACTTGAATTGGACAAGTACATCCAAGGGCTAAGAAATAACATGAACTGTGAGGTAAGGTGAATCATTTAATAGTTTTTTAAGGCTGAAATGATTAATATACTGTAACAACTATAGTTGTCAGATCATATAGGTAGACACAAAAACACCTGAATTCTGAAAAGGTGCTACTTGTGGGTAGTAGAAAGGTGATTGTTCAGGGAAGCAAGGAATATAATCCTCAAGGAATAATATGCCTCTGATGTTTTGTATCCATGAAAAATTCCATGGCATCTGGCAGTATGCCACGTGAAGGAAAGATGCTCTTTGCCTGATTTCTAGGAACATAAGCTTTATATTCTGGTTAGAACTAATGGTCCATGACACCACGCTTCTGGCACCAGACATATTACACAGTGTTATGACTATCCTGAAATTCAATTTTTAAGACATTCTATTTTTTTTTTTACTTTATTTTTTTATTTTTTTTACTTTTTTTTTTTTTTTTTATTTTATACATACAAGCTGGGGTACAGGCCAGAGATGTGGGGCGGCGAGAGGGTTCACCAGAGACAGAGTGGGTAGCAGAACAGGCAGATCAGAAATACACTGCTGAGGGGAGCAGTGGGCGAGGCAGGAGAGGTCTGCCACACCATGTGGGATTCTCCCCGGCCGGGCGTCGAACTCGCGTCGCCGCTGCCGACAGCTCCACAGCGCAGCGCTTAACCGCTGCGCCACCGGGGAGGCCCAAGACATTCTATTTTTCATTAAGTTGTCTTTTATGAATTAGATCCATCTCTATCCATTCATTCATTAATTTATCTATACCTTTTAAAAACTATGCATTTAGCTTGTTGGAATTGTTAAAGCTATGTTTTTTATAAATTTGCTACCCGTTACACATGGTAACGATTCCTTTTACATATCTTGTGCTTACAAGACACTGCAGAAGAGGAAAGGGCAGCATAGGAATGAGCCAGGGACCTGTGTCTAGGGGCAGCTCTCCCAGGCTGGAGCTACTCCTGGCTGACACTAGTCCCCACAGAGCAGCACGGCCTGGAAAGCCGAGCGTGCTCACGCACGGCAGCATGTCTGACAGCCAGAGTGGACTTCGGCGCTCTGACAAGTTAACTTTTCCCTGTTCACATTTGGAGTGTGACTGAATTCTCTATCTACACTCCTTCATTCATTCACTAGGCATATAATAAGCTCATACATGGATGTTTCAGATACTACAGCAAGGTCTGGAGAGACAAGGATTTCTAGGAGAGTATCTCCAATGAGTATACAGTGTAGCATGTGTGGTAGTGGGATGGACAATGTAAATGCCCAGCTCTTGCCGGTGAGAAATAACACGGCACCCTCTCAGTGTCTTCCATTTATGTAAACATTCCTTAGTATATCTTTAAGAAACTCAGTACAAAATTAATCCTCAATCCTTTAATTTGTAACATGCCCAGGAAAGTTGTATCATAATTCCTTTTTCTTTGGAGTTGGTAGTGTTAGCTTTAAAAAGGAGACGTTTGTGCCAGTTCTTCTTTTCTTTTTTTTTTTTTTAAAGATTTATTTTTTTATTTATACATACAAGTTGGGGTACAGGCCAGAGGCGTGGGGCGGCGAGAGGGTTTACCAGAGACAGTGGGGAGCAGAACAGGCAGATCAGAAATACACTGCTGAGGGGAGCAGCGGGCGAGGCAGGAGAGGTCTGCCTCGCCATGTGGGATTCTCCCCGGCCGGGCGTCGAACTCGTGTCGCTGCTGCCGACAGCTCCACAGCGCAGCGCTTAACCGCTGTGCCACCGGGGAGGCCCTGTGCCAGTTCTTTTCATTGACAGAAATATGGAGAAGAAAATGTGAAGTCCTCTAAGCAATGTTAAGTCCATTTGCTTATGTTACAGCAAATGGTATTCTCTCTTAATCTAGGAAAGGGGTCTGGAAAACCACATAAAGTCCTACCTGAGTGGCTGGTTTGAAGATGTCGTATGTCCAATCCAAAGGGTGGTTCTTCTCTTTCAGGAGAAGCTCACTTTTCTGCTGCATGCTGTAAGTATTCCCCAAACAAAAGCATTTCCTTACTCAAGAATCACTGTGGCAGAGTTTGGATTATTTAGAGACATATTCATTATCTTTGAACATTGCTCCCCCCAGTACCCATTCAAACTGCGCTTGCTATTAAGATAGATCATATTGTGTAGATCTGGGAAGTTATAGTACCATGGTCGAACTGCAAATACTTAGTCTTCCTGGTCAATAATTTTAAATACTTTTTTTTAAAAAGATTTATTTATTTATGTATACAAGCTGGGGTGTACGCCAGAGGTGGTGGGGGGCGGTGAGAGGATTCACCAGAGACAGAGTAGGGAGCAGAACAGGAAGATCGACTGAAATACACTGTTGAGGGGAGCAGCGGGCGAGACAGGAGAAGCCTGCTGTGCCATGTGGGAAGCTCCCTGGCTGGGTATCAAACTCGTGCTGCAGGGGCTCTGGATAGCTGCATAATGCTACGACTTAACCCGTTGTGCCACCAGGGAGGCCCAATTTTAAATACTTTTGAAGTAATCTGGGAGAGGTATAGTTTTCAAAACAATTGGGAAAGGAAAACAAAAATTCCAAATGATTTCAACTGTATAAAAGTGTCCAGATAAAAAAATGAAAAATTCCCAGATAACAAGGAAGTCTTGAGTAAATGGCTCAGTTTTTCATTTAAATATGTGGTGGGTAAGGGCCTCCCTGGTGGCGTAGGGATTAAGTCTCAGCACTATCACCACCATGGCCTGAATTTGATCCCTGGCAGGGAGCTGACCCACATATGACACAGCAAGACCTCTCCTGTCTCGCCTGTTGTTCTCCATAGCAGTCAGTGTATTTCAGTAGATCCGCCTGTTCTGCTTCCCACTCTGTCTCTGGTGAATCACTCCCTGCATCTCTGGCCTATACGCCAGTTCTTCTGTGCATAAATAAATAAATAAATCTTTTTAAAAAATGTGACGGGTAAAGGCAGCTGAGACAGGATGGTTTCGTGAGACCAGGGGGAGAGGCACAGGTTCAAGCTCAGCAGGGCTCCGGAGAGCTCCAGGGCCGTGCCCGTCAAGCATCTTCTGGAGCGGTGGTTATTGAGGAAAGTGATGTTTAGTCATGAGTAGCTGCTCTACCAGGAAAGCTGTTATCTGTGAAGGTTTATTTTTCTCTTGTAGGCTCTGAGTTATACTCCTGTCGAGGTTAAGGAATCAGATGATAAAATAAAGAGAGACATTAACAGGTAAGGAACATCGTTTTTGCAAAGAGAGGACCTTTTGATTTTTTTTTAAAAAGATTTATTTATTTATGCATACAAGCTGGGGTACAGGCCAGAGGCGTGGGGCGGCAAGAGGGTTCACCAGAGACAGAGTGGGGAGCAGAACAGGCAGATCAACGGAAACACACTGCTGAGGGGAGCAGCGGGCAAGGCAGGAGAGGTCTGCCGCGCCATGTGGGACTCTCCCTGGCTGGGCGTCGAACTCATGTCGCCGTTGCCGACAGCTCCACAGTGCAGCACTCAACCGCTGCGCCACCAGGGAGGCCCCCTTTTGATGTTTTTAAAGCCCCCTTAGTGCAGAATGAATTTGCTTTCTCCCTCCTGTCCTGCATTGTTGTTGGTGGAAAGGACTTTGTGTGTCCAGGTTTCTGAGCATGGCCAGTCTTCAAGGCCTTATTCACGAAGGCACCATGACCTCTTTGTGCATGGCCATGTCGGAGGAGCAGCGCAAGTCTGTGGTCATCGACTGCAGCAGCTCGCAGCCTCGGTTCTGCAATGCAGGTGAGCGGCATCTCTGAAATAGCTTTCCTGGGGCTCTCTCCGCTGAGTCTCCTTTTTTGCACTGAGAACCAATGATACAAACTTATCCTTCCTCCCTTGTGCCATTTTACACATTTATCCCAAAACTCACCAAAAACAATAGTTATTGTAGGAACATGAAAAATCACATCATTCCTAGCCGTTCCATTCCCTCGTACATAAACTCTTATTATGTATATAGGAGACAAATATAAAAATGTTCATAAAGGCACCGTTTGAAATAGCAAAAGATGGGAAGCAGCTTAACAGTCCATCAACAGGAAAATTGATGTTCAGATAAGAAAATACAATATAGCAGTGAAAATAAATGAACTAGAGCTACATGTCTCCATTTAGTTTGCACATACACTATTTAGTGAAACACACTTAGGAAAAAATATGCAAAATAAGTACATAGGGCTTAGAAGTAAAAACAGTATGTGACAAAAGTTTAAAGAAATTCACGGAAATGATAAACTCTTTCTGATGAAAAGAAAGGAGGGGGTTGAAGTTGGTAAGAGGCATGCAGGGACATCAACCCTTTTGTTATTTCCTAACCAAGTGGTGAGTAGACTACTTTTTTATACCATTATAGAAGTCTTAAATAATTCATTATAAGGATTTCTAAAAAGAAAGAATATCTTCTGCTTTGTAGGATTTCATTTTATTTATTTACTTTTTCTACAATATTTTATAGGAAGCAACCGGTTTTGTGAGGATTGGATGCAGGCCTTTTTAAATGGTGCTGAAGGAGGTAACCCTTTTCTTTTTCGACAAGTACTGGAGAACTTTAAACTAAAGGTAACTAATTGGCTGTGTGCCAAGTGCCACCTAATTTTTGTTTGAATTTTAATTAGTATCAGTAGCAGAGTAGCACATCTTTACAGCTGTGATATCTATTAAGTAGGACATTCTCAAACCTATTATTCTCACAAGGCATTTACTTTCTGTACTTTTCATTGACTTCTGCATACATACCATTTTATTTCTAATTAATTGGGTTGAATGCTTGCATCTCAGGGACATCAGTCTTATAATTTGTGACATGTCTTAGTTGGAAAGCACATAAAAAGTGGTTCAGTGCCTAAGGGTTCAAAATTCTGCTGGGAAGCAATGTTGTCATATTACTTAGGAGATTTTTAGTAATTTTACTTTATATAAGAGATTTTGTTCTTATATAATGAAAAGAACATTAGCGACAGAAAGTGACATTTAAAATAAAAAGCAAACATCTCACAACATACTGAGTTCTCAGATAGATAGGAGGTATTTTTTAGGCTTCATTATTACTTTACTAAACACATCTTTAATTGGGTATCCTTTTCTAGGCCATACAAGACACAAATAATTTGAAGAGATTTATCCGACAGGCAGAAATGAATCATTATGCTTTATTTAAATGTTACATGTTCCTAAAGAACTGTGGTAGTGGAGACATCCTTTTGAAGATCGTTAAAGTGGAGCATGAAGAAATGCCTGAAGCCCAAAATGTCGTAGCTGTCCTGGAAGAATTTATGAAAGAAACTCTTTCCCTAAGTTTTTGATCATAAGTTTTGAGATATTATATTGTAAAGTTGTACATTGGAGTCTTGGTGTTGCTATTGTCCAGAGGATTGCTATTTAAGATTATCTGAAATGCATTCTAGATATCTTCATTTTTTACTTTTTAAATTTTAACGTAATTAAATATTAAAATCTGAGGAACAGCTTCATTGAGTTGTAGATAAATGTGTACTGGAATTGTAGAATTGTGGTATTATCACTGGTTCCTTAAATTTAGACTTAGGAAGTTGTTGGTTAAAAAATTTCAGGGGTGATTTTGTGGCTTCTCCCAGGAGTTTGCTGCAGATGTTTTTCCTCCCAGAAAAATCATAATATTTCTCAGTTAATTACAACTTCTCTAAAAAAAAAAAAAAACTGGTTTAGTACAGATTAGCACCGTCACACCATCTCAGAGACAGATATGTGAATCGTGTAGGTGCTGGATAGATTTTTTTGGTCTGGTTGATAATGGCATGAATGATGAATCCAGCTTTTAAGTCAATGTGCAAATCATGAGTCTGTAAGAAATTAAAAAGAGCTTCAATATGAAACACAATCTGATGGAAAGCTATGGCAGATGTGGCCCCCATCTTCATTTATTCACAGGTATTTTCTTTTAGATGAAAATGCTGGGATTTTTAAACAATGTTAAAAAAAAGAAAAAGAAACAAAGGACATACGTTTTATAAGCAAACTGTAATATAAAGAACACAGATTCTTTATATCAGTTACTCATTGATTTAAGTATATTTGTTACAAGCCTCATACTGGTTTGCTCTGAATCAGTTAAAAGTGCCCTCAGCTAAAGCCATTTATAATTCCCATGGAAGCAGATTGTAGCTACACACACCACTAGTTTGTTCTGCATAGCTCTTTAATAAGTCCATTTGATAATGATTTTTTGTTTAGAAGATCAAAAGTCTTGTATTCTCACTGCCCTCAGGAAGCTCAGAGGAATACAAGCCTGTAAAACTGAGGAATCCTCTCTTAAACTCATCTAAATTCACATTATGTGCTGAGTTTTAACTTTTGAAATGACTGACAATGGCCTTCTGCTTTCTCCTCTACAAAAGTCTGGGGACATGACTCACCAAGCCATTTCTTTTCCTTTAATGAGAAATACAATTCAGGATCTTCATAAAGGCTTTCATATGGTTTTAAACTTTAATAACTTGGATTGTAGGCAGTGTAGAAAAAAATCTAAGTAACACTATAGCGTTAAATTCAGAACAACTATGGGAAATCAGCACTTTTATGACACTACCCTTGAATCTGTGAAATATTTTTCATTTTCCAATTACACAGGTCATTCAAGAGTCCATGTTGTAAATGATATTTAAAAGCAAATGCTTCAAATCACTTTATGGATATAGGCAAGGTCTATTTAATATAGTCTTTATATGTACTTATGTACATGTACATATTTTGTAACGCAGACTCACTACATTACACAGTTGTATACAATACAATCTTATTTTAAAAGTCTGTGACAGGCTGCATATCACTGCTCTCAATAAGGATGCTGGTGACATGGAATTATCTTGTTGGCCGTAAGAAGAAACTCACAGAGCTCATAACCAGAAACACGTACTGTATTCAAATTTTGATAAGCTAAAGTATTAACTTGTAAAGTTTTAAAAAGGATTTGTTCAGCTGTGGAATACATTTGTGTACTATTTGTATGCTATACAGAGGAAATGTATGTCATGGAAAAATGGTCTCAGTTTATCTGTAATTATATTTGTAATAATAATAATGATAACTTCGTTTCTCACCAATGCAGTCATTTTTATTTAATGAGCTTGCTTCGCAAGCCTGACTTCTTTACTAATTTGCAACAAGTTTATGGGGAAATTATACTTGTTATGCTAGGAATTTGTTGAAGAAAATCAAGTTGCCTGCTGGGATACACTCTTCTGCATCAGGCAGGGTATAAGAGCAGTTTCCATCACAATGTTTTATTCATTGTCCAGCAAAGTTGCAAATAGAACTCAATAACCCAAGTCATCTCCTTTCTCTTATTCATTATTGACCATGACAATGCCTGTCCTTTACCAGAGGATCACTTATGCCAGATGCCAGGAAAAACTACAGGCTTTTTGGAAGTAGGATTCAGTTACTGGGACCACATTTTCCTAACCATGTGTCTTCTCAGTCATGGAAAACCCCCTGGCTTGCATGAATTCTTTCCACTTGGAGTTCTTTTTTTTTTTTTTTAATTTTTTTTTTTTTTAAATACAAGCTGGGGTACAGGCCAGAGGCGTGGGGCGGCGAGAGGGTTCACCAGAGACAGAGTGGGGAGCAGAACAGGCAGATCAGAAACACACCGCTGAGGGGAGCAGCGGGCGAGGCAGGAGAGGTCTGCCGCACCATGTTGGGACTCTCCAGGCTGGGCGTCGAACTCGCACAGTGTTGCCGACAGCTCCACAGCGCAGCACGCAACCACTGCGCCAACAGGGAGGCCTCCACTTGGAGTTCTAAGAAGGCAGTTCCAGTTTTATAACTGCTAAATTTCCTAAATACCTGTGCCTTCACAGACTAACACATGGACACATCTGAGTTGGCAGTTCTAGATTCTGGAATCAGGGTTGATAGGAAGTAGTCATGAATGAGAGATGTAGGTTTTCTTATAAATACTTCTAGGAGGGCTGACCAAGTGGAGGTTCTGTTCAGTGAGAACACCAAGTGAATATTCCAAGTTAATTACTGTGACTGAATGTCCCCCAGCCTCATACAGTGAGGCTGAACTTTAAACAGCACCCTGACACAGTGTCCTTGAAGTCCTGTACAAATACCTGAGACTGACAGCAGGAGCTTTGGAACCAGGCAGCAGTCTGGGGAGCGAATTTGATGCCGTGTACTACCAGAAAATTATTAAAGAGAATGTTCTAAACTTTTCTTTAATCTGTACCTATTTCACACCAAATAGCTGTGTGACTAAAAGAGAATAATATATTGAAAATGCCTCACCCAGCATCTGCCACGTAGTAGGAACTCAGTAAATCGACTTTATTTCCTAATTACCTTATTAACATACATCAAGGTGTTGTTTGTTTGTTTTAAACACATCAAATCAATGAGAATTTGGTAGGAGGGAGGAGCCAGAAAAGTGAAGAGGGAAGGAAAGGAGGTCAAGGGCAAAGCTAACTACACAGCCTTTGGCTGGTCAAAGCGCTCACATTGAAATGCTTGGGGGTTAGAGTCTAAAACTGCCCAGTGAGAACATTAGTGCTCAGAGAGGGCCCCCAATTTTCCTTTAGGGAGGTCAGTTCTTCACATTCCAACCAAGTGGGTCTTTGTCCTTTAGTCTGAACTGTTGTCTACAGTTGTTTGGGGATGACTCTTACAGCATTTAGAAAACCATACACAGGAAAATGATGTGAAAGAACATTAGGCAAACAGCTCCCACACTGAAGTTAATGGCATAATTTAATTCTCAAAGGAAATTCAACAGTTAATGAGTATGAGTGAAAAACTATATACACTGTCATGGGCTCAGAAAAACTGGTGAAAACAATTCACTTTCTCAGCCTCTATACATTCAATGCCCATGTGATTGTTAAACTCAGCAAACACCAGACTTACCTTTCATGCTTCTCTTTTTTCCTCTAAAGATTTATTTTTATTTATGTATGCACACAAGAACTGGGGTGTAGGCCAGAGGTGTAGGGGAGGGCAGGTGAGAGGATTCACTAGAGACAGAGAGGGAGTAGAACAGGCGGATCTACAGAAATACATTGCTGAGGGGAGCAGTGGGCAAGGCAGGAGAGGTCTGCTGCGCCATGTGGGAAGCTTCCTGGGCAGGGATCGAACTCCCTGTGCTGCAGTGGCTGGTGATAGCTTGATGGTGCTGAGACTTTAACCCCTGGGCCACCATGCTTCTCTTACTACATTTATGTCACCAGGCCCTGATAGTTCTCTTATTACATTTATGCTCCCCTTATTTTCCCTTTCTGTGTATGAACTGACCATGTCTTTTTTTTTTTCCCTGAGAACTTTCCTATACCTCCTCAAGATCAGGGTGTTGACAGCCCTTAAGAAGACCCAAAGACTAGGATTGGGACAAAGAAGGGAGTACCTAGATATTTCAAAGATTCTTTTAATAATAAGTCAAAATATTAGTCTGTCACAGGGAGGAAAAGGGTCTAAGAGTGGAAAGACAGTGCCACAGAAGTTCTTGACCTGAAGCCATGAATGAGTTCCTTATTCATGTTTCCCCCAGATCCCAAAATGTACATGAAATTATCTATATGTGGTCTTCTATGGGAAATCAGAGCTTTCATCAGCTAGTCAAAAGAGTTCAGTGGTTCGGAGGCCTCCCTGGTGGTGCAAGCGGTTAAGTCTCAGCACTATGAAGCTATTGGAAGCGACCGAAGCAGGAGTTCAATCCCCAGAGAGGGAACTGACCCACATGGCGCAGGAGACCTCTCCTGTCCACTGCTCCCCTCAGCAGTGTATTTCAGTAGATCTGCCCATTCTGCTCCCCACTCCGTCTCTGGTGAATCCTCTCACCCCCTATACCGCTGGCCTATACCCCAACTTATATGCATAAATAAATAAATCTTTAAAAAATAAAAAGAGTTCAGTGGTTCAAGAACTCTCAATTTGAGTTCTCAGCCACCAATCTAGAACCCTGGTGCCACCGATGCCCGGACTGTACCGTACAAATTGCACACCCAGCACCCCTGCTGTCCATGCCCCCATTGCCCTTACCCAGCCCAAGATGAAATGGGTTCCAAAGCCCACTTTCAGGCCACTTCCTGGATAACAGATGGCTTTAAAAAAAATCTTTAATGGAATCTGTGCTCAAATAATATGTTACAACAAAAATATACAGAATGTACACAATACAAAAATATTTAGAAACAAACATTGCAGCTTGTGTTTTGTTTTTCCACTTACTCAAGTCCTTGGGGGCAAGTTCAGAGCTGGGTACTATTTTTTAAGGCAGAGGAGTGTGGGTGTTCTCCAGCCAGTGCTGGGAGCAATACCCACCATGCCAGGAGAGGCTTCCGCTGCACCGGGAATCTGCATTATTTGCAAACGAAATTGGATGCTGGGGAAAGATCCAGGCTTGGTGAACAGTGACTCCCCTAAGTCTCAGGGCAAGAATGGTTCTCATGGAAACTGAGAGTCCTATTAGCTGGCAAAGAGCCTCATTAGGGAGCTTTTCCTAATTAAAAAATGAATGATTAATGGTGTCATTAAAGCAAAATTTCTCCTTTGAAGGTTTGCTTTCCTTTCCCCAGTTTCTATGATTCCTCTTCCGTTTAACCAGCGGGCGAGTCTATGGCTGCTGTTTGGGGAATCCCCAGCTTTCAATTTCTGTAACCCGTGGGTGCAGGGCCTCCCTCTTTCCACAGCCTGAAGAGTCATACCACCCTCTGCTTCCCGGCATGCTGGGCGGGCCACATTGGAGAAGAGGGAGGGGTAATAGGGAAGTGCTGTGTGCTGGGGTGCAGGGAGCTGGGGAAGAAAGGCACCTGCTGTGGAGAAAGTCAGACACCAAAAAGCAAAGCTTACCAGACAGCTGTCTTTGGCCCTGGGTTGTTAGTCGCGGCTGTAGTCAGCACTGGGTGGCCTTGCTTGGAAGTGAAGGGTGGGGGAGGTGGGTGTCAAGCAGCCCAAAGAGCTTTGGACACTGCTGAGGGGAGTGCAGTTGGTTCTGGTGGCATGAGGTGCGCTTGGGGCTCCCTTAGTATGTCCCTATCCTCCAGGACAAACAGGATGGCAGCTGGGATTCCCCTCTCAGGCAGTCCTTCTGGGTACCAAGCTTCCATTCAAGCCCTGAGGGAACTGGGCACTTCTCCCAGGGCTTTCCAGAGTCTTCTAGTTCACAGTCTCACCCCTCAGAGAGGAAGGCTTTTCTCCAGGTTGCACCAGACAAAGGCAGGGGTGGCTCTCTGCTCCCACCATCCATAAGCCTGGGACCCCAGGTGCCAGGACAAGATCTGGAGGGGAGGCCCTGCGTCTTAGCCCCCCAGGAAGGGCAACATCTCTCAGGTTGAGCAGCAGCTGCAGCCCATGACCAGGACCCCTCTGCTAAGAAGCTTATTCTTCCTTCTCAATCTTTCTCTTGAGGGGAACAGTCGTTGGCAGCACAGACAAGATGCCCCAAACTGATGGAGCCCAGCCACCCAGGCCCACCCCACCTCAGCCCAGCCGTCCTCAGCTCAGTGTTGGCACAGGGCAGGAGCAGCTTATTAGCTGGATACGGACACCAGGACAATTGATTCAGCACTGGGCAAAGGGATTGGCATTGCTTGGGTTCACTGGGGAAGTCCCTGGGCAGGAAGACCCTGCTCATTTACATGTGAGCACTGGGTTCAGGAAGCCACAGCAACCTAAGTCCCCTGAATGCCTGGGCTGGCTGATTACAGCGCTGACAGGCGTAAGCCCAGGACCTCTGCAGCCCGAGCCTGGGGTTCTTCTTCTTTTCTCACTCATGAAACAGAGGTGGGAGGGACTTGGTAGCCTCCAAGTTCCCCTGCCAGCTCTGAGCATCTGAGTCTACAGTCGTCATCACCTCTGTGGGTACAGGGCCACCCTCTTCCCACTTCCAACGTTTATCCAAGCACTTAACAATTCTCTAGAAGCAGTTTCCTACATCACTGAAATTCCTCCTGTCCCCCCAACTCAAATCAACACCTCCATAGTTCTTCCCCAGTCTCTCGCACCCCCAAAGCTCCTTCTCTCCCAAGGGAGACAACAGAATCTGCATATAAGTAAGTCATCCCAGAGGGAAATAAGAGCAGAGTTTGGCAAAGGCGAGGAAAACCCCAGCATCCTGAGGGCCCCTGGAAGGGCCTGGGTCTCTGTCTCCAACAATTCTCTTGGTCAATCCCTGCTCAGTGATTCTGAGGAAGAGGTTTGGAAGGATGGGGGATGGGACAGGAAGAGGCAAGCTTTGCTAAAAATATGCAAAGATGCTCAGGACCCCTCTCCTGCTCCTCATGTACTCCCACTGCCCCTCACTGGCTTCCTCCGCAGCCTCCCCCAGACTCACATCATCTTTCCCACCACATGGGCATCTCTGCTTCCTAAGCCACACGCACGCACGCATGCACGCACACATGTACACGAGTACATCAGAACACTGTCTCCATAACCAAAGGAGAGGCACAATGTGGGGTCAGGGCAGTAGAAGGGTAAGAAAAGACCCTATCAGCAAGGCAGGACATGAGAGGCTGGGGCAGTGGTATCAGCATTCTGGGAGAAAGGGAGAGAACAGTCTAAAGCTGGGAGCGGGCCTTCCCTAGGGTGGAACTTAGGATGCAGTTTACTCCCTCCTGCTCCGGTTCACCTTGCTGGGTTCCTCCCAGGGCAGGGAGGGAGTGGAGTTACAACATCTTCCTTCTCTGACCACCCCAGCATGGGAGGTCATCCCAGTGCCTGCAGACAGGCCCAGGAGGGCGGCCTACGGTCCCCCAGGCCAAAGTCAACATGTCCACTACAAGGTCCTCAGCTCTAGAGCACTAGACCCAATGGCTGCGGGGGAACACTTCCTGGCTTGTAACTACCTCTGGGCTGGACAGGGCCTGCCTGGCTACTGCACCCGCAGGTCTTTCTTATGTCTCTTAGGGTCTCTCAAGGTGACGATGAGGGAGACGGCTGCTGTTTAATCTGTGACAAGGAAAAGGACCCCGGAGTAAGCCCAGCCCGAGGGGAAGGCGTTCACCTTGGCCTGATCTCCTCAGAACAGTCTACAAAAACAATGGCCACATCCAACTCCTCCAACAAGTGACTTTCAGAAAAGAGTCTCCAGTGTCTCCAAATCTGAACACAGTATCACAGCCTCCCAGCACCTCCTGTCCTCTCCTTCCGGCCTCACTGAGCTGGTGATGTGATAACACAGATGTACCTTTCTGACGCTGCTCCTCCCTCCCCACCTTGGGTCCTCCAGCTTCTTAGGGAGGTGGTGGCAGCTTTAAGTCCAGCAGGGTGTAGGCAAAGATGTTCCAGAAGATGGCAAATAGCACAAAGATGGTGTACATGGCCACAAAAATCCACCACAGCGATTGGTCCTGCAGCCTCTGCTCGTAGTTCCTCAGCACCACCACGCCCAGGGTGATGCCCACAGCCACACCACCCAAGTGCGCCACAAAGCTTGGGTGAGGGCACGGGGGATAGGCCGACGGGTGAAACCGGAGCCACACGGCCCGCCCAAACTCCATGCTCACTGCAAGGGGGAGGAAGCACAGAGAGGTCACAGAAGGGCCGCTGGGCAGGGACTGAGAGAGGCCTTGGAGCCAGCCAGCCATCCACCCACCCACCCACCCATCCATTCTTTCATTCACTATCTATTAAACCAAGCACTGTCCTATGCCCTGAAGATACAGAGTAGAAGGCAGATCTCTGTTCCCCCAGAGTTTCTAAGGTTAGGACATAAGCCAGCATGCAAATACCCACATAAGATAATTTCAGTAAGAGAAATGCCATAGGAAAAACCAAGGTGATTTAAAATCAAACCCAGGCATCAGGCAGGGGATTCTTTTGTTTGGGGAGTCGGGCAAGATCTCCCTAAAGAGCTGAGTGATTACCAAGAGAAGCCCCTGAGAAGAGCATTCCAGGCAGAGCGGAGAGGCTCTCACTGATACCCAAAGGTTCTCACACCCCTACAGTCATGAGTTCAGTATCCCCTTCGGGGTATATTCTCAGCCCCTGTGGGCCAGGCTACGCTGATGGACCATTAATAAAAACTTCAGTACATGCTAGAACTTTATAGTTTATACAATGTTTTCATGCATTATCTCAGAGCCCTTAGAAAGCCCTCAGAACCAATGTTTTTGTGGTGGGAAGGAAGGAATGGAGGGGAAGAAGGCCAAAGAGGGGATGGAAATAAATAATCCCACCAAGTGCTGGAATTTATCTCTTGACAGGTTCTAAAATGCTCTTCAGTCCTTCTTTCTTGCATAAATTTATTGGGTCTGCCAACTCGGTGGGGATGTATCCCCATGAGGGTGACTGCCTCTGCAGGGTCCACCAGCAAACACCAAAGGTGGGTTTCTTACCCCCATTTTACAGATGGGGAAACAAAGAAAATTTTGACAGAAAATTTGACAGATTTTGAAAGAAAGTCCTTTGAAGGGAATTTTTACTTGCTCAATTACTATTTAATTAACCAGTGCATCTCTCACCACCGGAAACACTCCAGTGGTGTCAGTACCTTCAGGAACATTCATTCCCCTTGGGGATTGCCTGACCTTCTGGACTGCGTCCTGCAACTCCAAGGATGGCCGATAGATGGCAGGAAAGCAACAGCCAGGGACAGGCACAGGGCCTCCCCACCAACCTCCTCCCTAGGCCCTGAGGCATCTTCCTTACTGCTTAATGGGCCCTGGGTTTCATGAGGGAGGTCTGAAAGACAGTGGCACACAATCTGAAACTACACTTTAGTTTTTAGTCTGCTTACCGTTGGTTTTTTTTTAAACAGCAAGACTCATGCTTTTTTTCTCTTCTTTGAAAACCAACTTAGAGACAGAGCAGACAGGGAAGCTGTGCTCACTCCCACCCCCGTCCACTGCACCCCTCTGTTCTGGCTCAAAGAGTCCACTGGATCGAGGGCTGGAAGGTCCTCTCTGGCATTAGGTGGGATTAGCCCTCCAACCTCATCCAGGAAAATGAAACCAGAGAGCCCTACAAGCCATGGGCTAGGGAGGTAGGGGGGTGAGGGGATGGGGTCAGAGCGAAGCCTGCAAGGGCCCTGCCTCCCCACCAGGGTGGCTCAGGCTCATTCCTTTTCTTTCCCACATGGGAGGTGGCAGACAGTCAAGGTGCTGCTGCTCAGCTTGGCTAAAGTGGGGGCACTAAAAATGGCACAGGCTGGCAGCGAATTCTGGCTTTACCAGCTGAGTGGCCTTGGACAGGAACCTCACTTGGAACCTGAAACATCTACCTGTGAAGCAAACCTGCTAATAAAACGCCCTCGCAGCCGTCTTCTGAGGACTGGATGACAGAATCTGTGCTCCCTCTTGTCTCTTCCTCCCTCTGTTGCTTCTGTTCCAACTCTTAGCTTTTTCTATCTCTGAGAGAGCCTCTTAGCCTCTGGTCTCATCCCCCACAGTCAACTCATTCTCCACACTGCAGCCCCATCAGTGTCCTGCAAGTCAAATCTGTCAGTAACTCTCTTGTGCAAAGCCCTCCAGTGGCCTCTCTGTGCATTCAGGATGAAGTCACACACTTCTCCTTGCATTTAAAGCCTTTCATGACCTCACTCCTATTATCTCTCATCACAATCACGCACAGACCCAAATCTCATGTCAGTTTGGCTCATATGGCTTGCTGGTGATGGCCCTTCATCTGCCAGCGTCTTTGTTCCTGAGGCACTTTTGCTGGAAATGCCTTTGGGCTTTGTCTACATGGTGATCCACGCCCCCTCACCCCACCCCGCCCCCCCACCCCACCCCCATTTATCTTTACCACTCAAAATAACCTCTGCAGGTGGCCTTGACTTCTTCCCAATTAGGCCCCCCGCCCCACCCCCACAACATTCATAGGGCACTTAGTTATACTTTGTGAAGCTGCTAAAACTGCAAGATTGTGGGGAGGGGGGGGTGGTGGCACACAGGTGCACATATGTGCATTTTTCTGGGGAGGGAAAAGACACCACAAAAGATCGGTGTCATGACCCAAAGGGTTATTAAGAAGTTCCTTTTCTTGATCTAGGTGCTTGAGTTTGTCCTGTGTGTACTTTTCCATTGGCGGCACCTTCTATGTCCACAGAAAGTTGCCAAGAGCCGAAGTGGCAGCAGAGCAGCAGACTCCTCTCGCCATGTTATTGACATGTCTGCTCTTGTTTCCTTGCCCAGGAGCCCCTAAAGGCCAGGGACATGGCATCTTTACATCCCATGCCTGGTGCAGGGTTCTCCTTCCCCAGCCTGCCCCCTCCGCTTGCCCAGGTACTTACTACAGATCAAGGCCACAGCCATCCGCAGCAGCTTGAACTGGCACTTCATGCCTGACCAGTTCTAGGGGAAAAGGAGAGAGTTTCATCAGTTCCAGATCAGGCCACTGTGGAAAACTTTTTTCCCTGCCAGCACATGGCAAGTTTATATATTTATTTACCTTTTAAAGATTATTATTATTTTTAAAGATTTGTTTATGCATGCAAGAACTGGGGTGTAGGCCAGAGGTGTGGGGTGGTGAGAGAATTCACCAGAGACAGAGTGGGGAGCAGAACAGTCAGATCGACTGAAGTACACTGCTGAGGGGAGACAGGAGAGATCTGCTGCGCCATGTGGGTTAGCTCTCTGGTTTGGGATCAACTCATGCCACAGGATATCTTGCTAGCGCCAAGACTTAACCCCTGTGCCACCAGGAAGGCCCACATGGCAAGTTTATTAAGGAAAAATAAAAAAAGGAAAGAGAGGGAGAACTGCCTAGGCAGGCAGTGAGCTGCCTCTCAAAAAAACTTGATATTTAAATAAATAATCTCTCCATTAAGTGTTGCCTGAGGGCATTATGGCCTAGCTGCGGATCACACCAGCTTGGCTTTGAGACTTCAGGCAATGGTAAATTTATTGTTGCCATAAAAGCTCTTGGGCTGCACTAACAGAGGAAGAGAATCTGGATCCAGAGAGAGAGCCCTTCTCTCCCCTGCATGCACAGATGGCACCTCAGAGTCGGACCAGTTACTGGGATCCCTGCTCACAAAGGGGTGCAGTACAGCAAAGCAAAGTCCAAGCAGACACACTAGGATGATGAAAGACCTCAAAACCCTGAGTATGAGGATCAAATGAAGAGAAGACTCAGGGGTCAAGTTCATGCAGTCAGGTTATCAAGTGAGCCAGCCCAGGAAGGGCACACGCTGTGTGACCAGCAGGTGGAAGACTCTGCAGACGAAACGTCAGAGAGAGGGTTTGTTTTTTTTTTAAATTCAGGATAAGTTTCTATTTCGAACAAGCAGAGCTGTCCAAAGATGGAATCCTCCATCTTGGGGGACTGTGAGTGTCCCATGATTGAGGGGTCCACATGGCTTGGAGGGGATGCTCTAGAGAATTGGGTACTGGGAAAGGGGGAACCAGATGGCCTTCAGACAAATCTTTTTCCCCTGAGAATCTTGAACACTCTGAACCTCTAAAGCAGATAAACAGAGTACAATTATTCATCTTATAAAAGGATTTTTCACTCTACAAAAGACTTCACCACGGGGTTCCTTTGAGGGGCACTCCTGCAGTGCATTCAAAGCACCACTCCCTTTAAACAGATGCGCGGCACACAGAAGCCAGCCTGGAGTCTTCTTGGAACACATCAGCTGAGGGAAGGAGGCAACTGGGTACAGCCAGGGGCTTCTGTTCCCTCCCACCCACCCAATCTGCCTTTGCCGCCTGGCCCAGGCCCAGCTGGGGGGGCACGTCTCACACTCCTTTGACATTGAGGGGACACACACATGACACTTTATGGAGGCCCTGAACACTGGCACATACAATAATGCTACAGAAGCTTGAGTTGAGCAAGCAGGATGCAGGGAAGCTGCCAAAAAAAGAGGAAGAAATCCTGTAGCATTCGACATCTTGCTCCCCACACCCCCTTTCTCCTATTATTCCTCTGACTGGCAACTTCTTCACAAAAGTGAGGTGGGTGACACATGGCCCCTGTAGGTGGGAAAAGCCTGATCTCAGCTTGCTCACAAGGGTGTGTGCTAAGAAGCAGATGGCAGGACATCATTGTCACCTGTTGACGTCTGCCCACAAGGGAACCCTGCCAGGAGACGAAACAAAATGGGGGTTGGAGTCCCCTACTGTGTCCAGCACCCCAACCCAGCCAGTTCAGTTCATTCACTGATGGTGGGCGTGGACTGAACCACTAAGATGGGTGGGCCCTCGACAGTCTCCTGAAGACCATCTCCTACCACAGGAACACCAAAAGGGCCCTCCCACTCCTGCAACGGAGCTCGCTGCGTCCTGCATCAAATACGTGAAGGGCTTCCAATCCCTGGAAGTTCTATTTGCCAGGCTTTGCCTCCTTCTCATGTCCACCCACGGGTCTTAATTCTCCCTTAAAAATGACACCTATGTTGACAGAGTAACATTTACAACAGCCAAGAAGCAGAAGCAACCTAATGTCCATCCACAGATGGACAAGTCAAGTACATACTCCAGTACAGACAAGGGAATATTATTCAGTCCTAAAAAGGAAGGGTGTTAACACATACTTTTTTTTTTTTTTTTAATTTTATGTGTACAAGCTGGGGTGCAGGCCAGAGGCGTGGGGCGGTGAGAGGGTTCATCAGAGACAGAATGGGGAGCAGAACAGGCAGATCAGCTGAGGTATACTGCTGAGGGGAGCAGCGGGCGAGGCAGGAGAGGTCTGCCGCGCCGTGTGGGAATCTCCCCAGTTAGGGGTCGAACTCACGTCACCACTGCCAACAGCTTCACAGTGTAGCACTTTAACCTGCTGTGTCACCAGGGAGGCCCTGTTTAACACATACTTTAATGAACTTTGAAGACATTATGCTAAGTGAAATAAGCGAGTCACAAAGGGACACATATTACACTGTAGAATTACACTTAGATGAGGTACTTAAGGATAGTCCAAATCTTAGCAACAGATGGTTGCTGGGGAGCTGGGGAGCCATTGTGAGTGGATACAGTTTAAATTCTGCAAGGTGTAATGCCTTTCGTGGGGGATGGTGGTGATGGTTGGACAGCAATACGAATGTTCTTAACACTAGCGAACAGTACACTGGAAAGTGGTTAAGATGGTAAATTTTAGGCTATGCATATCTGACAATGAAAAACAAACACCAAAAGTGATACAGAACACTCCCACTACCCCTTTTCTTCAGAGAAACTCTCTATATACTTTACCTGAAGACAGCATCTCTTTCACTGTGTTGAGTGATGATTTGGGCCAAGCAGGTCTAGAATGTACTTTAGCCCAGGTCCCACCCACTCCCGGGCCCTGCCTGGGTTCCATTTTAGAAAGTGCCATCCATCTTTTTGGTCTGGCAAGAGCATCAGTGGGATAGCTTGGAATTCCTTTTTCTCTAGTGGCCTCACTTGTAAATTTGAGATCACGATAGTGCCAATCTCAATTACCTACCTCACTGGGTTGTTGTGAAGGTAAAATGAATTAATACACATATAGCGCCAAGAACACTGACTGGCACGTGGTGTCATCTAAGCATCTGATATCAGCATCTAATGTGATGCAAAGATGGTGGGTGTGCCATGCAGAGAGGCTTTGTGATGTCTGCATCTCAGTGACCGTGGACAGAATCCGGGAGCTCCAGTTTTGCCACACAGCACTTCCTAGATCAGCTGCATTCACAATACCTGCCTGGGGCCTGAAGACAGTGGAGTTTTCAGGAGACTCCAGCCACAATTCTTTCTGCACTTTATTTATTTTAAAGATTTATTTATTTATGCATACAAGAACTGGGGTGCAGGCCAGAGGTGAGGGGTGGTGAGAGGATTCACCAGAGACAGAGTAGGGAGCAGAATAGGTGGATTTACTAAAATACACTGCTGAGGGGAGCAGTGGGTGAGACAGGAGAGGTCTGCTGTGCCATGTGGGTTAGCTCCCTGGCCAGGGATTGAACTCATGCTGCAGTGGCTGGTGATAGCTTTTTTTTTTTTTTTTAAAGATTTATTTATTTATACATACAAGCTGGGGTACAGGCCAGAGGCGTGGGGCAGCGAGAGGGTTCACCAGAGACAGAGTGGGGAGCAGAACAGGCAGATCAGAAATACACTGCTGAGGGGAGCAGCGGGCGAGGCAGGAGAGGTCTGCCGCACCATGTGGGATTCTCCCTGGCTGGGCGTCGAACTCGCATCGTGCACGCTGCCAACAGCTCCACAGCACAGCGCTCAACCGCTGCGCCACCGGGGAGGCCTGATAGCTTGATAGCACTGTTTAACCCCTGCGCCACCAGGGAGGCCTACTTTCTGCACGTTAAGGAAGAAGAAACTGAGGATCCAGGAAGGCTACTCAGGGTTACCCTGAGTTAATGAGCTTGATAGGGTTCCCAGTCTAGGGTTCTTGTCCACCCACACTTCTGAGACCTGGTCACCTTCTTTCTCTCTGTCTCTGGTGACTGCCCCAGTTGCTCCCAAAGCCGAGCGAATGTCAGCTGCTGAGGGGTTAAACTAGAAGTCACCCTTTCCTACCAGCTGCCTCATTTCTCCAATTCATTATTCCCTCCAATAAAATAAGCGCAGTGAAACAACAGGAGAAAAGGAAAAAAAACCTAACCCACAGTGGCACCGCTGAAACGATCAATGTTGAAACGCCCATGGGCTCCTGGGGAATACAAACCTTTTGCAGGCCTTTTAATTTCCTTCTCTCCCAGAGCCTCGCAAGGGTGAGACGGGAACTCACCCACAGGAAATCAGGCAGTAAGGCGTTCCCTCTGCTTCTTGCTTACCCAAGGAGTTAAGAGCTCACAGGCTGAAACCCAGGCCTGGAGCTTCCAACCCAATACAGATTTACATATACCCAGTGAAATGGTTTCTTATCAAATGACTTCAAGAAAACCCAACACAGGAAGAGGGAAAGTATAACAGATAAACTAGGGATCAATTATTTGTCCTACGGAAGGATTTTTCCTTAATAAAATGAACCTTATAACACAGAGATCTTTTGCATCTTTTAGACAATTTTTCCTTGTGCTTTGACAACATGGCTCAGTTTACGAACTCAGATCTCAAAACATTTTAGGAAAACATCTCTGACATGGAGCAAAATGTAAGTAAATATTCATATATTTATATTTTTATATTTAAATATTCATATATTTAATATATTTAAAATTAAATATATAAATTAAATATTAATTATATAAATATTATAAATATTTATAAATTTATAAATATAAATTTAAATTTATAAATATAAATATTTATAAATTAAATATATATAAATATTAATAAATTTAATATTTATATATTTAAAAGTGGAAACCTGGCTTGCCAGTTCCAGCAAAAGGTAATTAATAAATTATGCACACTTACCTCTAGTGCTTATAATAAGAAGCCTTGACTACAGGTGTTTTTTTTTTTTTAATTTTATTTATTTTTGTGTAAAAGAACTGGGGTGCAGGCCAGAGATGCAGGGGGTGAGAGGATTCACCAGAGACAGAGTGGGAAACAGAACAGGCAGATCTATTGAAATACACTGCTGAGGGGAGCAGTGGGTGAGACAGGAGAGGTCTGCTGTGCCATGTGGGTTAGCTCCCTGGCAGGGGATCAAACTCAGGCCTCAGGCCATAGCAGTGATACGCTGAGACTTAATCACTACGCCACCAGGGAGGCTCTTGACTGTAGGTATTTTATGTCAACCAGATCTTTTGCTGCAATACTTTTTGAATTTAATCCCCTGATATAAGTTGCAAGCATTTTGAAACACAGTATGTTTTCATGAAAAATAAGACATAGTGTCCCTCAAGGCAGTAATCTCTCATTTAAATAGATAACCCTGAGACAACTCCTGAGAGCTGAAATCAAACACTACAAAAATGAACGATGATATAAAAATATATAAATAAAAATGGAAAAAAAATAGACAAGCCTGAGAACATGAGTGTCAAGCATTTTTCTGTTATGTAGCTGAGGCAAAAAGGACATGTTTCTTGATAGTTCTTTGTACAGAGATCAGGTAAAGTGTATAGAGATTAGGGACCTCCAGGTCCTCCCTGGTGGCACAAGGGGTTAAGTCTCAGCACTATTAAACTACCCGCAGCCACTGCAGCATGAGTTCGATCCCCTCCAGGGAGCTTCCCACATGGCGTGGCAGGCCTCTTCTGCCTCACCCGCTGCTCCCTCAGTGGTGTATTTCAGTCAATCTGCCTGTTCTGTTCCCCAAGTTGGCTCTGGTGAATCTTCTCACCATCCCATATCTCTGGCCTACACCCCAGTTCTTGTATGCATAAATAACTAAAATTAATTAATTAATTAAATCAAAGTGTATAAAGACTAAAAAAATTACGTAAGTATGGACACACACACACACACACACACACACACAAACACAGGGTCTCAGCGCTGTGTGGGCTGTCACATGGAAAGCATTTCAACTTCCAGTTATTCCATGACTTCTCAAAACTACCTTGTGCAGAAGAGATTACAGACAAGAGAACAGACCCTAAGGAGTGAAGGCACACACAGCTGTTATGACAGTGACACCACACTGAAATCCTGACTGCCCAGACCCTGTTTTCCCTTCTTTTTGTTCCAGCGAGGTGCTTTATTGTGTAAACACAAAGAGAAAACAAATGAAGGTTTTGGAATTAAAAATAGTATCTCCATTAGGTTGAACTGTGTGTGAAATTGCCATTGTCTAAGTGATTCTGACCTATGAAGATGCAATTTCATACGTTCTGTCCAACACATCTCTGAATTGCTGGGCACTGAGCTAATTTGGGTAAAGGCAGCCTCTTGATGAAAGGAAGCCAACCTTCGTAATGTGTTTGTCGCTGTCAAATAAGTACCACACAATTTCTCGAGAAGGGCTACGATATCATGCTCTGGGGCCTACAAAGCACCCAGTGGCCAGGTTTAAAGCTGTGTCCTTCTGGAAGGGCTCTCAGATGGACCGGTCATCACCTCAGGCCATGGGATACTTGCCAGCAAGCAGTGTAAGCTGCTTTCACACCTCCCTCCTTACCTCCCATGCCCCCCCTCCCTGGTCTTGGCGGGGGTGTACCCTCACTATGGGAACTCCTGGGACATCAGGGTGTCTCCCATGAGTGGGGAAGGAGGTGGGGCCGGGGGTGTCTTTGTGAACTACTGTTTGCATCTTCTTTCCCACATCCACTTAGCTGTGCTTGCTCATCCCCTTGCACACACAGTCTTGGGGGAAAAGGGAGGGGAAGGTTAGCATTTCCTTCCCCAACAGAAAGGAACTGGGACAGGGGGAGGAGGCAGTGGAGGAGGCAGAAATCCGAGAAAAAGCTGTGTCTGGGGAAAGCTGTGGCACTGATACAGAATGACCCATTTAAAAGGGCCATGTGAGGCAGCTGTGTGCCCAGGTTCTCAGCAGACTGAGCTGCGTGCATGTGTGAGTTACGTGCATGTGCGCACGTGTGTGAGTAAACACACACACGAGCACACACCCAGACTCCCACATTCACGCAGGCTTTCCCACACCTGCTGTATCTTTCCAAGTGCTCATCTGAAGTTGCCAAAATTCAGGCAAGTAGCAAGTGCAGTTAGTATCTGCCTGTCTCTCCCCCTTTCTCTCTCTCTCTCTCTCTCTCTCTCTCTCCCCCCACAAAGAAAAAGGATTTCTCTGGTAAAAAGAAGAGGCGTGGTGCTGAAGAATGGGGCAGGTGAGAACGGCAATAAAAAAAAGAAACAGGAACTGAGGAACTCCAAAACTGTTGCAACTAAGCACTCACACATCAACCGAGCTAGTGAAGACAATGATAGAGGACGGAGGTGAGTACAGGGGGACCCCAAAAAGAAGTCATGCCTTTTCTGGACATTGTTCATTCATTCTTTCCTTCACCAATATTTATTGGGCTCCATCAACCATGTACTCCACCCCACGCCAGGCACTGGGGAACCGGGTGGGTGAGATCTGGGCCCTGGTGGAAGCTCCCCAGGCCAGCAGGTGCGTGAGCCAAGCATGGCCAGTGATCCCGTCTCTAACCTGAGGTCACCCTGGCTTCTTCTGGGAGCACTAGGCAATTAAGTTAACATTTATACTGAGTGATTATCACATATCTCATTCCACAGATGAAGAAACCAAGACATGAAGCAGTTAAGAATCTGTCCAAGGCCACGCCTTAGGGAGTGGGTAGCTGGGACTCAGGCCTAGACCTGGCCTGCACGCTTAACCATTTCACTAGACTGCCTCCCAGGAAAGGGCAGAGAAGAGGGAGCATGAGAAATGGAATGGTCATGTCCTGCTACTGTGAGGGACAGGAGCAGGGAGACAACCTTGAACTGTCGTCAGGAGCTATAGGTTTGAGTGCCCATTTGGCCACAGACTTGACTGTGACTTTGGACAAATCATTTAACCTCCAAGAGTCTCCTTTCCAGTTTGAGAAATGTGATGAAATCATCTCTAAGATCATCTCATAGATCATACCATCTCTGACAAACAACAAATTACAATTATTCATTCCAGTGGTGAAGAATTTTAACACTTTTTAAAGTGACAGTGGAAAAAGGAAGCGGGAAATAGGGAGACGGGCAGATTCACAGGCAAAGTCATGGCTGGAGAAAACAGGAATTGAATTGAAAGGCCCCCCATGCAATGGGCCTACCGGGGGTGAGAAGCTTCTGAACTCTGGTATTGGGCAGGTCTGCCGACTGCCTGGTGGGCCCAGGCCGGAGAGGGGATGAGGATCCAAAGCCCAACTCCAGCAGATGAATGCCCGGGCTGAGCGAGGCAGAGGGCAGACCAGGAAAGGCGAATTGAGACGGGAGGTGCTCACCATCACAATGTTGGCCAGATGGGCAGAGACGAGCGCATACACCCCTCCAGAGGAGCCCACGACTGGTGCGGTCATATCAGCCACAGACACTGCCAGGGACCCTGGAACAGAGAGAAAATGAGGATTTAAGAATGCAGCAGTCGGGTCCTCATCCCAACCCCAGGCTCCTGGATGCAGCAACCTGAGGGTAAGACCCAAGAGCAAAAGGCTGTCTTCTTCCTATGGTCCCAGGTCATCTGAGCCTCCTAGGGCATTAACTTGCAGTGAAAAGAACCATTTCACTCAAACCTCTCTTTTCACACATGGGAAACAAAGACTAAGCAGAGGGAAGTGATCATCTGTTTCTCAGTCCAGCCTCTGCCTCACATTGTGCTATCTCAGGGTTCTGGAGCAAGAACAGAAATAGAGCAGTAGTTTTCGCAGAAACAGCTACCATGGATGGGGCGCCCTGGGCTAGACGCTGGCCAGGCATTTTGCAGACGCTCTCCCCTCTCACCCTCAAGGCCGTCCTTTGAGGCAAGTGCTGACAATCTCACCACAGAGATGAGGAGACTGAGCCCAGAGTCACCAGGTAGAAAGGGCTGGAACCAGGATCTGAGGCCAGGTCTGCCTGACACAAAGCCTGTGCTCCTATCTCTCCAGCAGGTGAGTGATCTCTCCCCAAACAGATTCGAGGTCAACTACCTTCATGATCGCTCTCTGCTCAATAGCTCTGGAAACCTCCTTAGCCTCACCTCCAACCTGCCTCCCGCAGAGTGAAAGCACAACAGGCCAACAGGATCCTAAGCAGGGGCTTCTCTGGAGGAAAAAATGTCCTTGAAAAATCCCCGGAAAGAGAGATGATGTCATTCCCTCTGGGAAGGGTATAGACTCTTGGTCAGGGGGATGACAAACTTTTGTCTTGGGAGGAAAGCTGGGCAGAGAAAGCTAGGCAGAGGAAAGCTGGGAAATGTATTGTTTTGGTCTCATTTAAGTGTGATCAATGTTTTGGCTTCCAGGGAAGGACATGGCAGACTAAAAATAACTAGGAGGTAGAGCCCAAGGCTGGGAGGATGAGAGGTGACTGGCCTGGGTGAGTGTGCAGAAATCACCGCTGGAAAATCCCCGCAGGCTCATGAGCCAATTAGCTGCTGCCTGGGTGGAAGGAGGGGGCACAGGCAGAAGGCCAAACTCTGCAGGCGCTATAGGATGCAGAGCCTGCTGCTTGGAGAGACTGGGCTCAGGCAGCAGAGAGCCCCTGTGACATCACCATCTTCTCCCTTCCCCAGCCCTGCCCTGCCTCTCCCAGCTCACGGATCCTTCAAGGCAGTGATCCTCACAACAGATTCTTGGTCTCAAGGGGGATGTAATCTCTCAGGAAAAAACAAACTGTCATGATTTGAGAACTCCCAAGTCCTCCCCTCCCAGGGCAACTATAAATCTTTCTTCTCCCCTTTCATGCTTTCCCTCTGGCTTTAATTAGGTATTGATCTATTGTCAGATAACTTTTTTTTTTTAACTGCCTAGCCACAGGGTCAGCCATGTATAACAGGAAAAAAAAAAAATCCCAGGGTGGCAACCAGACAGGCAGGGGGATCTGCATGACAAAGGATTCCCACGCTCCTCTGGCGGGCTGGCTAGGAAGGCTGCAGCGCAGGCTGCAGAGGGCTGGATGCCCAAGCCGCTTCTCATTAATTACCGCTTGGACAGGGGGAGCTCCAGCCTCTCGGCACTGCCTTTTTCTTCAACTTACATCCCTATAAGCCTGTCCAGATTCTGCTCAGCGTAGCCCAGCAGGGGGAGGCGTCAGGGAAGCCCTGGCCTCCACACAGTGACCTTTCCCTCACCTCACCCGTGGAAGGGAGGTCTGACCCCAGGGCTAGGGGCCGGTTTGGGGTTGTGGCAGGAGTATGAAATGGGGGTGTGGCTGGCTAGTTGTGTGACCTTGTGCACAGCCCCTGAATTCTTTGGGCTTCAGTTTTCACGTGTCCGTGAAACGAGGAGGTCTAAGGCTTTCCAACATTTGAGCAGTGAAATTCTTTTTGCAAAGGAAACCTTATCTGAACCCCTACCCCATGAAACCGAGCACAGAGAGCCACACTGCCTGAAGGGGGCGGGGCTTGGGGAGCAACATTCGTCACTCATGGAAGGGACGGTGAAGGCTCCTTCCAGATGAGATATTCAATAATCCGAATCTTGGCCTAAGACCCAGAGTCTAAGGCTCAGATCCTGGTTCTTAAATTGTAAGGGTAACAATCTGGACCCATCTCTCCTCCATTTGCGGCATAAAGTCTTTCCTGACAGACTCTAATTAGCCCTGGACCAGAGGGCCTGGAAGAGATCAAATCCGAGCACAGGCATGTACATATATGAACACAGTAATAAGGTCATGCCTGAAAGGATTACTTAATAAAGGCAGGATTCCTGACAAGCTGTTCTGAACCTAATGGGTGACAATACAGTAAGGTCAGTATGAATTCCATGGAGCTGGTGGGGTCAGAGGTCGGGGAAGGAATGGCAAGCTGGGGTGACACACCACTTCTGCACAGCAGCAGGCCAATGACGACGTCTAGTCAGGCTATAAATTTTCCCCCCAAATTCTGGGTCCATGCCAGTGTGCAGGTAAATTGGTGACTTTGCCATAATGCTCAACTGTGATAATTTTAGCCTGTAAAATTTAAAGCAGGTGTTCTCTAACATCTCCCTTGGCTGGTCAAAAAAAAAAAATTCAAATGCAAATTGGCAGAATATCTACCTTTAAGCAACATAATTTTGTTTACATATGTATTCTTTCATTTGTTCTACAAATATGTGTTTAACATGTGTCAAACCCTGCACTAGACTCCAGGGATGTACAGATGACTTATAATCTATATTCAAAGCTTGGTGGAACATTTAAGATGCTGGATCTTAAAGGATTGAAATTGTTAGCCAGAAGTGAGATACATTTTGGCCTCAAGCATTGATTAGAAGCATAAGCTGGAGGGAGAATGTTCACCCCAGTTCTAGTACTTCTCAGCTAAGCAAATTGAGCAAGTCATTTCACTTTTCTCAACTGCTTATGAAACAGTAGAGAGCATGCCCCCCTCATAAGACTGTCATAATGAACACAGGAGATAAATTCATGTGCCCTTTATCACACGTTCTGGGGCACTAATGTGCTCAGCAAAGGTGAGTGATCATTGTTATAAAACATGATGGCCTTGAATATGGAGTATTTTCACTGGGCAAGAATTAGAGGGCAGAAGTCTATTAAAACCTCCCTTTGTTTCTGGCAATAAACTGCACAACAGAAAGGCCCACCTTTCGGCTCTCAGAACACCGTGGGAGTAATTTAGAGCATGCCCTTTTGTGTTAGACAGTCAGGGTTGAGCCCGGCTCCACCACTGGCATCTGTGTCTTCTTGAACGGGTCACTTGCCTATCTAGGCCTGGACTTCTGTAACAGGTGGAAAGTGAGGGCACCTGCCTCATGGGGTTATGAGGACTTGATATTCCCGGCACACAGCAGGCACTTGATAGTCACTGGCTACCCAGTTGGGGTCTCGCTGTTAAAGCCCCCCTCGCCCACCCTCACGAAGGGTATATATGGAGTGGAAAGGGAGGAAGAGGTGGGCAGCGCAGGCAGATCAATCAACTCAATCCTGGAGATCAATGATATGATATGTGTCGACCAGAGTGCCCTCTGGTCTGAATCAATGACTCAGAAAAAATAGCACAGTTAGCAGGCGAACCCCCCTTCCGCCTGTGTGCCACCCCACGGGAAGTGATACCTGAGCTGTCTCCTGGCTGTGTGTCATCTGGTTTTAGGGAGGCCTGAGTCATTTTCAATCTTATTTCTGTCTTCCGGGTTATTGGCACGCCCACCTAATTGACTACAAACTGCGAGTGTTACGAGTGTCTTTCCTGTTCCTCACCATTAACCATCTGGGTCTCTGGGTATCTGCTATGGAAAATGTGGCTATAAATTCCCAGATGTCAGGACTAGGGTGTATGTGTGGCTGAGTGTAAGCCCTGCACACAGAGATGCTCAGAAAACCTCTGTCGTGGATGTGGAAGGCGCTGGATTCTGGAAGACGCTTGGTGGCTGCTGTCCAAGGTGGCCAAGTCTCTGACCTCAGCATTCAGAGTGAAGGAGATGGTGCTGGGCTGATCTCGGGCAAGGGTTCACTAACTAGGGGAGTATGGGGTGAGGGTCTTCCCTCCTCCATTCCTGAAACCACTTCAGTTACTCCCAGGGCCACTGCCTGCCCGTTGTTTACAAGGCTGACGCTGCTACCCCCTCTCCTGATGACAACTTTAATGCCGCTCAGAAAGGATCAAGATCTTATTTAAACATACAGACAAAGCTCCCTTGGGCACAGCTGTCAAGGTGAAGAGCTGAGGCAGCAAACCATGTTAAAAAAAAGAAAATCCAGCAATATAGTTGGAAACAGCACGAAGGAAATCCCCGTTCAGAAGTCCAGTTTGTGCAGACTTTCCCTGCAGAAATCTACTCTGCTCTCCCCAGCTCACCCCCGTCTACCTCCCCTGCCCTTGGGAGGGAGGTGGGCGTCACGCTGGTCACTATCTGAGAAGCTGTGATTGCCGCCCTGAATCAGTTGCGACCCAGACTCCTCTAGCTGGCCAAGGGCTCCGCACCGCCTAGCCAGACTTTCTTCTGTCAGCCGTGAGTCATGCGAGGGGACGGTGGGAGGCCTGGGAAGACGCAAGAGCTCCCTTTTGGTTCGGAAGCAGGCCTGGCCAGGCGAGGTACCTGGCTCCACCCACACCTTGGACAACACTGTGCCTTTGCAGTTTACATAGCACTGTTATCCCACTCGTCTCACTCACTCCTAACATCCTACAGGCAGATGTTACTGTTTCCCTCTTTAAGCTTAACAGGGCCAAGAGAGGTTAAGGAATTTCCCCAAACTCACATAAATACGAATGGTGGTATAAAGACAGAAAGTCGTCTGTCTGCCTCTCTTGTCCTTTGCCGTCACCTGCCTCCCTCTCTGGTGGCAGCCCCCTTTCCAGTCTCCCAGGGAAGTGGGGAGATTTGCCTGGAGGACCACGCTTGCAGGAGGGCGCCTTGTTGATGAGGACTCTCTGTGTCCCCTGAAAGCCTGGGGTTTAACTGGCCTTATGAAGCTTCCCAAACACCCTCGGGAGGTTTACCCCGGTGGACAGGGGCCCACCTGCCTACCTGCCACAACACCAGCCATGTACACAAGCCCAATGCGGGTGGCTCCATGCACCATCTCCAGAGGCACCCCCACCAGGAGCTGCAGCACCACGTTGAGTCCCAGGTGTTCTATCCTGTAGCGAGAGACCACACGCATTCATCATTCATTCATTCATTCATTCATTCATGCATCCATTCATTCTTTCAATCAATACTGTATGCCAAGATACTGGGGATCCAGAAGTGAACAAGACCCTCTACTTGCCTTTCAGGAGCTCCTGGTCTGGTAGGGGAAGGAATTACAATGAAGCAGACCATCTTGGAAAGAGTGTTTTTCCACACCTTCTCTGCTAGCTGGGGCAGAAGTACATAGACAGGGCCTGAGGGGTGACCAGCAGCGTCTGCACTTGTCACAATGAGAAGGACTAACCACAGTCAAGAAGCTGAGGCTCAGAGAGGGATACTGACCAGTTTATGGTCACACCATCATTCTAGCTCTTTTTTTAAAAAAAGATTTATTTATTTATGCATATGAGAATTGGGGTGTAGGCCAGAGGTGTGGGGGGGGGGGCGTGAAAGGATTCACCAGAGCAGGGGGCAAGGTACGAGAGGTCTGCTGTGCCATGTGGGAAGCTCCCTGGCCAGGGATCGAACTCATGCTGCAGTGGCTACGGATCACTTCATATAGTGGTGAGACTTAACCCGTTGTGACACTGGGGAGGCCCTCAGTGTAGCTCTTGACCATAGCTGTAAGAGTTCTGGGTAGTCCTCATGGGATCCTTGCCAGAGTAGGAGGTACCATTGAGAACTAACTGCACTCTATCCCCCAAAGCCAAAAGAGGCCACAAAGTTCTTTAAACAGAGACTGTAAGTATTACCGGAGCTCCTAAAGAAGATTCTCACCTTATATGGAGACCACCTAGGGAGGAAGACAGTTGCTTTTTTTTAAGTTTTATTTTTATTTATTTATGTATACAAGAACTGGGGTGTAAACCAGAGGTGGAGGGGGTGAGGAGATTCACCAGAGACAGTGGGGAGCAGAACAGGGACATCTACTGAAATATACTGCTGAAGGGAGCAGCGGGTAAGACAGGAAGAAGTCTGCTGTGCCATGTGGGTCAGCTCCGTGGCCAGGGATTGAACTCAGGCTGTAGCAGTGATAGCAATCCGCCACCAGAGAGACCCAGAGAGGAAGACAGTTTCAATATACTATGCTTTATTTCACTTACAGGGGGCACACACAAACACTCAATTATGGACAATGAACCTAGTGACTGACTACATTTCCCTCTTCCCTTTGGCCACTAGGAAGCTCAGAATAAACTTTGTAACCCACCTTCAGCAAGTATATAGACCCACATGCTGATCTCACTGACCTTTGACATTTTCCTCCATTATTTCCATTCCCATCCATTCTCAACAATTTACTCATAAAATTTGTATTAGATGAGTTTTAAAGAGCCATCGTAAGTCATATGTCCAGGTAGGAAGAAATAAACTAAGAAACATATTTCAACACAGACTCACTGAAACACTTCTTTTTCAACAGGGACTCTCAGTAGTACTAAAGATGACAGTTACTCACCCTGCATGCATGAAGATGTATGTCAGGTAGCGCCAAGCCTGGGCTCGGAGCTGTGGGTGGTACACCAGTGAATTCTTCAGGTACCGCGGGTGGGTTACCTGCAGCACAAATTGATCCAGTGACACCCCATTGTAGAGGAAAAAGGCAACCTGGATGAGAGTGCGAAATGGAGAGGACCTATTATCAGATGCAAGCTGCCCAGGAGCCCCCTTTGTGCTAACATAAGTCCTTCTCTGGAATCTGTCATCGTTCCTTCTCTGAGAATGTGGAAACTCAGCATCCAAGCTAGCTTTTAGCCATTGCTCACCCCATTTCTGTCTGATCCTTTTGTATGAAGTATTCACACACTGATCACATGGTCTCTTGGTCCACACCTCTTCTGTGCAAAACAGGAAGAGTTTGGAGGATTCTGAACTTATAGTAATATCTCACATATCTATTTGGAGGATGAAACAATTCCACATAATTTTTAAAAAAAATTGTTATAAAATACGGGTCTCCCTGGTGGTGCAGGGGTTAAGTCTCAGCCTCTGAAGCTATCCACAGCCACTGCAGCATGAGTTCGATTCCCGACCAGGGAGATTCCCACATGGCGCAGCAGACCTCTCCTGCCTTGCCCATTGCTCCCCTCAGCAGTGTATTTCAGTCCATCCACCTACTCTGCTCCCCACTCTGTCTCTGGTGAATCCTCTCACCCATGCCCCCCCACACCTCTGGCCTGCACTCCAGCTCTTGTATGCATAAATAAATAAATCTTTTAAAAATTGTGATAAAATATGTATCCCATAAATCAACTTAATCGGTTGCTACTGAACAGTTTAGTGGTGACAAGTACACTCACACTGTGGTAGCCACCACCACCATCCCCCTCCAAAACTTTCTCATCGTGCAATACTGAAACTCTGTATCCATTAAACACAAACTTGGCATTCTCCTTTCCCCTAGTCCCTGGTAATTATTATTATTATTATTATTAAAGATTTCATTTATCTATTTTTGCATAGAAGAACTGGAGTGTAGGCCAGAGGTGCAGGGGGTGAGAGGATTCACCAGAAACAGAGTGGGGAGCAGAGCAGGCAGATCTACTGAAATACACTGCTGAGGGGAGCAGTGGGCGAGACAGGAGAGGTCTGCTGTGTCATATGTTGGTCAGCTCCCTGGTGGGGAATCAAACTCAGGCCATTTCAGTGATAGCGTGGACTTAACCCCTAGGCCACCAGGAAGGCCCATGCCCTTGGCTATTATTCTACTTTCTTTCTCTATAAATTTGACTACTCTAGGGACCTCACGGAAGTGGAGGAATCATAGCGCATTTGTCTTCTTGAGACCAGTTTATTTACCTTGTTATGTCACAAAGTTCATCCATGTTGTAGCATGCATAAAAATTCCCTTTCCTTTTAAGGCTGAATAATATTCCAATGTATTTATATAACCACATTTCTTTTATCCACCCATCCACTGGTGGACACTTGAGAATAATGTTGCTATAGAGATGGGTGTACAAATATTTGAGTCCCTGCTTTCAATTCTTTTGTATATATCCACAGAAGTGGAATTTATGGATCACATGGTCATTCTATGCTTAACTTTTTGAGGACCTGCCACATTGTTTGCTGTATCAGCTGCACCATTTTACCTTCCCACCAACAGTGCAATGGGTTCCAATTTCTCTGCCTCCTTAACAATATTCCACTTAAGGTGAAACACACTTGTTTAAATCCTAAAAGAGTATTTATTTTACTATTTCTTTTCCTGTAACTCTTTCTAGGATGCATCATGCATGTCCCTGTGTCCCTTCCCAGGGCATAGTCACATATACCATGTTATGGACGCTTTCAGGTATTGACTAGGCCATAGCAGTGATATCTCCTGCAGCAACTGATGGGCTTTGTGCTCCTACACTAAATGGCCACAAATTCCTATGTTTCTTTAAGACTCAAGTTGGCTTTTAAATGTATTTTGTTCTCTCCAATACTGCCACATTATCAACAGGTTATTAACCAGGTAGTACAGCCAGATTGTTACTTTCTATTGCTGGGTGGTAGCTTCTATTAGTTTCCTACTCTGTCCCTTCTAGTTTTTTTCTGTCAGAGACAGAAAACCAGGTTACTGGAACTAGTGTAAAATAAAAGCCTTGGGTTTTAGTACAGGGAATTTGAAAGTGATTTCAGCATTTTCCCATTTCTTCTAGATTGATGGTTCAAGTTTATATAATTGAGGTTCCTGGATATTGGAAAACACCCTGAACACAAAATCTAGCTCCTCTGGAAGACCTTGAGCAAATTATTTGAATTCTTGGGTTCCCAATTTCCCAATCTGGAAATGGGTATACCAATGTCTCTACTTCCAGGGTGGTGATGAGGGTTTAAGGAGCTAATCTCACTCAGCTCTAATCAGCGTTGGTTTAAGACCTCCTGGCAGCTGAGCTCCTGGGCAATCTGGGAGCCATTCTGTCCACCTAATACAATGCAGGTAGCTTGGCTGCAAATACAGCTTCCAAGGCAGCTCATTACTATTGGTCCTCAAATAGAAGTTAATAAATAGACCAACACAGTAAGCGCTTAGAGAACGAGTCCAAGAATATCTCAGAAAAATCACAACTTCAAGATGTACTTGGATGAAGCCATAACAACAAACGCAGGAGCGCTGGCCTGCAGACCAGATATTCTGATTTCAAAAAAAAGAAAGAAAGATGCCATGAAGCTTAACGATCCTGCCGTTTGATTAGGCAGGAACTGTACAAGAACATATGCAGGGGCGGTAATTAGGCTCGTGGCTCTGGAAGAGAAATGGTGGAGATTATAAAACGCCAAGGGAAGCCAAGCATCCATTCAGGAGCTGGGGTTGGGGGCCCACAGGTTCTTGAGCTGAACAGCCAAAAGAATTCAGAGTTCTTCATACATGAGCACAGATTTAGAAAGTGGTACCTCAGAATTCTGTTGCATAAGCTGGAGACTTATAGAGTAACAATAGGCATGGATGATTCCCTACAGGGAGACTGTTCTTTCAAAATATGTTAAGCCCACATTTACCTGTTCATAAACACGCCCTACCGTAAATACTGGTGATGCTTTTGTGTTCGGGAAGCACCACTGGCCATCCTCTCGCCTAAATAGAGGATGGGAGAAGCAGGGCAGGCCTGGTTATTCCTGCTTTATAGGTGAAAGATGGAGACCCAGGGGAGTAAATGACTTTTCCACATTACTCACTTGGGGAGAAACTAAAATAAACTGTTTTTAATGAGTTAGCATAGCAAAATACCCCAAACCAAGGAAACGATTACTTTTTTCAGTTGCTGTTTTTGGTGAGGTGGTCACATATTGCTGAAATAATTACTTTGGACTATCTTTGAGACCCAGGGGTTATAACCACACTTGTATGCACTGCAACAGGGCTTGACTTGCAATGACCACTGGATCTTTCCACCACTGCCATTTGTTGGGGAAGATGTTGCCCTTTCTCTCATGATCTCAGATACCCTATTGGCTCCTCTCCCCTAAGGCTGAGCCACCACCGTCCCCCTCCCCCTTGTCCTTGCCTCCAGCAGTGTGACTGTGATCATGAACCAGGGCGGGGGGCAGCAGGTGTAACTGTCGTAGTACCACTTGCGGTCAATCTCCCGGGGCAGGGTTTCATAGGCCACGTGGCGGATCAGCCGCTGGGAGAGGTTCAGCCCCTTCTCTTCCAGCAGGGCCTTGCTGCAGAGCCTGCGGTTCCCCTGCAGGATGGCCTGGCGGAAGCTGTTGGATCGCTTGTTGCTCATCTGCACAGGAAACAGGGTGAGGGAGAGGGTCAGAACCAGGGTCCAGGGGAGCCCTGACCCCATTTCCTGGCCAGCACATTCCTTAGAACAACCAGGCCTAATCCCACTTTTCCCTTTCTTCTATGACAGTTATCAAGAGATAATATTCACTGAGCTCTTACGTGTCAGGGGTTGGTCTAAGCACTTCACAGTTTTTTGGTTCATTCAATATGACTAGTCTACCTGTTAGATAAGAACACAAACATCCCCATTCTATTAGATGAGTAAAGCAGAGTGTTTTAGGAACCCATCAAGTTTAAAGTCAGTAAAAATCCAGAACTTGTACCTTCCTTCCACTCACCCATCCACGATACATTCATCACAATTTACTGGGCAATTGCTAAGTGTCAGGTACATTGCTAGTGTTGCTCACAACAGATAAGTAAGCAGCAATCATGGTTCAGAGTGAAGACTGCAGCAGGAGCACACAGGAGGGAACCCAACCTGGTCCAAGGTGGTCAGGGAGGACTTTCTGGAGGAGTTGGTATTTGAGTGAAACCTGAGGATGAGTAGATGTTCTTCTCCTCAGATACACTAGCTTGGGAAGAGGTAGTCAGCCTTTAACTTCTGCACAATTTCTCAGAAGCAGAACCCAAAGCTGTCCCTGTGGGAGGTCATCACCCTCAGTGCCTTTGAGAGTCATGTAAGGCTTGATAAGCCCGGGGATTGAGCAAAGATCCCTACTTGATACTTACCCTTGCACAAGGGCTTGGCCTGAGGCTGCCCTCACACATCCTTAGTAGAGGCCTCGTTGCCTCATCCAGAGTTGGCCTGACTCCCAGACACCAAAGGTGGCCTTGCTGACTTCCAGTTTGAGGCCTTTGTGGCCTCCCACCTGCACTCCCTGACCACACTGTAGATCCTTCTCATGAAAAGATGTACTGGAGACATAGTTCTCCCAACCCCAGAGCCCACAATGCCACCTGGGTGGCTGTTCCATGGTAGCTGGAGTGGGGCTATAGACCTAGGAGTGGACATTAGCCCTGGGGTCTAATGTCTAAACTTGAAGGGGCTCTGAAAAGGCTAGCAAGGTGCACCAGGCCAGACCAAGGCACAAGTCTAGAAGCCCTGTCAGGGGAAGGTAGCTGGGAGCACCAGGGCTCAGATCGGGCCAGGTAGCATGAGCCTCTACCTGAGTGCTCCCCCCCTACTTCTGGGCTGTGCAATTTCTCACCTTCAAAATTTGGCTTAAAGTCTGTCTTACGGGATGTACTCCTTCCAGCGCTTCCTTGTTCTCATGCCTATGATGCTGAGAACTGACTCTTCCTAGTGGCTTGGTGGGTTGGGGCTCCATGCACACCGCAAGCCAAGAGAGGCGCACATTGTCACATTACTCCGTAGCCATTCTTACCGCCTCTCTCCCAACACCTAAGCGCGCACGTGCGCATGGGAACAGGCTGCACACACACAGACACATTCTTGGCCAAGCCCTGAAGACTGATGGTGGGAACAGGCTCCGCAAGCTTACAGGAGAAGCAGTGTGCGCAAGCCTCTCACCTGCACCCACGGCCAGAACTGTGCTGGGCATAGTAGTGACCATGACCTATGGCTTCCTAGAGCTTACAAGACAGATGGGTAAACAGCAGGAAAAGAGGATGTCGTCTTAGTTATTTGGTGCATAGCATTATCCCTAGTTATACATGGAGACTAAAGCTTAGAGGAAATAAGTACTTTTCTCAAGGACCAATAGTCAGTAAATCAGTCAGGCTTAAACCCCAATCTGCCTGACTTCACAGTTCCGGAGAAGGACCCAACTCCATCTGACCCCAGGCGATGAGCTCTCTGTCCAATGCAAGTTTCCCCTGCCCCCTAGCTCGTACCTCAGGAGCCCCTTCTTAGTCCTCGCATGCTCTGGCTCAGAACTTGGTCAGAGAAATCCTGAGTAACAAGTAACCTGCTATTGTAAGTTCACACAGACCCCCAGCAGGAGACAGCATTTCACTGCCTTAGCTATGCCTTGCTCTGCCCTAGACTGAGCAGAGCACGATGCAACCAATACGCTGGTGCTGGGGTTTCGGATGAGCCTTTACTGGCTCAAACCCATGGCCTGGTCTTCAGTGGCCTGCTGGGTTCCAAGTCACAGGGCTCACCTCCACCACTGATTCCACGGATCCCAACTGTCCCCAACTCAACTCTGTCCCTGCCCTCTAAGAGGGCGGCTCCCTGGGTCTACTCTGAACAGCAGTAGGTTCCTTCACCCCCATAGCTCCTCTCTGCGGTCATGTTAACCTTTGGACAAAGGCAGGCTCTGGCCAAAAGGCAATTAAATTAAATTCAAAGTTCAGGGGCATCCATATCAGAGAGCAAACCTAGCACAGTGACAGGCCCGGTGGGGACTGGCTCCTCTACCACTGTCTTGCATTCCAGAAGTCTGAGAAACTTCACACCAGTCATTTTATGCTCCTTCCCTCCAAGATTCACAAGAGGGGAGGCAACAGTCTCCCTTTCACCAAATGGGAAACCAAGGGGTGACTTCCAGCCTTGTGTCCGTCCTGCTAGTTCATACAACTTTCACTGATGCCCCATCCAGCCATGGTGGTAAAATACTGTGGCTAACCCCACAGAACCCCACTCCAGTTCCACCACAGCTGTTTCCCTAACAGCACAGCAGTAGTTCCCAGTGAGGAGGAACTCCCTACTTCCAGAACCCAGAGCACTGGGCAGGATTCATAAGCTGTCTCCATTCGCTCCAATAACTCAGGACATCTGCCAGCAGGATGGATGAGCCTTCAACTCTGTGCCCCATTGCTCTCAGGGAGGTCTGGCTTGAGCAACCACACCCAGCCCTCAGTTCTGCCTCCTGCTAATAATAAATAACCTTCTATTCCCAGCTCTTCCTTTCAATAGAATTGATCCCACTCCCAGCTCCAGAGGTGGGCATTGACTGACTTGAGCCAATCAAATACATGATTCAATCTAGGCCTATGAGAGGGAAGAAATCCCAGGCTCTGTGTGGGTGCTGTTACAAGAAGTGTCCTTTTCTTCTCCTATATAGTAAGATCCAAGGGTGTGAGGGCTGGAACAGTTGCAGCCACTTTGTTGCCACAATTGGGAGGTCTGGAATTTTGAGGAGCTTCTTTAAGAGGGGGTGACACTGCAGAAGGCAGAACCAAGAGACAAAGAGAAACTAGGTCCTTGGTATCCTTTTACCTGCTGAAGTCTGAACTTTTTCAGTGCTGTGGGTCAATAGATCTCTTTAGTTGTACCTAAGGGTCCTCTTGATCCCAAGCAGGTCTCTCCCATGGGCGAGGGCCCCAGAGTGCTCACCAGGTTGACAAAATCCTGGTAGCAGATCTGCCCATCAGCATGGCTGTCGGCGAGAGCCAAGAGCACCTCCCTTTTGTGTGGATCCAGTTTGGAGCTGTGGTTCTCCAGGAGGCTCCGGAACTTGCCTGTGCTGATGTAGCCCGTGTTCCCAGGGTCAAACTGAGGGAGAAGCATAGAGAGCAGCGGGGTCAGTGGGGCTCAGCCCCTCTCTCAGCTCTGCGGCAGGTGCCCCTCTTCCACCACTCACCAGCTCTTGTCTCCAGTCCTCTGCCAACAGAGGCCCAGGCTGTGTCTGGGATGTGTCCAAGTCCCCCATGGGAAACATCCAAATAAGGGCATGGACAACCACTTAAAATCCTAGAAGCCCTGGAGATCTTTGAGATCACCCAGCCCAACTGTCTCATGCATGGATAAGGAAATGGAGTTTGAGAATGATTAAATTTCCCTCCTCTCCCTTACTCCTGACTTTAGACAGGAGGAAAGCAGGAGTGAAAAAGCAGAGATCCTCCAAGAAGAGGGACTTTTGCAGGGAAGACTCAAGGCAGGGGAGCAGAGCAGGGACCAGACTTGCAAGTCCTTTGTATCTGGTTGCTGCCCTCTTCCACGCCCACACTCAGCAGACCCCACCCCACATGCGGACTGCACAGGGTTCCCTGCTCTGGGCACCATGCTCTATTTTCTCTTATTTCTTAACCTGTGTCCTGCTGCCCCTGCACTTTGCACACATGGGCCCCTCTGTCGAAGATTCCCTTTCCCCCTTATCTCGCTGGGAGACTCCGGCTCACTCTTCCCAACGACTCAGATGTCCCCTCTCCCAGAAGGCACCCTCGCTGCTCACCCTGCACTTTGGACAGACCTGGGAGATCTATCCCACACTATTCTCCAATGTCCACTTCTGCCTCCTAACTGGATGACCAGTAACTCGAAGGTCAGCATCACAACTTATACCCGCTGCTTAGCCGAGAGCCCGGCATTATCGGCACTCAGTCAGGACTTGCTGGGTGAGGAACTAGTGGTGTTGGGAGGAATGGATGAGAACAAATGTTCCAGGGCAAGTCTCACTGGCTCAGTTAGGGAAGCGTCTTACCCATCTCTCTCAGAGAAGACTGGAACCTTTCTGTCCCTGTTCCACAGCCCCTTGCTCCTCATAGAACCCACCCACTGCCCCTTGCTGGAAACGTGCTAGAAAATCACCCTGACTGCCTCTCCTGGGAGCCAGGAGTGTTCCTGTCCACATGGGCTTCCCTGCAGACTGTGCGGCGCTGGACTTGGTGGTGGGTGGCTTAGATTTTACAAGGCAAACACATCGTGGATGTCTGCTTGACGAGGGAGCTGAGAAAACCAAACCCACCACATTTCCATCCTTTTCCACATCAGGTCAATGAAGACTATTTTAGGAACGTTGATTCTGTGTGCAGCGTTTCTAAGACAATCCAAGAAAAATCGCCACGAGTCACAAGTGATGAACTGTTTCAGTTCTCCCTAAAACTCGTCAGAAAGGGCACCTCTAGCGAGACCTATTTTAAAATCTGCGTGTGTCCCCACCCTCAACCCCAAATACCAGGTTTCCGGGATGACACCTATTTTGTTCACACCATCGAGTATTTCAGGAAACTCACCTACACCCACTCCTTTAAGATCTTTAAGAATAAAAACACCTAATATTTGCTGAGTGTGTTCCTGGGGCCAAACACTGTTCTAAGCACTTTATGTATATTTCCTGGACCTCCGGCAACCACTTTACAAAGCTGGTCCTATTATTATCCCCATATTACAGATGAAGAAAGAGAGGAACGGGAAACGAGCACAGAAAGGTTAAGTGCCGAGCCTGGCAGCCTGGCGCCGTCTCCACATCACTTCCCGTTGCCACTGACCTTCAGCCTCCAGGGGCCGCTCCGCTGCTCAGAAGCAAAATTTATGGATCAAAGAGGTGAGTCTGGACTCAGAGAGGAGGGGGCTCTAGAAGTCTCATGGATTCACCTGAAACTGATATTTGGAAAGCAGGAAAGAACCCCCAACAGCAACAGTGCAGGCCTCCCCCTTCAGAGAGGAACATGAAGGCTAGCGGGGCGGGCCAGAGCAGCCAGGGAGGGTCTCCTTCTCTAGTGCTGGGCACCTCTACCAACCCTGACTCTAGAGGGGGGCTCACCAGCCTGGTTCTCATGCTGGGTGGGCTAATGAAGGGGTGTGGGGCTGAGGAAGAGGGGAGGAGGCTTTGAAGCAGCCTGAGTCCTGGGAAAATCCCCAGTGTGCACTGCAGGGGGCAGTGGTCTGTGCATAGCATGAATCCCTCCTGCCTGAGCCTGGGGAGGAAGGCCAATGGCCCTGCAGTCCCTGGGAGCAGGGACACCAATTCCCACCTAGGGGCTGCCTCTGAGGCGCTGGACGACAGTGGGGTGGAGGGGCTGGGATCAGGCAAGGGCTTCTCTTTCTCATTCTGGCTCCAAAGAACCACCTGCTCCCCTCCTGCCCCACCCCCTCCAGGACTCCCCACTGTTGTCCTAGTGACAGGGGCTGCCCTGTGGCTCCTGGAGCCCCCACCCCCACCATGGCCTGGCAGTCCTGCCCCAAGCACATTACAGACTCCAGACTGCAGAGAATGAGCTGGAATCAGGCCGAGGCTCCCTCCTCTGCCAAAACTCTACCTTTCATGCCAGGGCCAGACAGGCCAGACAATGGGGGGTCACCGCTACCCTAATAATGAGGCATCAGGGATGAAGGAGGATGACTGGGGGGAGGAGAGGCAGGCAAGGGGTTAGTTGCCTGGGCTCACAGATGTATACAAGACATGATGCAACTACCACCCCAACATCTGGGGAAATGAACTTAAGAGTAAAGGGTAAGCGTGGGCATGGGGCACAGGGCAGGCAGCGAGGGAAAGGAGGACAGGGAGAAAGATCAGAGAACCAGAGAGATGATGCTGCAGGAGGCAGGGAGACAGGCCCATTGCCCAGAAGGAAGAGTTTCTAAAAGAGGCTGCAAGGGACAAGGCCAAGCCCATTCCTGTCTGGGCCACCAACCAGTTTGTGCAATTTAGGGTAAACATCTGGAGCCATGAGGGCCGTATCTTTAAAACCTTGTGGGTTGAGCCAGTGCCGAGGAGCTGCCTCCATGGCCGCAGACTCCATGAGCAGCTCCACTAGCCTCATTCAAAGCGACACAGGGTGCAGAATTTTCACGGAGGCTTGGCTGACCCTCCTGGGCACACCTCCTGCCTCTGGACTCCGTCAAGGTCAGCTACGGGGGATGCGATCACGCTAGGAGCTCACATTAGTACCGCAACTTGGCGCTTTTGGGGAAATAAACCCTACAAATACAATTTCCTTGTAATTAATGTGTTGAAGTTTCCAGTATTCTCACTCCCACGTACTCAAAGCCTTGGATTCACCCACTTTTGGTAATGGGGAGCTGTTGGAGTGACGTCTGGGTAGGGTAGGGTGAGGCAGCCTGATTCTAGTTGTGGGTGGTTGAGGCAGCCAGAGGAATGTGGCATGAATGGGCCACAGGCAGGGGCATATTAAGAGGCAGTCAGGCCGGCATCCTTACAGCTGCCTCCTGCATGGGGCCCTGCACTGCGGAGGAGAGGGAGGCCACCTTCAAGTCCACATTCAGCCCGAGTGGAAGAAACTGGTGGGAGAGGGCAGAGAATGCACAAAGCGAGGCGCTGAACCTCCCAGTCACCGCCCCCCTCCACCTGTCTGGCCTTGAAAAGAGCTGTGGCTCTGTGGGGACTGGACGCTTAATCCCACTGACACCCAGCCCTCCGGCCCCTTAATCCTCTAGGTCTCTAGCTTTTCCCAGCCTGGGGCACCACATGTGCTCACACCACACACACACACACACACACACACACACACACACACACACACACACACACACACACACACCATCTCCCACCCTCGACCCCTTCCTGGGGACTTGTGACTTAGGCTGGGACAAAGGCTCACCAATTTTTTTCTGTATTGTTCCCACCTAGGGCTCCCTCCCCCTCTCTGGGGCAAGAAGTTGGGGAAGGCCTCCCTGGTAGCGCAGGGGTTAAAGACACAGAGCTATTAAGCTATCACCAGCCATTGCAGCAGGAGTTCTATCCCCCTGCCATGGAGTTTCCCACACGGTTCAGCAGACCTCTCCTGTCTCGCCCATTACTCCCCTCAGCAGCGTACTTCAGTAAATCTGTCTGTTCTGCTCCCCACTGTCTCTGGTGAATCCTCTCACCCTTCCACATCTCTGGCCTACACCCCAGTTCTTGTATGCATAAGTAAATAAATCTTTAAAAAAAAAAAAAGTCAGGAAGAGTTCCAGAAGGAATACTGTGCCATCTGCTGACAACTTAGGCAGATATTAAGCACATTGTCTCGTTTCTCCATCAGTCATGTGGGCCTTTTCAGGTCCCTACCCACCCCTGTGCATCAATGCAAATGGGGGCTGGGGAAAGACGAATCTATTACCCAAATAAGAGGGCAACTGATCTTCCTACATCTTTGCCCATCAAAGGGTGGATGGGAAAATCAGGATCAGAATGAGGCATCTCCACACTGCAGGTGGGCTAGGGTGGAGACAGCTCAGTTTGTGCTGTCAGAAGGGCCTAGTGACACTTGGGGAGAGGAGCAGCAGGCAAGGGGTCATCAACCATGGCCCGAACCTCAGTGGTTTTCTAACAGCTCTGCAGAGTAGTAGAGGCCGTGAGATCTCCAGAGCCCAGAGAGGTGGGTAGGGGGTTGCTGAGCAGCCTCTCACCCCTCTGTAGCCAGAGAAGCCCCACTCTGAGTTGTATGAGGTACTGGCCTTCTGCACACCATTTGATTGGACAACACAGTGGAAGTGAAGCATGCACAAAGCTTGCTAGGTATCAGGCACTACTTCGCTGAAACCTCAGGTCACCTGATGTCCTAGTGTGCCTGGGACAATCAAGAGGTCCATCCCTACGTCTGAGTATGATTATTAACAAGGCCTCTTTTTCAATTATACAACTTGGACAATGTTATATGGTCCCCCCATTGAAACCTCACAACAACCCTATGAAGCTGATACTATCATGAGTTCCATTTTAGAGTGGAGAAAAGTAAGATGTGGAGAGCTGAGTTGCTCAAGTCTGAAGAGCTGGTAATTGGTGCTCATGGACTCACACCTGGGTGGAAGGGTCCAGAGCCTCTCACTCTCATTCTTAGGATGTTGTGGCTAAAAAGAGTTTGAAAGAGGCACTCTCATTCGACCACATGCCAGGCATTGTACTCATTTTATGGATGGGGAAACAGGTTTTGTGAGCAAATGAGACTAGCTCAAGGTCAAGGAGTGAATCAGTGGTCAAGGCGGGAATAGTTTGGAGTTCCTCAATTGGGGTGGCCTGGACACAGACTTGCTCTTCTTTGTTTTTCTCTGTCCTGTTCAATTAAATGAATTATAGTCCCTAGTTTAGGATGATCGCATAGTCTGGGACCCTTTGGGAAGGGATGAAACAAAACCATTAAGAGCTCTGCAAGGTCTTACAGTGAAGAAACCTGTCTGGATTTGTTCAGTCCAACATTTCCCAAACTTAATTGATCTTTATGTTCCCCCACACGTTCCCAACTCCCCCCATATTCCAAGAATACTCTTTGGGAGTATATACTCTTTGGGAAAAATGCATGAGTTCACAGTAGAGTCATTTTTCCCTTCTGTGAAACCCAGCCCCTTTGCTGATGGTTCCGAAACAGCCTTTCCCCTCCATCTTGTGGGTGGCACAGGGCCTCAGGGCAGTTGACACTGCCTGGAATGCGCCAGCAAAGCTAGAATCTTTGGGACTGAAGCCCCAGCAGGAGGGTTGAGTGGGAATGACAGGTCCCAGGAGAACCTGGAATCAGTGAGTGACTGGCTTAATGGGCCACTGAGCCTCCTTCTCAGGGAACAAACCCTGAGGGAGCAGGATCTGCCTGCTCAGCACCCGGGACAGCGGCGCCACTTCTCTCCTCCCAGCCTCAGGCCAGCAAGGGGGGCCAAGGCTTCAGAATTTATCCAGCAGCGATGAAGCAAGGAACACATCTATTTTATATCTATTATGTATGTGTGATTTGCACAAACTACTTTTCCCAGACAATTACACTTCTGGTGCCTCCTCCCTACACTCCAATTTCCCTCTTTCTCCCTAGAGGATCCTCTCCCTAACCTTGGAGAGACCCAGAACCTCAGTGAGGGGTGGAGGCACTTTCAAGGACTCCAAAGGCAGTATCTGGGTTGCCATCCTGGTGACAATGTCTTAGGTCTGAAATCTAAGGAAGGCTCCCATCACCAGCCCACTGTCCCTCTGTTCACCAAAATAGAATGAGGCCTGGGAAATGACCTCAGGACATGCGTGTGGGGCTGGAGGAAGGTATTGGCAGCTGTCCCTCTCTCCTTGGGGGTTACCACAGCTCATCTGCTGATTCTCTGCATCATTACCCAGCTTCTGAGCAGAGCAGAATTAACAAGGCTGTCCAGGGGCTTGTGGCTCAGCAGGGCTGTCCCCACCCAGCAGTCAGAGCCCACCAGGGAACTCTGGCCCATTCATAGATATTTACAGCCCCATAAATTAGGTCTAGGCTTGCAGCTGCTAGGGTCAGGAGGCGAGGTTATGGGAGTGGCGCTTTCTCTTCCAGTTCTCCTTTCTTGCAAATGAGGATACTAATTTACCCCACAGAGAACACCACCTCCAAACCCATCCCCTGACTCTCCCCTCTGTTTCAAAAATGCTGATGTTCACAAGTATTTCATTATTTTAGTATCATACCAACCTGGGAGTGTGATCGGTCCCATTTTGCAGATAAGGAACTGAGACACACAGAGATAAAACAGCCTGCGCAGAGGCAATCTGAGTGAGCAAAACAGGGCGCATCTGGTTGTTTGCAAGTGGAGGCTAAGAGATTTTCAAAGACCTCAGGCCTCCCTGGGAAGGAAAGAAACTGACTCCTGAAAACCAGGCACTGACCCCTCCTGTCCTAGGGTCTCCCCAGACAGAGGCATAATGGGTGGGTGGGGGGCCCCACCTAGTGTTCCCCGGGGATTTGACCAGGCCAGGCTTCTGACTGGAGAAGTTTCAGTGATTCCAGGCTTCACAATTACATTATTTCTTTCAGTTGCCACCACAAGGGACCTGGGGTGAGGAAGGCAGTTCCTATCTCTCAGGGACCTTCTCCCAGAAGCCTCAAACCAAGCTCCTGAGCATTTCCCCTTCCTCTAAGTCAACTAGCCAACCCTCGGGATCTGGAGCTGGCAGGATGAGTAGGGAACTAGAACACTCTTCCTTCAGCAGAGAAGAGGGCATCCAGGCCTAAATCCAAGCTGAGCCACTGGACAATCAGCACGTTTCCAGAAAATGACCCAGCTCTCTCAGGGTAGCTCTTAGACTTTCCCTGGAACACAAGAAGCTGGGTTGGGTGGGCAGTGAGGGGTGGGGGCAGTATCTTTTCAACAGCCCTGTCTGTGCTCACCCTGAGAGAGGGCCCCCTGGAAGACCCTGCTTCATCCTCTTCAGTGACTCCCCAAGGCCTCAGAAACACACAGACTCTAAGCGGGGAGCAGGGGCTGTGACTCAGAGGCAGAACCCTTGGGCCCTCAGGAGAAAAGGAGAGCAGGAGAGGAGAGGGGAGCAGACATAATGCCAGTGCTGACTCATGCAGGCCCAGGCAACACAGCCGCCTGGGGACTGAGGCCCAGTCAGTCATAAAGCCACGAGTCCCACAGGAGTAGGAGACGGCGGTGGGGGGGGGGGGGTGCCAGTAGGGAGGAGGCCTCACATCTGCCTGTCCCTGCCCCTTCATTCTCTAAACCTGTTTCCTTCTGATGTTTCTCCTAGGAGCCACCAAAGGGTCCCTCTGGTTTTCTAGAAAAGAGAGAGTGCTATAAGATCCAGGAGGAGGGCAAAGAAGGAGCAGGGCAAAGAAGACAAAGGTCGAGCTGCTGCTTCTCCTGCTGTGGCCCTCTGCTGTTTCAGAAGCCACCAGTAGACCGTGTATCCCACCCACCTCCCGCAGAGGGTCCTCATTTGTTCTGTCTTTGGGTAAGACCTGCTCCCTGGACCCTCAGTTTCCTCCTCTGTAAAGGGAGAACACCGCTCGCTTCATAGGACTTCTAAAAGATCAAAAGGTAATGGATTCTTGCACACACAGTGGCCACTCGGTGTTTACTGTCTCAAAGAAATATATTCCAGCTCAAATCTGTACCTTGCTTCAAAAAAGGTGATGGGATGGGATGGAGGGGGGGGTTGTGACATAGTTATCCCCAGTCATTCACAATTCAAGATACACATTGACTCATTTCCATAACACCCCAGGAAGGTTGCTGACCTCTGTCTCCTCATCTGCAAAATGAGCAAACTGGACAAGATGCTCCCAGTGGCAGTGCCCTGGGCCCAGCTGCCACATGAGAACTGGCCAAAGAGGTCTGCTTGGGTCACCTGTGGTTGGGCACCTGGTTGTCACCCTTCACCCTCTGCTCTGCAGGGTGCCTTCCTAGACTTCAGGAGGGGAGTGAGAGTGGGACTACCAGTGAGCAGTGAGCAGATGGAAATGGGGTGTCAACACTCCCCCAAGTATACCCAGAAACATCTTTTCTTTCTCTCTGGAAAGTTCAAGGGAAATGCAGTTTTCCAGCCCTTGCCCTACAGAAGTCAGTTTGATAGTAAGCAAGGAACCCCAGATTGGGGATCTGGACACTTTGATCCAAGACCTAGAACTACTCTGCATCAGAGGTTATTTTGCAGTGTTGGGACAGCCCAGGGGCACCGTAGGCACGGCCACATTTATCAGGAGCTCACCACGTATTGCGCCACATGCTACACACACCCATCTCCTTAGGCCTCACAATCACCCTGGAGGAAAGCAGTATAGGCAGCTTGCGGATGAGAAATCGGGGGCTCGGAGAGGGTACGCACCTGGCCCCCGGTCACACAGCTAGGAGGGGCAGGCTGGGCTGCAACCAGATGTGTTTCTTCTCCTTAGTGCTCAGTCATTCAGGGTACCAAGTAAGCCAAGGAAGTGTTCAAGGCCTGGTGGCAGGAACACGGGTCAGATAGAGAGTGGAGCTGGGTTCTAATTCCAGTTCTGACACCAGTGGACCAAGTGACCTCAGAAGGTTTCCCCATCTGCAAAATGAGCAGACTGGACAAGATGCTGCCAGCGACATTCCAATAATCCATGTCCTGGAGTTAGGGGCAGCCCCAGAGGGGCTGAGACAGGCCCACGGACTGCTCTTGAAGAGCACAGCTGAACCCAAGACAACACATGCCGGGCTGTAGTTCAACTTGCCATTTGCTCCAAAGTGTGTACCCATTAGGAGTCATGCAGGGGGCCAGGCAGCACACAATCTCAGGTCCCTAGGCTCCACTGTACAATAGCTACCAAGTGCCTTTTTGAGAGTGGTCAGAGAACAAAGGGTTAATTGGGCATGACCGCCAGGGTCTCGGGGGCAGGGGCAGGTCAGGAAGCTGGCTTTGCAGTGGAGGGACACCCATGGCCTTAAGGTTGGAGGTGCAGAGTCCAGGCAAGGGCTCTAGTTAAGCCCATGGCTTTGTCCCTTTCTGGGAACCCCTCTCTGCTGGTTGATCATGTGTTCTGGGGGTCACTGCAAAGGCCCCTATCTCTGAGGCAGCTATTAATTCACTTGGTGGTGGTGTCTGAATCTCTCTTTAACTCCCAGAACCCCCTTAAGCCAGCCTGCAGGAAAACTGTAAATGAGGTGGGCTCCAGGGTCAGGCCAGGGAAAGCTGCCCAGGCTGGAGGGAAAGAGGCTGGGTAGTGGAGACATTTGGGGAAGAAAGCAGGAGAATCCTCTGGGCTCAGAAGTGGCTCTCTCCCCAGCAGTCTGGACAGGGAGAAGCTGGTTTAGAGAGGCTGCCATCTTCCCTGGGTGGCCCTGGGTTTCATCCCAGCAAATTCTGATCCCCTGTCAAGAGAGCTATCAAATGCCCACTGGGAATCAGACATCAGAAAGGGAGTTTCCACTTCCATACGATTCCCTCAGTGGTCCCTTGTGTTAGGGATGATTGCCCCCACTTTATAGATGTGGAAATTGAGGCTCAGAGAGCTAGCCACTTGCCCCCAGATCTAAGGTGCTGTCCTGAGCAGTCCACCTAAATTGCCTTGTGTTCTGCCCATGGCACATTTGTAATTTCAGTGGGCCAGTCAAGACTGTGTGCTTTTCTTCTTACAGATTAACAAAGTTGGGGTCTCTCTTTGGGGTCTCTGGGAAATGTTTGCTTCAGTTTGAAAGGAAAAAAGGGAAATACAATTAAGTTACTTTTAATTCTTCCTTTTTCCTCTTGTTCATTTGCGCTCAGAAGTAATTGCTTTGTTGAATGAACAGAATTCTGTTCCAAACTCTTTTGCTCAATAAGTATTCACAGACATTGAAAGCATTTTTAAGGTGAAACTGGAAAAGGTTTTTCCCATCCTGGCAGCTCTTTCTGGGTTAAGTGAGCTCCAGGCTCATATTTGCCACTGACCTGCCATTTGACCTTAGGGCCTTGTACCTCCCTGGAGTTCAGGAAGGTACTGAGAATGGGATGATCAAAGTAAAACCTGAAAAAGAGGAGCTTGTAGGAAGGCTATGAAATATAAATATATGTATATTACGTAAAATAAGTGTTATATAATGTATACATGTATATACATATGGAGAAGAGAGAGAGAAATAACTAAAGGATACTTTACCTTACCTGGACAAAATTATAAATAAAAAAAAATAATAATAACCATGTATAAAGATTTACCAAATGACCATACATCTCAAACAATGTATTAAGGGTTTCTTAAGAAGTGATGCTGGTGTAACTGGAAAGGAATAAAATCTGGATGGAGTAAAGAGTTAGATGATCTTTTTAAATCATCAAAAAGAAGTAAGAAAGGGGTGCATATTTATGAGATCTGAAGAAGGATGGAAACTGACTCAGGTATGAAGCAATAGAAGGAATCTTGAAGGAAAAGCCCAATATATTCCACCATAGAAAACCAAGATATTTTTACCAAGATATTACACTACAGTAACAGATTGATAATTGTGATAACTTTAAATCTAATGTCTAGGAAAACCATTAAGATCACAAAGGTAGAAAAAGATAATTCCTCCAAGGAGAAGTTAAAATAGGAAAAACATGCTCAGAACATTGGCGTTGAGGTCATGACCTTCACGTTTTCTGCCTGCTGTGTCTTCTAGGACCCATGGGGAAGAACTGAGGGATGACAAGCTAGTCCCCTGTGGAAGCAGACCAGAATGCCCAAAAGTGATTGGGGTCATGCCCAAAAGTCACCTGTTTCCTTCAACTCCAACTCCCACAAAAGGTATCCTGGCCATTTGGTTGAGAGATGACCACATAGGACCAAAAGGCCAAGGTCATGACTGCTAGCCCTTGGGGTCCAGTTAGCGTCATGCTGAGTCGAAGTTACTCTACATACTGAAGAACCAGACAGCAAGGAAGGACTGACCCAGCTCTGTCACCTCGAAAGAGGTCCCAGAAGAAACTGAGTGAAACTGAGTGACCACTGGTGTCCCTGTGACCTAGAAAGGGAAGCACTGACTGGGCCGTCCTCCTACCCACTGACCTCTGGAAGGTGAACTCTGGAGCCACAACAGCTTGCAGGGGCTCTGACAGGTGCCCTGTAAATCTCACCCATCTCTCACAGTTTGACCCTTCAAGGCCCATTTCTGTATGAAATGATGGGGAGGGTGCCTGCCAGCCCCAGCCAAACATTCTTTCCTTAGTAGTACTAAGTTCACCAATCTCCAAATCCTACCTGTAAGTAGGTCCAGATAGAGGAAGAAAGGACAAAACACTTCTACTTCTGAATAATAAGGCATTCTTTTGGGGCTGTGTGTCCAACTGTGAGGTTTCATACCTACTTTTCGTTTAGCTCTGTTAGGGGAATGGTCCAGAGTGGCCGCACAAAGTAGGGGAACAAACACAAGGACTATGAACAGCTCTCCTCAAATACAAAGCAGCGATAGAAAAGGAAATGGCAGACATGGGCCTCGGATGCTGCAGAAGGTATGGGAGTAGACATAAGGCAGAACTTAGTGAGAGAGGGCCTCCCTGGTGGCGCAGCGGTTGAGCGCTGAGCTGTGGAGCTGTTGGAGATTGTCCAGAGTAAGCTTTGGGACTTCCAGTCCTACAATTAATTTTGTCTGGCCAGAAAGGTTCTGGAAAGGTTCCCCCACCTTCTCAGAAGCTGGGGATACTCTGTGCCACCCAGGACCTGGTAGGAGAAATTGGATTTCACAGACTTGTGATGCTAAGCATTCTCTCCGCTCCCTTGAGTTCCAAATTATTCCTAGGAGTTTTCCTCCATTCACCCAAAGAGTTGTTTTAAATAGTGAACACGCAAGGAACTAACAAATGAAATTAATCAAATGAGAAAGATAGACACAGACAGAGAAAAAAGAATGATACACTTTGTTCTAGGTTCTGATTCTAAATCTGGCAGAAGGTGTGAAGGGCTGGCAGCCTGCTGGTAGTGGTATCAGTAGCAGCAGGCAGCTCCCGCCTGCCTCCGGGTATCAGGCCGGCAGCTGCTGTACTCTTAGGAGCTGGAGGGAGAGTGGGTGGCACTCAGGAGCCAAGGAAGAGATGGGCTATCCCACCAGGACAGGAGCTGGTGGATGTTCCTGAAACCTCAACTAGGCCTTGGGTTAATGTGGACCAGATCCCAACCCCCCACTCCAAGCCCACATGTCTTTGAGGCCACAATTCCATGTCTTCCGCCCCACATTGGCATCAGCATTGAGATGACTCCTCTGATTAAGCTGTCTAAAACTACTACCACATCCTCACCCTGACTTTTCCTTTTCTTCCTAGATTCAGACTCTCAAGCTATATACATGGCTCACTGCATCTATTCAGGTCTAGTAAGATCCATTACCATGTCCCTCTTCCTTTCCATTCTTTCTGTCATCTTCTACATCAAGATGCTTGTGTCCATTCACCGTAGCTGGACCCTGGCTAGCTTCTCTCATCCCTGAAGCCCAGCTCATCTCTATCCCACCACCACACAAGAGCTTCCCAAAGCAATGCTTGGCTCCCGTAACTAACCTGCTCAAAAGAACTTTCAAAGGCTTCACCTGCATACAACAAGACAAGGTCTGGTCCAAGTCACTTTTTCAGCTTTAAATCCCTCTCCAATCCAACACATTCCCTCTGGTCCAACCAAATGGGTCTCTCAAAGTTGCACAGACTTCATGGCACAACCACTTATCTGAGGATCAAAGTTCTCACTATGCCCCAACACTGGGACATGTCTTACCTCCTTGTCTGATTCATGTAACATAAAGGGAAAAGAAAATACTTGGTAGCACTCAACATGAGTACCAAGCAAAGGAGAGAACCATTTCCTTGCTAAAGGTCAAATGTCCATCTCCAGATTCAAAAGTTGGCACTCTCAACTCCATTCCCCACACCTAACTTTTGGTATTACAAGCAATCACATACTATTTTCCATCTATAATTTCTCCATCCCTTGCTGCAAAATTAAATGAGAGTGAGTTTTCAAAAGAGCCTATATTGTGAGTCACTTGCAAGGATGGCAGAGACTTGACTTCAGGGGTAGCCACGTATCTTTGATGGTGGAGGCAGAAAATGGAGAGGGGATGTTAACCCGCCCCCAGACCCGATGGAGATCCTCTGTCATATAAAGAAGGTTCCCAGCTTTCAAAATGTATTGTCCAATTTCGACACCAGGCATACACCTGACTCTGGTGAAGCGAAGTTGGGAGGAGGAGGGAAGGAAGATCTCTCAGGGGAGCCCATTGCCTCCTTCTGAAACCTGGAGAGCAGTGGAGAACAGTGTCTTTCAGTCTCAGATGCACTAAGCCACACCTCCACCCCATGTCACAGTCTCAGGAGTGCAGAGCTAGGGAAGCCCACGCAAGCAGGGAGACTGAGTGCAGGGAGGGCTGGAAGGAAAGGGGATTTAACTGCTCACATACCTGATCAAACAGGACTTTCCAGTGCTGGTAGAGAGGGAGACCATGCAGGAGAGGAGGACGAGGAAAGAAAGAAAGAAACACACACTTATCACAGGCCTCTATAGTCCCCTCAAGTTCCTAACATATCTCCCAGCTGCTGGACCCAGCTCAGGGACCTAGCACAAGGCCAGGAAGAACCTGGGAAGGGCTGGTCATGAGTTTGCACCCAGTAAAGGGAGGGAATTCAGAAGGAAGGGTATCCTTCCTTCTGGGCCAGGCAGAGGGAGGGATGAGCAGAACAAGGTGATTCTCAACAATTACTAAATAAAGGTGCCCACTTCTGTTAAAGGGTCTTTGATAACTTCTGCTGCCTAAAGTTCATCTCCATGTCTATTCCCAGGTCTGGGAAAGCATGGCCAGGTGCAATTTCAACAGATTTGCTGCAGTGGTATCAACCTGCAGGGGGTCAGAGACCCCCTACTCATAAAAGCACTCCTTTGTAATAAGCACTAACATTTTGCCAGAAATTTGGGAGGAAGGCGCTTGCAAAGGCACTCAAACACACCCAGCCTCCCCACCCCTAATCTAAGTGATGGGGCTTTGGGGTCAGAACTACAGGAGGTAAGGAAAGGGGAGGAGAGATGTTAAGCTCTCCCCACCCCCACCCCAGCCTCTTACAGGCTTTCTGATTTAGGTTTGGTGGGTTGGAGGGCCTGGCATCATTTCCATTTCCCCACCCTAAAGGAGGGACAGGGCAGGGCAGAGGGTCTGCCGAATTTTTAACCTCTCTTTGCAGGTTAATTCCGGAGGAGAAGCTTAAGAAACTCCAGTTCCCAGGGCTGCCCAGTGCCGGCTCCGCGGAAGCCTCCCAGGACGGCAGGGAGGGAGGAGACTGGAGCAGCAGATGGCAAGGAAGCTCTGTGGGGCAACTCCTCCCTATCCTTGCCCAGGCACCGTCGCTGGCACCGACGCTGTCTGGGATTCCAGAGCCCCCTTCTGGGAGCAAAACCTCTCCCAGCACTCCTCTCTCTCCTACGGCCGTGTTCAGGAACAGGGGCCAGACTGTATTTCAATCAGTGTCGCGACAGAGCAGGTGCCAGGCGGGAGCTAATCCGGGAGCCGAGAAGGGGGTCGCCACACCGGTCTGCGCTACGGGGTTCCATGGACTCTGCGGCGCCCACTCCTTCCCTGGGTTTGGGGAGCCCGCAGGTCGCGAGTGGGAGGGGAGGGGGAGTCACTGCTGTGACGCGGCCGCCTCTGCGGGAAAACGCCGTGTCCCGGGCACTGCACCAGCCGCGGGGAGGGGGCTCTGGCGGCCGACGGGTTCCCTGAGCAGCTGCTGGTGTTGCGTCCCGCAGGGAAGCCGCGGGAACCCGAGTGGGGGGGAGGTGCGCGCGCGTTTTGGGGAGACCAGTCCCTCCGCCTCCTCCTGGGACACGGCCAATCCGGGGTGCTCCAGCGTCACCTTGAAAGCTCCAAGTTGCCCCGCAGGGGAAGGGGGTCCCTGGGAAGGGGGGTAGCTCTCCCCACAGTGCCCCCCAGAAAGTTTGCCCGGGCGGGGGAGGGTGCACTCACGTCCTCCGGCGCCGGCGGCGGCCGCTCCTCGGCCTCGGGTTCCAGCTCCTCGATGCGCTCCGCCTCGGCGCAGGCGGCCACTGCGGGGCCCGGGCTAGGGTGCTCGCCCATGTCGAGGCAGGGGCCAGGGGCGGCCGGCGGCTGCGGGGCTCGTCCCAGGGCGCCAGGCTAACTTTGCGCCGCGGCGGCCGCACGGTTCGGGGGGCTCTGAGAGCGCCGCGCCGCCTCCGCTCCAGCCCAGCCGCCCGCGTCCGCCCCCATGGCTCCGGTCCCCGGTTTCGCGACCCGGGACGCCCGTCCCTTCCACTGCCAAACTTCTCCGCGCTCGCTGCCCCGCCGGCCTCCGCCTCCGCCCCGGCCCCCACGCCCGGCTCCGAGGAGAAGGCGCCCTTGGGCCGCCCGACCCCTCCGCTCCCCGCGCTCCCTTCCCGCTTCCCGCGGCCCCCGCTCTGCGCCGGAGTCTCCTCCTCCCCGCGGACTCTTCGGGGGCGGCGCGCAGGCGGGGGCGGGGCTGCTCCCGGAGACCGCCGTCCCCCACCCACCCCCTCCGGGCGCCACCACCCGGGCCGAAACGGTCAGAGCGGCGCGGCGGGAGAAAGGGGGAGGGCTGCGGCGGGGTTGGCGGGGTAGCGGCCGCACTGTCCCTGGCCCTGTCACCACCAGCCTTCACCCCGGGCCTGGGTTTGTCTCTCTGTACCGGGCCCGGGGTGCACAGTCCACTTCCCCGAAACCAATGGGTTAACGATCACTTAGAGGTGACAAATGCCCGGAGGCTGGGGTGAGATTTTCACTAAGTTGGCCACGTGGGGGTTAACTGGAGGTGAATTAGGGACGAGATGCTGGCAGGAGGGACGCGATCTCCCCAACCCCAGTAATTTAGGAACTGGAGGTATCAGCTAGGGGAACCTCGGACCCTCAATCCTACGTCTTTCCCTCCCCACCACCGGAGCTATAATGGTAGTGAATGCTCAGGCTTCCTTTGAGCAGATTGACAAAGCCCAGGGAAGTGCCCCAACTGGGAAAGAGAGGCGGTAAAACAAGTAGGAATGAAGTTAAAGAAAGGAATAGAGAAAAATCAAAACCAAAACCCAGTACTGTTTCCTTGCAGGAAAGCCCCTCCCCCTGGAGATCTGTCTACCTAAGAAACTGGCTCCAAAGAGGAGGCTCTGCCTGTAGAATGGTGGCATCATGGGCTGGGCTAGCTGCCTGGCTCCCCCAGGGGACTCAGGGGCTCCTTGATGGTGTCTTGCAGTCAGTCCCTAGCCCACACCAAGGCTGTCCCCTTCCACTCCTCTCCCCACCAACCACCAGCTCACTTGCCTTTTTGCTCCTCTTCTTCCTATCAGAAATTGAGGCTCTTTCCCACCGGTGAAAGCTGCAGTTAATGAGAGGGGCAGATGTGTTGATAAAATCTTCATAAAGCAAACACCTAACCTAGCTCCCATCCGACCTGTGACCACCTCATCAGACAAAGACAGCTTCCTTTAAACACAGAGAAGGAAATTAACTCAGTTCTAATTAGGTGAGTTTGCTACAGACACCAATTTTCATCTTCCTTTCAGAATGTGTGATCATTTCAACTATTTTTGCTTCTCATCACCATCCCCCAGTCCCTACTCTACTAACAAGTCAAGAATCTGCCAAGATTTCCTTGTAAATAAAACTGTCTGCATAGGGTGTGATTTTGAAAACAGCCTTCAGGGGACAGAGGAGAGGCTGATTCCTTTGTGGAAAGCCCAGAAGGATAAGAAGTGGCTGCTTTGGGCCCCTGAGAGCATTATCACCACCCCTCCCCCAATATCATTTAAATGACTTTTCTGGGTGCTGGTTGTATTAACCTTAGATGTTTGGGATTGAAGGAGTGGCCAGGAAGAGGGCAGTTCCAGGGGAAGCCCATGGCAGGATTGGGCACTCCAGAGGGTTTGACCACTTTGTCAAGATGCCCAGCAGCTTCGGGTTGTGTTCTGACCCCAGCTGTCCTCTTTTGTATCCGCCTTTTATCAACCTATCCACCCCTGTCATCCCCCAGGTAACATGAGCAGGCTCAGTTCAGTTTCCTGAACAGTTATTGAGCTCCTACTAAGGGCCAAAGCCAGAGCTTTGGGAACACAGACAGATAGGATACAGACCTACCCTCCATAAACTGTTTAATTGGGGGTGACAGCTAGGGAAGTCCAAGGAGTATAGAAACCAAAAGGGAGGTTCTTGTGAGTCCAAAAAGACTTCCCGAAGGATATGGCCCCAGAACCAGGCAAACTGGGGAAGCTGAAGGGTGCTCATTGCAGCCAGTGGGAGCAGTATGGACAAACTCCAGACATGTGAAATAGTAGGGTGCCAGAAAGGGAACTACAGGCAGTTTGGTGAGGCTGGAAATCAGAGCAAGGAACTCAATGTAAAGAATACAACCTGGAGGGCCTCCCTGGTGGTGCAAGGGGTTAAGTCTCAGCACTATGAAGCTCTCCAGCTCTCCAGCATGAGTTCAGTATCAGGGAGCTAATCCACATGGAGCAGCAGACCTCTCCTGTCTCTCCCACTGCTCCCCTCAACAGTGTACTTCAGTAGACCTGCCTGTTCTGCTCCCCACTCTGTCAGGGTGAATCCTCTCACCCCCTCACACCTCTGGCCTACACCTCAGTTCTTGTATGCATAAATAAATCTTTAAAAAAGAAAAAAGGGGCCTCCCTGGTGGTGCAGCAGTTAAGCACTGTGCTGTGGAGCTGTCAGGGAGCAGACCTCTCCTGCCTCGCCCGCTGCTCCCTTCAGCAGTGTATTTCTGATCTGCCTGTTCTGCTCCCCACTCTGTCTCTGGTGAACCCTCTCGCCGCCCCACACCTCTGGCCTGTACCCCAGCTTGTATGTATAAATAAATAAATCTTTAAAAAAATAATAAAAATAAATAAAAAAGAAAAAAGAACACAACCAAGATAGGAGGGCTTCAAGGGCTGTGAGTTTCATGAGAAAAGAGGTTGTACTTTCCCTTAAGGACAATGGAGAGCCATTGAAGAATTGTGTGCCACACAGTAATATTAACATTTTAAATAATGAAAAAAAAAACAACCATTTTAAATAATGAGCTATAGTTTAGAAGATAGAAGGGTGGTGGGGTGGGCCTGCGTATAGGGAGTTGTGGGCCAAAGCAGTGGCAGCCAGAGGAAGGGTCTGAGAACTATCTCAAAGTATCTGTTCTTCCTTCTGCCCTAGGAACATTTCATCCCACCCTGACAGATGGGGTGACCAAAAGTCTTCTAGGAAAAAATTCCAGCCTCTAATAATCCTCCCTTCAGGAGACAGCATCCCTTTTCCTGACTCCTGCTCAAAGTACAGTCATCTGGACTTGGAGATTGTTAGGGTGAGTTGTGACATCAACATCCTTCTGAACCTGAGGCCACATTCTCACCTTTTGCCTTTGGTGTTGCCTCAGTGTTGCCGCTAGTCCATCCTACCCCTCAGCCCCAGGTGAATCAGCAAATAGGTCTAGTCCACTCCCCAGCAGGCAGTGGGACATGGGGCCTGGAGCCCAAGACCTGGAAGCCTCTAAGGGATGGGAGTGGCCAGGCTATCGAATAGCTGTTGCCCCCCTCCAGCCTAAGGCCACCTAAAGACTGGCATGCTCTGTGTTCCACTGAGGACAGAGGAGGGCCTGGGCCTGGTACCTTCTCACTTTCACTGAATGGCTGCCATGGGCCAGGTACATGTAGAGGCCTGGGGGTATACTATGCACAGGCGCTGCCCTCAGAGCTCCCAGGTCTAGTGGGAGATGACAGCAAACCATGACTGATTGGCACCTATACATACCCTTGCTCTTCATTTTGTAAGCACACCACACCCACAGCCTCTTTAAAGCTCCTAACGAGACACCCTTAAGTCAAAGCAGAAGAGCATGAAAGCCTGGGAGAGAGCAGTTCAAACTCCAAAGGTCAAATTCAGTTCCAAAGGGCAAACTTGGACGTGGGCAGCTTAGGGGTAGAGCATGCACAAGGGTTTCTGGGAGGAGGGAACCACTATAGCAAAGACAGGCAGGAAAGCCAGAAGCCATGTTGGGTACAGCCAAATGGGTGGACACAGCGTGGGGATGGAGGTCCGGGTGGGTGAGAACTGTGTTCCCGTGTCACAAAGGTCCTTGCCTGTCAGTCTGAGGAAGTTGGCTCTCACTCAGTGGGCGATGGAGAAGCCGTGAAGGCTTCTAACTGGAGCAGCATTTTAGGAAGATGAAGTTGGCAGCAGCTCAAGAGTGCAATTCAGCTAATACATTGGAGTGTCCATTATTTGCCAGACCCTGGCCGAAATGCTGAGAATACAAAGGGAGTCAGACCCAGGCCTTGGCCTCCTGGGAGAAAATTAGATAATCCTCTAATTACAGCTCAGTGGGATAAGGGAGGCAGGAAGAGCAGTTTGGGGACTGAGCCTCTAAGATGTATCCACCAAGAGAGGGAAGGTTTGTTTTTTTAAAAGATCTGATGTTCTGAACCATAGGGGTAGGGGAACTAATACTAGGGACACAGGGCTGATGCTGGTGAGCCAGGAAAACCAGGAGGAACCACTGGGAGAGGAGGGGTGAGGGGAGCCCAGTTTGTTTGTGGACAACATGAGCTAATGAGAAACTAGGGAAGAAACATTAAGGGCTGTAATTACCGCTCAAAGCAAATGGCAGCGCTGAGAGAAGGGGGGTAAATGGGGTGACTTTTTCTCCAGAACATCCGTCTCCCAGTTGGGCCTCTTCTTCAACAACAGTTTTCCATTCTGAGTCTCCTCAGGCCCACACCGTCAAGGCCCTTTCTCTCCCTGAAGAAGACCTAAACTGACCCTAAAAGTCTCCTCTCCCGTGTGGAGCTCCCATCTTCTGAGGAGTCTGCAAACAGCTCCAAGCTGCTGAGCTGCCGCCGGCTGCCTGCCTGAGATGAAGACATGAGTTATTTTTGACTGAGATCCAAGCCCAGGCCCTGAATTCTTTTGTCTTCCAGGAATCCCCCAGTTATGTTTGAAGTCTGCAAGTCCGAACAGCGGATGCAGCTCAGGGAGGAGACTGCCACTTGGAATCCAACCACCCTCCATCCTGCTCCTGCTCCAACGTTCTTTCCTCATTGCCTGCTGTCTCTCTGTCTCGAGATCAAACAGAACCAGACTGCTAAAAGGCTTTCTCCCCTTCGCTTTTGTCTCTTCCTTTCTCACTGCAGGCTCCCCAATTTTCCGGGTAACTTGAATCATTACTGAAAGATGTCTAGGTTCATAGACACCCAACCTTTTCAAAGAAAGGCATGGGCACCCAAAAGTTAAGCTCAGAAAAGCACAGAGGAGACATTCCCACTTGAAAGATTTAGCCCATCACGCATTCCGGGAAACTATCAGCGGTTTGTCGGGTCTCGTCTTCCTCTCTGCCATCTCCTTGGGGCTTGGCTGGTGCCCAGGGACCCATTTCCAGATTCACTTTGGGCCTCCAGTGCTCACCCATCCAGACCTCCAGCCCCACATTGTGTCCACCCACTCGGCTCTACCTAACACAGCCTCTGACTTTCCTGTCTGTCTTTGTTTCAGTGGTTCCCTCCTCCCAGAAACCCTTGTGCACGCTCCACCCCTAAGCTGCCCATGTTCAAGGCGCATCCCAGTAGCAGGCTGCTGCCCCTCTGTCTCCTCAGTAAACAGCCTGTTCAATCAGTCATGTACTTCTCTCTGCTGAAGCTGCTCCCCCACCAAGACTTTCCTCAAAGCTCCAACCCAAAGGGATCACTCTTTCTTCAGAATCACTTTTTCCTTTCCATCTTGCATGCTATTATCGAAGTTTTATCTTCCTTATACCAGAACACATATTCCTTGAAGGAGAGGAGATGGTTTATTCAATTCTGCACCCACCCCAATTTACATCACACACCATAAAACTGAATGAGTCTGTTTAATGAGAAACAGAGCATTATCTCTTGATATGACACAAGTCTAATGACACAGTTATTACTCTCAGCCCCCAACAGGAAACAAGTTTCATATTATGGCAAAAAGATTCTTCTGCATAATAAAAATACAACTGTACATCCGCTGCCTTTATTTCAAAGCACTTTCAATTTGTCATTTCATTTTATCCTCAAAAAGCCAGACTTCTGACATAAGCAGATCGGGTACAACTGCCTCTACTTTACAAAAGGAGACATGAAAATCTCTGGACTCAGAGGAGAGATTCTTCATCCCTCTTACCAAATTCCTTATTTCAGAGTGAAAGATAGAAGCCCCCGGTAGTGGTGAGTGTCCCTGGCCCTGGCCACTGCCTGCAGTGACTTCTCCCAGGTCAACTGGGTGGCCTCTATCAGGGCATCCAAGCAGCCCTGGTCCAGCGGCAGGCCAGTGTGAACTAGAAAGTTTCAGGGATGCCGGCTCTGGCTTTGGAGCCAAAGCCATTAGTTTCTCTTAAGCTGCACCTACCATCGGTGTCCCCAGAAGGAGGGGGATGGTATGCCTTCGCTCAGCCTCATTAAGAGTGAAAGAAATGAGGGGCCTCCCTGGTGGCGCAGCGGTTAAGCTCTGCGCTGTGGAGCTGTTGGCAGCGGCGACGCAAGTTCGACGCCCGGCTGGGGAGAATCCCACATGGCGCGGCAGACCTCTCCTGCCTTGCCCGCTGCTCCCCTCAGCAGTGTGTTTCCGATCTGCCTGTTCTGCTCCCTGCTCTGTCTCCGGTGAACCCTCTCGCCGCCCCACGCCTCTGACCTGTACCCCAACTTGTATGTATAAATAAATAAAAAAAAAATCTTTAAAATAAAAAAAAAAAAGAGTGAAAGAAATGAGAGTGGGCAAGGGTCACGGGCAAGTTGCCACCAGGCCCGTGGTAGACTTTCCACTAGAGTGGACACTCCATCAGGGCAAGGATTTAGTTTTGTTTCTTCACAGCAACATCTTCTACCCTAGAATGATTCTCAGCATATAAATATGCTTGCTCCATGAACAAATCTGTCCCATTTATACTTCTCCAGGCTTAGGGCAGGTCTCCTAGAGGTCAGGATTCTGGGGGAAGTCTGTCCAGCATCTGGCCTCACAGGACTTCCTTGGCCTCCTTTGGGAAGAATGTCAACAAATCTAGCACCTACTCCAGTGAGGGGCTGCTGTGAAGAATGCCCTGGAGCCCACAAGAAGGCTTTTTGACAATGAAGATGCAGCAACAGCAGCAGCAGCAGCAAAACATCCTGGAGCCCCAAAGTCAGCTTGGCAAGAGGCAACCAACATGCAAGAGGAAGACATGCATCCAAGACATCCGTTAGCTGTGAAAACAGTCCTGAACAGAAATGTGGCCACTGTGGTAACAGCAGCGGCAGCTGCCTGGGAACACCAGGCAGAGGAGTGAGACGGTGGGCACTCAAATCTGTTTCCTCCATCTCAGCCACACAGCCAAAGTGAGGCTGTGTGAGAACTTCTCAGCACATTGTAAATACCATCTGTCACACTGCCTGCCCAGACGCGGCCTTCCTCCCTGGAAGGGAAGCATTCTTTATTATTTATGCAGAACACACACTACTTAAGTGCTGTGCCACCAGGAGAGGGAAAGAAAAGCCTAGAGGAGTCAATGACTCCAGGGACTTGCCCCTCGGGTAGCAGCTGGGGAGCTTGGCCAGAGTCTTTCAGGGGTGGGAGGTTAACTCTCACCCTTCCTAAGCACGGCAGCCAGGCAAGAGCTCTGCCCTGGGAATTAGCCTGCATTCTTGTCCTAATTCTGCCTCCAGTTAGCTGTGTGACCTTGGGCAAAGCACCTCAATCCTTGGACCTGCATTTTCTCCTCTGTAAGTACAGAGATCAGATGAGAGAACTTGTGACATCTCGTCCAGCTCTAAAATTCAACTGGTATTGCTCTAACCTTTTTCCTGTCACTGACCCAGAAGCCTGTCCTACCCGGGCCAGACAGGGAATACAGGTCAGGCTGTGATTTCTTAGTGACCAGGAAGGCAGCAGACCCACAGTCCTGTCCAAACTATCACTGTTTAGCCATGTGACCCTGGGGAAGGTAGTTTCCTAAGATCAGTTTTAATTTTGTCTTTTGTGAAACAAGAAGGTGGGACCAGCAGACTTCAGAAGAAGAATCCAACTCTAACTTCAATATCCCTTCTAAAACACTACCAGTAAACATCTTTTGCAGACCCGAGGCTCCGATACAGAAATTGAAGAGACATAGTTAGTCTCTGCCCTCAATAAGTTCTAAGACAGGTGGAGCACACATCCTAAAAAACACAAACAAGAAACCCCTGCAGATACAATGTGATAGGTACTCAGTAGAGAAGTAGAGATGTATGCAAAGCAGGTGGTGACAGAAAAAGGGCCAAGGAGATGATTCTGGAGCTGAATCTTAAAAGAGCAAGTAGGGGTTCACCAGGTGGATGAGGCTTGATATGTTTGAGACAGAGGGAACTGCTCGTACTAAGGCAGGAAGGTGTGAATCTGCATAGAAACTGCCTGCTGGTTGTTAGGGTGATGGTGACATTATGGGAGTCTTTACATTGACTGCTTCCTTCCCCATCCATCTGGAACAACCCAGCACTCCCAGGATGGGGGTGAGGGAGCTTATGTTGATGGGTCAGCTTGGCTTCCCTGTCCATGAGGCATATTATGAAGGAGATGAGAGACTAACAAGAGTCTCTTTCTCTCTCCTGCTTTTATCTATTTCTTTGAATTAGAACCAGTGAAGCAGGCTGGGAATAGAGGACTGACTCAAGTGGCCCCAAGGTGACCCACACTTTTCCAGGCTTGCACACTATCAGCCTGGGTCAGAGGAAGAACGTGGCTTGTGCAAAAACAGGCCCAGAGGCTGGCTGGCTGATGTGGGCAGTCTGGGTTTGCAGGGCATCCTTCCGTGTGTGGCTGGGGCACGTGATCTGTCCTACAGCTGTGGAGGCCCGTTGTGGCTCCTTGGGGAGCTGTCCAAGTCCTCTGCAGAGAGATGGAGTTAACCTGTCCCTTCTCCGTGAAGGACGTCCTGCAACGGAAATGGTCCCCCCCCACCCCCCCCCAGTCTCTCTATCTGCTTGCTGCACTTCTGGTCTGCAGCTCACACGCCTGCTCTGCATATTCCAAAATATACCAGAACAGCAGAGAGGAACGCATGCGTCCAAGATCCATTAGCTGTGAGCAGCCTCCTAGGCTGCGAGCCATGGGGTTAACCAGGCTCAGGGAAAGCCTGTGAAGCACTGGTAAGCATTATGCTGGTCTGGCTTGCTGCTACAATCTATATTCAAGAAAAAGGGGAGGCAAATCAGGGAAATACCAGAAACGCTGAAGGAAAGGGCACATTTGCCAGATGGTTCCTGTGGCACAATTATATTTGCAGAGGGACTGTCTGCAGGGGGAGGTCCTTTCATTGGAGAGCAAAGGCACTGGCTGATGGCTCATTTATTATCCTAGGGCTTGTCTGGAAGAGAGTGGTGGCTTGAAGCACACCCACGCTCATCCTTTCTTCCCAGAACCTTGAAGCTGTGATTGCCTGAGGTTGAAGTGTCATTCGGGACTGGGTCTCTCCAAGCACTCCTGCTTCTGCTTCTTTAGACACCTGCCACCTGTATCTTCTTTCCCAGCTGAAGCCAGTTAGTCCATTCTCCCCACTGCCAGCTGTCATTCTCTCTCCTTAATGTAACTGACCACATTTAGTTAATTACACAGCTTGGCCTCTTATAATGTATGTTCAGTTGTGCTGTCAGGGCTGAACTATGAGACAATAGGGATGAGACTGGGAGTGGGTTAGTGTGCTTGAAAATATGAGTAACTGAAAGTGCATTTGAAATTATTTGCTACATTAATTAGCACAGAAATTTTAAGAACTCACTGCTTTTGCCTGACTACCCATCTGTCTACCTTTGCCTTCCTCCATGAAATTACGGGCAGCAGTGGGGACTATGTCTGTCCTGGCTTTGCTACATAGTCCAGGTGTACTGGTGATCATAGCCTGAGTCATGCAGATGCCCATGAAAGCCTTGGCGGTGGGGCAGATGCGGTGAAAGCAAGTAGATAGTCCACCCAAAGGCATCATTACCACATAGCCCCAGTGATGCCCTTTCATTAGTGGTCAGTGGCCTCCCATGCCCCCTAAGGATAGCATTAAAGCTTCAGCAGCAGCAGCAGCAGGGTGCCCACTTATTAGGGGACCAGTAATCATCCGTCCCTTTGTTGACACTTCCATGCAGTACCACGACCTCCGGAAGGACATGACTTTGTAACTGCCTTTCTCTCTAGACAGCATGGTGGCTAGGGGTTTAGTGGAAAATATACATATTTATTCATATGGACCTCTATTTGCAGCTGGCAGGATAAGCTTCAGTTAGTTCAAGTAGGCTCAATGAGCCTCAGTTTCCTTGGTTTAAATGAGACAAATATGACACATCTTGTTCGGAGGTAGGTAAAAATGATGGGACAGTGCTTGGCACAGAGTAGCTCTCAGTAAGTATCAGTTCCCTTCCGTCTTCCCGCTAGATACCCAATGCATGGTGTTGAATAAATGCATAAATTATTTCAGAGATGAATACACTTTGGCATCTTTCTTTGATACATTCACATTCCAAAAAGTCCATAATTGCAGATTACAAAAAAAAAAAAAATTCAACTAAGTAAACCAATTTGCAATTTACAGCAAGAGCAGACACATTGTAGGTGGCTAAAGTGGTCTCCAACAAAGAACCTAGCTTCATTTTTTAAAAGAAAATACCAAAAAAGTACCTTGGTGAACAATGCCAGAGAACTTTGTTTCACCTCATGGTCTCTCCCCTTGACACAAAAGACACACAGTTGGCACCTAATAAATGCACACAGGGCCGGCCTTGTGAGAGGACTTGGCATCGCAAGAGTGGAGTCCTGGAGCCACAGTGTCCTCTAGTGGGCATGAACAGCCATAACACTCTGCACTGCGGTTCAAGACATGAAGCCCAGTCCTCTCCCGTTACCTAGAGTGCTGCCAAGACTCTCCTGACCACTTGGAAATAACAAACTAACAAACCACACACTTTCTAAAACATGCTTTCCCAACTGTACTGCTCAGAGACAGCCACTGCTGTCACATTTGTTCCTTAAAATTCCTTAGACATCTGTCGGCTAAAGGGGTTCAGGCTGTGATTCTAGGCTGTTAACAGCTAGGCTTCTAAGAAAGAAACCAGAAATTTGCTGCCTCTCATGAGGTACACAGCACCACCTACAAAATATTTTTGATTTGAATCTGAGTCTGATCAAGTCTCCAGATCTAAGCAGCAATTTACAGGAAATAAATTGGTAGTTAACAAATATATAAGTTTAGAGAGGAGGTATGTTGAATGACACCACAGGGATACATTTAGAAAAATCCACACTGGAAAACGCTACGGGACAGATGACCTGGTTTCTTTAGCAATAAATTGCAAAGGAGAGAGGAAAAGATGAACTTTTTTTGGATCTTGATTTAAAGAAAGTGTGAGGAGCTGAAGCTACATGATGGAGCCATGAGGATTCATTATACTATTTGTTCCACATTTGTTTGTATTTGAACATTTTAATAATGTAAGGAAAATAATCCCTACTAGAAAAAGTTCTACCTCAATTCTCCTGAGTGCTCACAGATGACTCCTTTCAAAGCTTTATTCTGCTCCTCGATGAGGAAGCAGGAACTTGCTACTAGACAACTTCTGCAGGATAGCGTGTTGGAGGCAGATCTCACCTGGCACATCTGAGACTAAGATGAACTGTTATGCTTAACAGCTGCACCATTTGAATGAGCATCTGTGCTTTCATTTAGTCTCGGATATCAGGGTAAGATGAAGAAAAAAAAAACAACACAAAACCCTAGTGGACAGATCCATTAAGGGACCACTTTGGCAAATGCTCTGACTCAAGGGAACTAGTTGTTCCCATGTTCTCTGCAAGCTCCAGATTATCTGCACAACCTTCGCATCTTAGCATTACCCTTTGACCTACAACTTTGTCCACCCTCCCTCCCCTAAAGAAGGCACTGGACATGGGCGCATCAGCTAGTGTATAGTGGACTCAGCACCTCCTGCTTCTTTCCTAACCCTTAGCCTCTCCTCTGCCACCAGCTTACATAAACACAGCTGTATCAGCAGCCTGCCAGCTGCCAACTCTCCTCGAAGATATTCGGCACTTTTCCTATTCTGGCTAAAAATAGGTCTTGTGTTCTTCTGGGCATCTGTAGGTGGTGGGCTCACTCTGCCCTGATGGAGTTTTCTTAGGATGCTCTAACTCAGAAATGTGGAATTGCTTATACCAAGTCCATAGCAAAGTTCTACTCCTTCCCTAGGGAAATGATCACAAGCAAAATCAAAGTTGAAAGAAGCTCCTGCCTGTCCCTTAAGGGATTTACTAACTAGGAACTAACATCAGTCATGGCATCTGCAGAGAGAGGTTGTGGATTCATGTCCCAGTCCTGTTACTTAGCTGGGTCTATAATTGGTTACTCAAACCCTTTTAGTCTCAGTTCTGTTATATTTATAATGGGGATGACGGTAATACTATACCTCTTGGTTATGATAATTAAATATGTGAAAAAGGCTTTGGAACTAGCTCTACAAACTGCATATCCCACCTCCCCTTTTTTATTACACTCTCCTAATACTTTCTGTGCCATCAGATTTTCATTTATACATCCGCTCAACAAATATCTGAGTATTTGCTATGTGCTAGGTACTGTCCTAGGAGTTGAAAGTAAAGCTGATCATAACAGACAAAAATTCTGCCCTTACAGAATTTTTACAGTGTTGGGGAGACTATCAACAAAAAAAATTAATTATATAAACGTACAGTATATAATGTGGTAACAAGAGCAATAAAGAAAAATAAAGCAAAGATTGAGGATAGAAAATCTCCTGTATAAGTGGAGATTAAAGTTTTAAATAGGGTAGAGAGGAAGACCTTATTGGGAAGGTGATATTTTAATAAAGAGGTTAGGGTTAAGGCATGTGAATATGGAGATGAACATTTCTGGCAGAGCTTAAAGCAAGTGCAAAAGTCCTGGGATGGAAGCATATCTCATATATGCTAGGAATAGAAGGACACCAGAGTAGCTTAGAGAACTGAAGGAAGGAGATAAAATCAGAGTGGTAGAAGATGCAGTTAAATAGAGTCATGTAGGGCCTTGTTAGTCATTTATAAAACTTTGGCTTTTAAGATGAGAAGCCACTTGAAAATTCTGGTCCACAAACAAATTTTAATGTAATTACTCTGGCTGTTGTGATGAGAAGAGACTAAATATGGCAATCGTAGAAGCAGGGAAGCTTTGAAGATATAAAATAGACCCAAATTGAATTTGTAGAGATGAACAAAACACGATGTCTACATGAGCCATACATTGGCTAGGATTAACAGAAGGAAAGATTTGTGAATTTCAAGAGACAGTAACGGGAGCTTTCAAAAATGAAATAAAGAGAAGGAAAGACTAAAATTAGTAAGTGAGTAGTGAGAAAACATCAAGTAGCCAAATATTGTGTGTGTGTGTGTGTGTGTGTGTGTGTGTGTGTGTGTGTGTGTGTGTGCAGTGACAGGAAAAGTGGGGAGTAGAAAAAATATTTGAAGAAATGAAGGACTTAATAGTCAAAAATATTCTCAATTTGATGAAAACCCTAAATGTACCTCAGTACCTCAATGAACTCTAAGAACCAGAACTATGAAGGTACTTCATTATCAAACTGAATAAAACTGATGATAAAGGGAACATCATAAAAGCAACCTGAGGGAAAAGACACACATGTTACAGCAAAAAGATGACAGCAGATTTCTCTCCAGAAATGATGCAAGTCAGAAGGCAGTGGAGCAAGTTCTTTAAAACGCTGAAAGAAAAAATGGTGAACCTAGAATTCTTTAACCAGTGAAAATATTTTTTAAATGAAGGTGAAATAAAGGCTTTTCAGACATATAAAAGTTGAACTAATTCATCAGCAGCAGACTTGCACTACAGAAAATGTTAAAAGGAGATCTTTGGACAGAAGGAAAATGATATCAAATAAAAACCTGGCTCTATACAAAGGAACAAAGAACATCAGAAAGAACAGATGGGTACTTAAATATCTTTTTTCCTTATTTAAATACCATCAAAATACAAGTAACTTCTCCTTTTAAATTAATTTATTTTTAATTGAGGTAATATTTGGATAGTGCCCTCAGGTATTGCCACTGCAGTGCACTGACCACCAACTCACCCATAATCCTCCACCATATTTTATTGTGCTTCTTTCCCTCTTTGTTTTTACCTCTTCCCCACCTTTCCCCTTCCTGGATACTTCAGTTCAGTGGTCAGCTTTCAAGGGTTGGTTTTTAACCTTGTCCTTATTTGACTCTTAGTTACTCCATATTCCATATATCAGTGACACCATCCGGTATTTATCTAAAATTATGGAATGCTTAATGAATTTGTGTGTCATCCTTGCTCAGGGGCCATGCAAAGCTTCTCTGTATTGTTCCAATTTTACTATATGGGCTGCTGGAGCAAATATAGCAATTTCTTAAAGTGAAAATAATAATAGTGATTTGTGAGGTTTAGAACTAATGTGAGAAGAAAATATATGACAACAATACCCAAAGGCAGGTAGGACAGAAAAGGAAGTATACAGTTTTAAGGTTCTTATATAATATGTAAAGTGGTATAGTATCAATTGAGGGTAGATGGCAATAAACCAAAGATATATATTCTAAATTCTAAAGCAACCAGTAAAATAAAGCAAAGTGTTATTGTTAGGATAAAAAAATCATGACCTTATGTTGTTCACAAAAACCTAGTTAAAAATGAAGATAGCTTAAAAGTAAATACCATTTCTACACAATTTTTCCCCCACATAATTAAGAGGATGGAATGCTTTTTAACTATTCTGATGAGGCCAGCATTATTCTCACACAAAAACCAGAAAAAGACATAAAAACACTTAAAAAAAAGAAAAACTACACACCAATATCCCACATGAACAGAGTCAAACATTCTTCAATTTTTGGCAAATCAACTCTAAAAAGGATAATACATCATCACCAAAAGGGGTTAATACAAAGAATGCAAAGTTAACAAGTGAAAAATCAATGTAATTTGCTGCATTAACAGACAAAAGAAAAAAAAGAAAGAAAAACTAAGGATAATCTCAATAGATGGAGAAAGTCACCTGACAAAATTCAACATCGATTCATGATAAAAACTCTCAGGTGGCTGCTGAGTTGAGAATAGTCTAAAGGAAGCAGGAAGTCCAGTTAGAAGCCTATACAACAATTCTAGCTAGAAAAAGACCAGGGCAACAATCTAACCATGGAGGTGGTGAGAAATAGTTAAAATGGTTATCCTGATGGTATGTCAAATAAGATTTGCTGATGGGAATAGGTAGAGACTAAAAGAAAGAAAGCAGGTAAGAAAGATGTCTCCAAGATTCCTCGTCTGAGCGACCCAAAGGATAAAGTTGCAGTTAATGATGGCAAAGATGGTGGGAGTAGCATGCTTTGATGGGAAAGATCAAGTTCAATTTTGGACATGTTAAGGAAATACATTCAACAACCAGGTTAAGATGTCCAGGAAGGGAGCCTCCCTGGTGGCGCAAGGGGTTAAGTCTCAGCCTATAAAGCTATTGGCAGCCACTGCAGCACAAGTTCAATCCCCAGCGAGGGAGATTCCCACATGGTGCAGCAGCCCTCTCCTGTCTTGCCTGCTGCTCCCCTCAGCAGTGTATGTCAATAGATCTGCCTGTTCTGCTACCCACTCTGTGTCTGGTGAATACTCTCACCTCCCCACCCCCTACCCTCCCCCACACCCCAGCTCTTGTACGCATCAATAAATAAATCTTTAAAAAAAAAAAAAAGGGACTTCCCTGGTGGCGCAACAGCTGTGGAGCTGTGGGCGGCTGCGGTGCAAGTTTGAGGCACCGCTGGGGAGAATCCCACATGGCACCTGTAGACCCATCTGAAGTACACTGTTCTATTATCCTTTTCAGAGTTGATTTGCCAACTCTGCTCTGTCTCTGGTGAACCCTCTCACCACCCCCCACCCCAGCACCTCTGGCCTACACCCCAGCTTATATGCATAAATAAATAAATCTTTAAAAAATATTTAAGGGCCTCCCTGGTGGCGCAACGGGTTAAGTGCAGCACTATGAAGTTATCCAGAGCCCTGCAGCACAAGTTCCATACCCGGTCAGGGAGCTTCCCACATGGCGCTGGAGACCCTCCTGTCTCGCCTGCCGCTCCCCTCAGCAGTGTATTTCAGTCGATCTGCCTTTTCTGCTCCCCACTCTGTGGTGAATCCTCTCACCACTCCACACCTCTGGCCTACACCCCAGCTTGTATGCATAAATAAATAAATCTTTAAAAAAATATATATATATTTTAAAAAAGAACACCAGAGAGCACAGAGGCAAAGAAAAAGGAGTGTTACAAAAAGGAAGAAAATATTGTGTCAAATGCTGATGATGAGTGTAAGATGATGGTCGAGAAAGAACCATTGAATTTGGCAATGGGGAGTTCATTTGAGTCCTGACAAGAGCAACTTCTGCAGAGAATGCTGATTAGAGTAGGTTCCACAAGTTTGGTTAGAGAAGTTTCAAGACAAAAGTAGGAACACCAATCCTTCACAAACCCTTCCAAAAGAGGAGGAACACTTCCCAAATCATTCTGAGTCTAGTACTACTCTGATACCAAAACAGATAAAAGTATCCCAAGAAAACTACAGAACAATATCTTTTATGCTATAGATGCAAACACCCTCAATACAATACTAGCAAACTAAATCTAACAATATATATTTATAATATGTGTGTGTATGTGTATAAAATATGTATAAGACATAAATCCTACCATAACCGTGGGATTTATCTCAGAAATGAAAGGTTGGTTCAACACACAAATAACAATGTAAAGCACCATACTAATGGAATAAGGGATAAAAACTAAATGATCATTTTAATAGATACAGAGAAAGCACTTGGTAAAACCCAATAATCTTTCATGATAAAAACATTTCACAAACAAGGAATAGAAGGGAATTTACTTAATCTTATTTAAATGATAGCTAACATCATACTTAATATTTAAAGGACTGAATGCTATCCTCCTAAGGCCAGAAACAAAACAAAACTGTCTGTTCTCACCACCTCTATTCAGTTGTACTGGGGTTCTACCCAGGGAAATGAAGAAACAAAAATAAATAAAAGAGATTTATATTGGAAAGGAAAATATAAGATTATCTCTATCTGCAGGTAACATGATCTTGTATATAGAAAATTCGAAGTAACACACACATTCACTATTGGAGCTAGTGATTTCATAATTCAAGGTTAATATACACAAATCAATTACAGTTCTATATATTAACAATAAAAAACCTGAAAACATTTCCATTTACAACAGTATCAAAAAGAATGAAATATTTAGGAATAGATTTAGCCAAGGAGGTAGAAGACTTATACAAAACATTGTTAAAGAGAAAGAAGAAAAATGGAAAGATATCCCATGTCCATAGAAGACAATATTACTGAGAAGGTAATACTCCCCAAATCATTCTACAGATTCAATGCAATCCCTACCATAATCCTAGCTGGGTTTTTTGTGGGTGTATAGAAACTGACAAGCTGAAATTAGAATTCATATGAAAATGTAAAAGACCCAGAATAGCCAGAACAATCTTGAGGGGGAAAAAGGACAAAATTGGAGGACTCACAATGCCTAGTCTTCAAAACTTGCTATAAAACTACATAATACAGTAACAGACTGCATGTGGTTGGCATAAGCATAGATATATAGATCAATAGAACATAACTGAGATGTAAATCCTTACACTGATGGCCAGTTGATTTTGACTCGGGTGCCAAATTTATTCAGCAGGAAAAGAACAGTCTTTCCAAGAAATGGTGCTGAGCAAATGAATAATCACATGCAAAAGAATGTAACTGATTCTTTAGGTTACATAATATATAAAATTAACTTAAAATGGACTGGTGGCGCAACGGATTAGCACAGCGCTGTGGAGCTGTCGGCAACTGTGGTGCGAGTTCGATGCCTGGCTGGGGAGAATCCCACAAGGTGCAGCAGACCTCTCCTGCCTCGCCCGCTGCTCCCCTCAGCAGTGTATTTCAGTCAATCTGCCTGTTCTGCTCCATGCTCTGTTTCTGGTGAACCCTCTCACCACCTCACAGCTTTGGCCTGCACCCCAGCTTGTATGCAAAAATAAAATAAAAACCTTCCAAAAAAAAAAAAAAGGACCAAAGACCTAAAGGTAAGAGCTAAAACTTTTAAAAGAAACATAGGCATACATCTTAGTAACTTTGGATTAGATGGTGATTTCTTAGTGATACAAGCAACAAAAGAAAAAAGATAAATTAGACTTCATCAAGATTAAAAAGTTGTATACTTCAAAGGTCACTATCAAGAAAATGAAAAGATAAATCACAGAAATCATTTTTACAAATCAGCCCTATGGAGGGAAGCCCACATGGCGAGGAACTGAGTCCTCCTGTCAACAGCCATATGAGTGAGCAGTTTTGGAAAGGAATCTTCTGGCCTCAGTCAAGCCTTCAGATGACTTCAGTTGCCCTGGTTGACCATTTAACTGCGACTTAGAGACCATGAGTCAACCGGCTAAATTGCTCCCAAATTTCTGACCTGCCAAAACTATAACAAACGTTTTTATTTGAAGCTGCCAAGTATTGGGCTGATTTGTTATGCAAAAGTAGACACTTCACATATTTAAAACAGATGTGTTCCATCTCCCCTGTCATCCCATTTCAATATGCAAAATCCCCTGCCAGCCATAAAGCATACCATGAACATAGAGTATAAGGCTTTCTTGTCTCTCTGTCAGACCCTTCTGTCCAATAATGGTCAAATCATTCATCTGAGTTTGTACCAACCTTGTTGCTCTGCAGTAAGACAGGGTGGCACATGTGGGTTTGAACCATGTCTTTGCTGGCCTACTGCATGTGTTCTCAGGTGATGACTTCCCCAGAGTAGCTGATGTTTTCACTGGTGCTTCCACCAGCAGTTCTGGTCAGGGTGAATCATGTAATTTTAAGTATTTGAAATGTTTGCAATTCGTTCAGAAAGTAGAGTCAGTGAAGAAATAAACCTGGCTCTCTGGGATTTTCTGTCTTTGCCCTGATCTGGGCAGGCCTCCCTGCAATGAAGAGAGGACCTGTCAACTGTATTCTTAGGATAAAGATGGGGGGGAAAAATCTAGTCTTTTCCTGGGAGTGGGAAGGCAGCAGATAGCATTCAGATATTTTTGAGATGAAACTGTTACCATGGGAATGCTTCCATCTCTCTCCCTTAATAATGATGGGTAGAAACATGAACAGTATAGCTCTCAGAGTTCCAGAAATAAAGGAAACAAGGGAAGGGAAATGAAAGCTAGAAGACCAGGTACCAAAGACAGGATTGATCAGTTCACTTCAAACTGCCCTGGCTGCATTCTAGGAGAAGGGGGTAGTTTGTAGGTCAGCAGTTTTTCCCTGAGGATCATAGTTCCCCTTAGGTGGGATGTGGGTGACGCTGAGGTGACTGGGGCAGGGTGACAGAGTATTGCACGTAAGGGGACTAAATTGGTCTCTCCTTAAGCTTTGAGTGGGAGGTAAGGAGTGAGGGAGGAAAACTGAATATTTAACAAATCTAATGCTTATAAACACTTCTCCATTTCTGTCCTGGCAAGAGGACAGAGTGCTCCAGGATCGCTCCATCCCCAGGAGTCTGTATCCTGGAGGCAGAAGCACATGGTATGGTACTTAGACATTTCCATCTTGTAACCCAGAATGTCCTATGATGTACAGCTCTCCACAAGGGTTCAGGAACCATTTCTTTCTTTTTTTTTTTTTAGATTTATTTATTTATGCATACAAGCTGGGGTGTAGGCCAGAGGTGTGGGGTGGTGAGAGGATTCACCAGAGACAGTGGGGAGCAGAACAGGCAGATCGACCAAAGTACACTGCTGAGAGGAGCAGCGGGCAAGACAGGAGAGGTCTGCTGCGCTATTTGGGAATCTCCCTGGCTGGATATTGAACTCGTGCTGCAGTGGTTGTGGATAGTTTCATAGCAGTACTGCGCCCAACCCATTGCACCACCAGGGAAGCCCCAGGAACCATTTCTTACCCAAGAAGGGTACCGCAAACTACCTACTCCTTGAAGCACATTAGGAGTCTTCCCAGTTCACTCCTGGTTGTGATCCTGTTTCTCTGGAGATGTCAAAGGTCAGATGACTCACTGAACAAAACAGTTTATCTTTGGGACACACATTTATCATCTTCTACACCCCATACCCTATCTCATAAGGATTTGCTACCTTCCCTTTGTCTAATTTTTGAGAAGTGATGCTCCAAGAGAATCATCCTGACTACAAAGTGAATAGGAATACAACATGCTAGTTGGTTAAGCAGGTAAAGATATGTAGCTTGGGGGCCTCCTTGGTGATGCAACAGGTTAAGCGCAGCACTGTGGAGCTGCTGTGGAGCTACACCCTACACTACACCCCAGCTTGTATGCATAAATAAATGAATCTTTAAAAAAAAAAGATATGTAGCTTGGGCATTCTCTTAATGTAAGCACCTCTTAAATATCAAACAAAGAGGAAAGAAGTGGATACTACCCCACCAAGCACCCCTGTACTTGTGAACCAGCCCAAGGCGAGACAACAATAGCAAAGGATTGCCTGCTCACCTAAGTCCTTATCTATCAGTTCCACACAGACCTAGGTTTGCTTGGAGTGTCCAGATCTGGGGACAGCCTTTTTGTTCTTGAGATCTTTAGTTAAAATACAATGTACAGCCCTTAAACTGTTACCTGGAGGTAGCAGGCAGTTAATCCTTACAGGAATGCAGTTTAAGGACCAGAAATCATACTGGGTTGGGTAAACAACCAGTGTCTTCCTTCTCTAAATGAGCACCCAGTGAAGCAACACATACAGGCATACTGTCTCTCATACCCCCAGATTCACACATTCTTAAATTTATGATTCTTTTCTTAAATTTATGATTCACAAAGAGCAAATCAGTTAAACATGTTTTGATTTAGCATAAATGTAAGTTCAGCAGAGTGCAGAGGGAGCTCTAAAGATAAGTGACTCCACTGGCACAGAGACACTGGCCAAGAGACACCAAAGGCCAGCTGCCTTGGCCACCTTCCCAGGTCCCTGGGTTTTGGGAGTATCACAGTCCTGACCACATGAAGAAGGCTCTCTCTGACAGGGGACATGCCTCTATTAACTTTTTCTGACTCTGACTCCTAGGAGGCAGGGTATTTTCCTTTGGGTTTCAAGGGTCATTTCAGGTAAACTGTAACTCTCACTCCCATAAAGTGAATCCTAAAATGTGGCAGAATTCTGAGTGCTGTGTAAGATGCTACATCTGCACCTGGCTTTTAATCTGGTCTGTGTTCCTTCTACCTTCAGATGAACAGTTTCTGTGCTGCTTGAGATGGACTCCTGTTTCAAGTACTTTATCACACAGTATTTTTTTCAATGCAGCAGCTACTTTGACATTTTTTTTAAAAAACCTTTATTTATGCATACAAGAGCTGAGGTGCAGGCCAGAGGTATGGGGGGGTGAGAAGATTCACCAGAGACAGAGTGGGGAACAGAACAGGCGGATCTACTGAAATACACTGCTGAGGGGACCAGTGGGTGAGGCAGGAAAGGTCTACTACGCAATGAGGGAAGGTCCCTGGCTAGGGATCAAACACGTGCTACAGTGGCTGCCAATAGCATCACCGTGCTAAGACTTAACCCCTTGCGCCACCAGGGAGGCTACTTTGACATTTTTTATAGAAGTGTGTGTCTAAATTTTTACATACCATTCTGGAGGTAGTTCCTTCAAAGAGGTGATAACTGATCTCCAACCACAGATGTAAGAGCTACACAGGCATTCAACTCCTTCAGTCCAAGTGAAACTAACTTAAAATAGGCTGTGGTAGAAGACTGTGGGTGCTTTGGTGGTGGTGGGGGCTATGGTGACCACACCTGAAGAGTCGATCCTATACTGTCAAAATACAAATAGGGGTGTCAAACAATGGTACTTCATTAAAATAAGTAAGTGAAAGAAACTAACTTAAAATACTTCAAGATCTCCTCCATAAAGCTTTTTGGAAGTCTCTCAACTGGATTAAAGTCCTCCTTTGCTTGAATTTCCTTATACTTCATTTTATCTCTTTGGGTTCTTACCATTTTTCTACTTTGGAAGATTATCTTCCAATACAGCACTTTCTCTGAATATAACCATTTCATCTTTATTTCTCACACCTAAACCCAAAACACTTTAAACACAGGAGCATCCGTGTTTCTGAATGAATGACCAAGCAATATGGACTCCCCCTATTGAGGTGACTGGAGCAGCAGAAGAGAGATCATTGAGCTCGGGCCACGGAGCTTTGCTGACCACACTTGAAGAAAAACTCAGACCCTAGTTCCTGAAGCCTATTACCACCGGATCTGAATTACCTGAGCATCTGCCATTCGTAGTTGATTTTCCTAAGGTTCCTCATCAGTTGTCAGAGTCATCTCAGTACGAAATATTTGGGTTTCTCTTTAGGTTTATTTCTTCCAGTACAATAAAAGCTGCACTTAGTGCAGGTTACGAGTTTTAAGGCAAAGAGCCTGAAATTTGTTTATTTGCCTGTACATTCATTCACTCAAAAATACTTGAGCACAGACCATGTGCCAACTATTGATCTAGGTCCTGAGTAGAAAGTAGTGAGGAGGACAAGATTCTCCTCGCAGATCTTACATTCAAGCAGAGCAGACACTCAACAAATGAAAACAGACTGAGAGAGTAAAAAAAAAGGAACACAGGTGGTGAGATGCTGAGTATCTGGGTGATGTCAGAGTGAGTTTTTGTGAGCTTTTTTAGATTAGATGGCCTGGAGTTTCCTTTCTGGGGAGTGACATTTAAATTAAGATGTGGACAAGAATGAGGCAGTTTTATGAAACCTGCTTTTTTTTTTTTTTTTTTTTGCAAAAGGGAAGAACATTTCAAATAGAGAACAGTCAGTGTAAAAGCTCTGAAGCAAGTACTTATGGGTCTAGAAAACAGGCAAGAGCATCTCAGGTAGGCTTTATAAGGCAAGGCAAGGACTCTGGGTTTTATTTAAATGTGATGAGAAAACACTGAAGGAATTTAAGCACAGCAGCGACAAGATGGCTGCTGTAAAAGAATGGATTTTAGAAAGAAAATAATGGAAGTGGGAAACCAACAGTGAAGTTAATTTGCCCTTAGTCCAGGTGGGAAGTCATGGTGGCCTGGACCTACATGGTAGTAATGCAGATGGAGATAAATGGCCAGAGATACATGTTCTGGAGGTAAAATCAAAAGGACTAGTTGGTGATTTGCATGGGTGAGAGAAAGCAGAAGATAACTTTCAGATTTTCGCTCTGAGCAATGCAGTAGTTGGTGACACACTCTGCTACAATGGGAAAATTAGGAAAGGGGAGAAAGAGCTGGACCCTGGTTAAGGTACCTCAGATATCTAAGAGGTAACAATAGGCAGGAAATAGAAGTGCAGACTTCTGGAATGAGGTCAGGATTGATAATATCAATTTGGGGAGTCGTTTGAAGACTGAATTTATTCTTTTTTTCAAAGATTTTATTTTTGCATAGAATAACTGGGGTGTAAGCCAGAGGGATGGGGCGTGAGAGGATTCACCAGAGACAGAATGGGAAGCAGAACAGGCAGATTCACCAAAATACACTGCTGAGGGGAGCAGCAGGCGAGACAGGAGAGGTCTGCTGTGCCATGTGGATTAGCTACCTGGCTCACTGAACTCAGGTGGGTAGGTCAGGTGATAGCACTGAGACTTAATCCCTAGGCCACCAGGGACACCCGGAAGACTGAATTCAAAGCCAAGGGGCTGCAAGTAGCAAGGAGTTGTACCCAGTGCCAAGGTCTTGGTTTCTAAATACCACCCTCTGTAACAAAAGTAACTAGGGTTCCATGGAGAAATGACTGAATCAGGACTAGCGCAGGGAAAGTACAGAATGAAGCCTGGGGAATACACAAGGTGCCTGGACATCCTATGGGGTAAGAAAAAGGGAGCACTCAGAAAATAATGGGCACATGTTGAAGGTGCTCCCAATGGCCAAACCTGGAATAACAACAGATGGACAACAATTGAACAAAAACGACAGTAATAGATTATGATCCACAGAATAAAATAATTCCTGAGTTCACACTGTTATAAACGGAATAAATGGCTGGGGAGGGCATTGAAATTCCTTACAGTACAATTCAAATTAATAAATGCAGTAGAAAATTTAGCAAATATCACAGTAATAACTATTCTGGGAAAGATCAGTCAAAATCACAATGAGATATCATTTCATGCTCACAAGAATGATTACAAAAAAAGAAAAAGACAAACAATAACAACAACAAGCACCGGCAAAGATGTAGAGAAAAAAAGAACCTGCAATATGTAACTAACGAGACTATAAAATGGTGCAGTCATTTTGGAAACCAGTTTGGCAGATCCTCAAAATCTTAAAGAGCTACCAAATAATCCATCAATCCCACTCCCAGGTAAATATCCAAGGGAAATGAAAACAAATGTCCACACAAAAATCTGCACATAAATGTTCGTAGGAGCACTATTCATAACAGTCAAAAAGTAGAAACAATCCAAATGTCCCTTAACTGATGGACAAAGTGTGGTCTATTCATACAACAGGTATTATTCAGCCAAAAAGAGAAGGAATGAAATACTGGTACATGCTACAATGTGGATGATCCTTGAAAACACTATACTAAGTGAAAGAAGCCAATCACAAAATACCACATATTGTATGATTCCATTCATATGAAACTCCATTTATAGGAAAGCCTATTATTATTTTGTCAACTTAAAAAATGTTTCAAATTATTTCAAAGCAAAAAGTTAAAAAAAAATCATAATGAGATCTTCTAGAGACAGAGTATAGTGAACACAATGCCAAAGAATGGAACCTTTGGGTATGCTAACATTTTAGAGGTTGAGCAGAGGTCAAACAGCCAGTAAAGTAAAAAAGAAACGTAGCCAGCATTTTCTCAGCTCTTTGTGCTGCCTGCCAGGACAACAGGGGTAAGGGACATTTTGTTGGTCCAAATAGTCAAGAGAGCTTAACCAAGGCATTTCTCAGACAAACGTAGGGGAAAAAAAAAAACACTACCATCCATGCCTCTCCCATTGCTGGATGCAATGGTTCAGCTCTATTCAAATGTGGGAAGGGCAGAGGTTTGCCACCCTGCAGGGCTCACTGTGTGCATGCATATCTCCTAACATACTAGGGAAGGAGGATGGTGAAACAGCACCCACCAGGGACAGACCTTGGTACATGCGCACACCCCTGATTTTCATTTTTTTTTAAGATTTATTTTATTTGGGGCCTCTCCGGTGGCGCAGCGGTTAAGCGCTGCGCTGTGGAGCTGTCGGCAGCGGCGACGCGAGTTCGACGCCCGGCCAGGGAGAATCCCACATGGCACGGCGGACCTCTCCTGCCTTGCCCGCTGCTCCCCTCAGCAGTGTATTTCTGATCTGCCTGTTCTGCTCCGCACTCTGTCTCTGGTGAACCCTCTCGCCGCCCCACGCCTCTGGCCTGTACCCCAACTTGTATGTATAAATAAAAAATAATTCTTAAAAAAAAAAGATTTATTTTATTTATTTATGCATAGAAAAACTGGGGTGTAGCCCAGAGGTGCTGGGTGCGAGATGATTCAATAGAGACAGAGTGGGGAGCAGAACAGGCAGATTGACTGAAATACACTGCTGAGGGGAGAAGCAGATGAGACAGGAGGTCTGCTGCACTATGTGGGAGGCTCCCTCGCTGGGGATCGAACTCATGCTACAGTGGCTGCTGACAGCTTCACCGTGCTCAGACTCAACCCCTTGTGCCACCAGGGAGGCCCCGATTTTCATTTTTATGGAGAGGGAAACAGAACTAAAATGTCATGAAATTTGCAGGGGCGTTTTGCAGATGCTGTCTCTATCTAGAACTCTGTTGCCCCAGCTCATCTTTTCAGTCTCAGAAGACTCAAGGTCAGGAGCTCAGTCATGTTGTTGAACATGCATCCCTCTGCCCATCCCTTCATCCCTCTGTTCAGTATGGCACTCCTGCCTGCCCTCACCTGTGTTCAGATTCCATCAAAGGGCTTGGGCAGGGGGGCCATGTATAGGTGGCAGCAAGTTGCCCTTTCCCCTGTCTCTGAAGAACTGAACCTGGGATAGCTGACCTGTTCTCTGTTCTTCCCAGCTGCATCTTTTTGGCAGTGAACTGAGTCCCAGATCTTTGCCCCACCCACCACATGTCTGCCTATATATCCCAGGGGATATATATCAAGTGCTTGGGCATAACTTAATTTTCTCGATTTGTGTAACTTGTTCTTGAGTAGTAACTTGACTCAGTCACTGGAGCTCCCATGGAAATATTGACTAGCAGTCCTGTTCACAAAATGATCTAGTAGAACTGGAAGTTCATTAGGTTGAGGGTAGAGAAGAAAAGCATAAATCGAAAAGACCTGAGTGTGAATTCCAACTATGCCATGTTCACCATGCAAATTACGTGCCTTTTCTTGCTTGCTCTCTCTCTCCAAAATGGGTGCGTAAGGTACATGCTTAGAACTGAAGGAAGAGCTCTGATTGGAGTGTAGTCAGATGGGGAGAGCACAGATTTGCCTTCAAAGACCGTTTGGAGATAAGTCTGCAGAGCCTTGTAAATCACCTTAAGGTTTGAATTGTATCATAAAAGTAAAGAATTCTATTTTTTAAATAAAAATTATACTTATGCATAATTTGCATTTAAAAATTTAAGTGCTGTTAACTTATCCAGATTTTAACTTCTATGAGGGCAAAGACTGTATTGAACTAATTGAACCTATTCAATGTTGAGGGTAAATTTTAGCATGCATCAGAAGCATGGGTGGGGGACTGCAGCTCATGGGAGGCTATAAACAGGTTTTGCTGGACCCCAACCTCCGAGTTTCTGATTCAGTAGGTCTGTGAGGGAGGGCCTGAAATTGTATTCCCTACAAGTTCCCAGGTGTTGTGACTACATTTTAAGAGTCTGGGGTGGGGACGGGAGGATAAGACATCTGTAAAAAGAGAAGTGAATGTGTGAAGATACACTCAGCTTATACTCTAGACAGTATAGTAAGAAATGGCTGGAATGGAGGCTGAAGTTATAGAAATCCCAGAGGCAGATTAGAGAAGTAGAGATAAAAATAGTTTTGTGACAAGATTTTTAGTTTTCTCCTCTGTTAAAGCCCGTTTCGAGGTACTTTTCTATTTATAAATAACAATTGAAAATATGTCTTTTTCCCCCAATTTAAGAATAAAGAAAAACCATAGAGTGCTTTAAAAAGAGTAGTTATACCCCTACTTCTCACAATTATCTATACCTGAAATAAACCTAACCACTGAACCTGCATGCCTCTAGACACCATCAATTACTTAGTGACAGCTACCAGAAGTGAAGGCAAAATGCCTCAGAGAAACTGACAGGTTTCCAGAAAATTTGCTTTGCCAACTTTAACCCTTTTTAGTCATAGAAATGTCAAAATTCTTTGGTTTTTTCTTTCTCCTTACTCTTTTTTAGACCTGGCATTTTTAACTGAACATACTGCAAACTTACTAAGGGCAGGACATTGAGTTAAGAGTTGGCTCCTACAGAGGAAGGAGCACTAAACAGGGAGTCAGGTACCTGGGTTCCAGTCCCAGCTCAGACACAGACATCATGAGGCTTTTGATAAGTCACCTCCACTCTTTGTGCTGTTTATACTATGAAAGAAGAGTTGGACAAATGAATTGTGTGGTCTATTTAAGCTCCAAAATAAAAAGAAATAATAAGCATTATCATAGTGTCATGTGCACAAAGGGGAAGATTCCCCAGTTAATTAGACTTTATACCAAGTATCCTGTGGATTCTTTCACCATTTAGGTAAGCTGAAATATACAATTGGGCAAACTGAAAATATATATGGAGAGGGACCTCCCTGGCAGCCTAGGGGTTAAGTCTTACCACTATCATTACAGCCTGAGTTCGATCCCTGGCCAGGGAGCTAACCCACAAACAGAGCAGCAGATGGCTCCTGTCTCGCCCACTGCTCCCCTTAGCAGAGTGTTTCAGTAGATCTGCCTGTTCTGCTCCCCACTCTGTCTCTGGTGAATTCTCTCACTTCCCACACCTGTGGTTCATACCCATTTTTCTACAAAAAAAAAAAAAAAAAAAAAAGGATAAATATCAAAAGAATAGCTCCAGGGCCTCCCTGGTGGTGCAAGGGGGTAAGTCTCAGCACTATGAAGCTATTAACAACCACTGCAGCATAAGTTTGATCCTCAGCCAGGGACCTAACCCACATGGCGCAGCAGACCTCTCCTGTCTCACCCGCTGCTCCGCTCAGCAGTGTACTTCAGTAGATCTGCTTGTTCTGCTTCCCACTCTGTCTCTGGTGAATCCTCTCAGCCTCTGAGCCTCTGGCAGGGGTGCCAGATTTATTTATTTTAAAATAAATAAATCTATATATTTTGTAAGAATAGCTCAGGAAAGTGCTCAGAGGAAGTGAAATTAGCTGTTCTTACTAATATTATACCTTTACAAATTCCAAAACAATCAGGTAGATGTTAACCATACACTTTCATTGTTATATGAGGAGTTCGTCATATCCGTCCGTTTTTACACAGCCTGTGATCAAAGAAAGATGTCTACATTTTAAAATGACTAAAAAATAATTTGTGACAAATGGAAGTTATATGAAATTCAAATTTCAGTGCTTATAAAGTTTTAAGGGTTATTCTCATTTGACTGCATACCACCTGTGGCTGCTTTCTTGTTTTGACAGAGTTCAGTAACTGCAGAAGTCTCAAATATCTATTACACTGGTCAACAAATTTTTACAAAAGTCATGTTACTGAAATAAAATTAGTCATTTCCTATCAATTTGTATGTGCTCGACATGAATATGACACTCAAATTCTAATTTTGGCTCTATGTTTTTTTTTGTAATCTGCAGTAAATTGATATTTACATTACAAAATGCATGCCAATAGTAACAGGCCTACGGTTAACACCTGTAAAAAACCAAGTCATAGACTACTTCTTAGATTTCTTCACTTGTCTCTTGTACAGCTGTTTATTAATAGAATATATCGAAGATGGTTTCCACTGTGCAAATGCACAGCCTTAAGACTCAGTTTCAAAGAGTCTAGAAATAGTCTCCATTCTTGTGGGTCATGAGTGATTTCTTTTTTTTTTTTTTTTTCAAAGATTTACTTTTTATTTATACATACAAGCTGGGGTACAAGCCAGAGCTGTGGGGCGGCGAGAGGGTCCACCAGAGACAGAGCAGGGAGCAGAACAGGCAGATCAGAAATACACTGCTGAGGGGAGCAGCGGGCGAGGCAGGAGAGGTCTGCCACACCATGTGGGATTCTCCCCGGCCGGGCGTCGAACTCGCGTCGCCGCTGCCGACAGCTCCACAGCGCAGCGCTTAACCGCTGCGCCACCGGGGAGGCCCCACATGAGTGATTTCTAAGGCATTCATGAGACCCTCAATATCAAACAGGATACCAGAGTACCTTCCTTTCTGAAGAAAGGTTCCAGCTGCTGGTGGCGCTTTTGATAGAAAGTAATTGTGACATCTTCTTCTAGAAGATTCCATTGTTAGAGTCTTGAGCCTAGCAATTCTGCCTTGTTCTTGGATAAGTCCAAATCACGAATCAGGTCATTTAGTTCTTCCTGTGTTAGTCTGTGTGGGGTTGATGATGCACCACAGTGAAAATCTGGATCACTGTATGCTGATGGAACAGGAGAAGAACAGGGCAGCTCACCCTTGTCCTCATAAGATGAATCAAGAGAATATTCTGCTGGAGGTTCTGGAATAGGAAATCCCTCACCATGCAGAACTGGTCTCAATGCAGACGGAATGTTTGGGGAGACGATTCTTGACTCTTTTGCTTCGTTATTCCACCGGAAAGAGGAGGAACCAAGCAGAAGTAACAGTCTTATATGTGGTTGCTTGGCTCTCTCCACACCATGGGGACCGCAAATGGCATTGATGGTCTTTTGCCATTTAACCACTGTGAAAGCTGTGTTGTACATGGAGCACAGCATATATGCGGGGCCCAAGGCTTGCCTTGGTCACCAACCTTGCATCTGAAGTAAAGATAAGCCTTCTTCACTTGAGAAGTGATATTTTTCTTCTGGTTGGCAAATGTCACATCCCCATGAATAGAGCAGAAATTGTCCACGCTGTTAACGCACTTTTGAGGCATTACTATTCTGTATTGTGCCTAAATGGATAAAATAACAACAGTTCTATGGAACAGTAGCTTAAACTGTCTCGCACAAAGTCTGAAATAGTTTCAATGCTCAACCTTTCCAATAGGGCTTTATATAGTGCACTGCTGACGTCAGCTTACTTCAGTAGCTGCCTGGCAGTAGTATTGCATTGCATCAGAAAATGATGCAAGCCACTCTGGATGATGTGTGCATGATGGCATTATGCAATGCGATGCAATATTACATCATTCTAGGCTGATTTAGGATGTTGTTGCAGTCATACTGGATAAATTTACACAGTGAAACATATAAAATGAATTATATGAAATATCTTCAAAGCGAGAGTTAATAAAACATTTTCAGGGTTATATTCATGTTCAGCACACCAAGATACTACAGCTTAGGGCCCTTTAAAGTCAGTAACGATCTCACTGTTGACCAGTGTTATCTAATCCTTTACAGGAAACATTCCCTAATGAGGTAGAAATCCTGCTTTATAGCACAATGCCCATACTCTGTAGACCAAAAATAACTGGGACAAATAGTCTGACCAGTGTGTGTGCCACGGGAGCAAACGGACAGTTTTTGAGTCTGGGACTCACCAGAGAAATCTGAGATATATACTGTGCTGCTAAGAGGTCAGAATTTTACAGAGCTAAGGGCTAAACAGGTTAATAGACATTCACTCTCATTGATGGAGACTCCTGATTAAGTAGAGTTAAAAAGATAACAATTACATGCTAGTTTAGAGGTTTTAAGAGTGGGTTACTGGGACTGCGAATCTGGGGAGCAAGGTTTTTGGAAACATCAGGTGAACCAGAAAATTTTGATACTGTAAACATTAAATAAACTTAGAATTTTTTTTTAATTTATAATCTTGAAGCGTGCTCTTTCTTAAAAAGTATCTAGTCCTAAATCAGAATCCTAAAAACACATGGACAAGTAAACATTAAAGTAGGATGTCAAGAAAATAAATGTGCTAATGGAAATTAGGTCATACACTCATTTTTTAAGATATGCACATATATTTAAAAGACACTTTTATATTGACTTTTACTATAATTCAGACAAAAGGGGCATCAAAGCTAATACTAGTTGCATTCTGAGAGTGTGTTTAACAAAGATTTATGCTCTACATAGAGTTAGAGCATTTATTGCTCTTTTCTGTTATTCACTATTCGACTGCCTCTTAGGTCAGAAAAGTTCCCCGTAGAGCACACTTCCTTTCTGGGTGATGGTGTTGATATGCACAAACAGAAACCCAGAGTCCTCCTACCTCTTCTTTCATAGGTCATTCTAGAATGGTTATGTGCTCTCCTAGTTCCTAATACCAGAACCCACTCCAGTAGCATTCTTAAGTGTTGAGGAAGTGAAAAATGACACTCATTTTGGTCACATCTGAAAGACAGAGATATACAAATGGCAAAAAGCAACAGACTCTTGATGTATTATATTAGTAAGGCTAAACTATTATGCCACAGAACTACAAACCTTTAAGTGATGTTTTTTCACATGACTGCCTCATTATTCATTAAAACACAGTAGCAAGCAGTCTCAGAACTTTCCATTTAAAATAAAATGTAATTGGTGCACAGGGAAAGGTTTCCATTCAATCCACAAGTTCCTGTTTTCCTCAATATGCAGAGCTTGCATCTTCTGAGAAAATTCTAAAAGCCAGAAGAAGTTGAGGACTGTATTTATTCACATATTTTCCCACATTATTATTCCCTAAATTGGATGTGAAATAAAGAAAAACATCCACGCATGCCTGTAAGTTAAAGAGAAGGAAACAGTTGAGCCTTCCCTTTGCTAACATGGTTGCCCTAGACTGACTGACAGCAGCTGGGAAGGCTGCCAGGTTGGGTGAGGGGGGCGCTGAAGAGCAGGTGAGAGATAAGGCTACTGCTGTTCGGTCCACTTGTGAGACACTCAAGTTTCGACACTCAAGTCTCAAATGAAAGGAAAAAGAGAGAAAATCTAAATACAGAAACACCATAAACTCTTGTCAAACTACCTTCTTTTCTCTATTCTTACAAAAACAACAATCTATTGGGCATATTCCTTTAAAATATTTTAGTCTCAATAGGAAAGAACTTGAAAGCAAAGAATTAACTGTCATTGGAAGCTGTGTAACTGATACATTTATTTGGTAAATAAGAAACTCAGAAAATATGAAAATGAGATGTGATCAGATATTTGCTACTTTTCCTTTTCCTCAAATTCAGAATGAAAGGGGGAGGGCGACAAGGAAATACACAAGTAAATATAACACATAATACTTTACAAGTTGGTAGGTTATGCCATTACCAGCTGCTCAAGGAGTGCAAGCTTATAAGAAAATAGCCCTCTGAACAGCAAAGGGGAAAAACAACTCATGTTAAAGGAGAAAACAAATGTGTGAATCATAGCACAAACTGTATTAATTAGGTATAAAGGGATAAACAATTGATCTTTTCTAAGAATAGATTTCCTACAACTTTAAAATAGATTTCCTCTTATACATACAAATCATACTTGTCTTCTCTCCTAATAAGTATTATTATATTTTTGGACAAAAAATAATTTTCAAGGTAAAAAAGATAGCAACCAGAGAATTTCATTCACATCAATACAGAAATATTTACTTTGTAAGACAAAAAACTCAAGATCACAGTACACAGCAGTTATTTATTTAAATACTTGAAAAGGTTGATGATGGAAAAAATAGGTATATCATGAGAGTTTATATTCATTAGATTTATTTTACCATTAAAAAAAGTGCTGCTTCTAGGTTATCCTAGGCAGATATAGAATACTTCATGACACATGCAGTTATTGTAATAGACTATAATAGACACAGTCATTATAGAATGATTTACACTCTGGGAAGAAGAATTTCAATAGTAGTAATGGTGACTGTTTATTTAAACTAAAAACATTGATAATAATACAAATTGTTTTTGTCATTTGATTGAAAGGGCTATAAAATTCAATACATTGACAAAGGAAGCAACATAATCTCATGGGTAATGCCTCTGCTAGTTGCCGTTAGCTTACTGCTCCCTTAAAAGGGAGCCTCACACTCAGCTATACGATGGCTTAAAGGCTGGCCTACCGTAAGTGACTGAAAGAAAGGTGTGTTGGTAAGCTGACACTTGTTACTGAAAGAAAGGTGTGTTGGTAAGCTGACACTTGTTGTTAAAAACGGAGAGAAAACGGCAAGTTGTGCCTCACGTACTTAAAGAACCCAAAGGATCATTCTGAGTAAATGTGAAATAAATAAGTGATCCATGAGTAAATACAGTCTCTGAGCTGACTTAAACCTAAGAGAATGAGCCAACTGAGCACTAACAATACCATGTAGAAATGTCTAGAAATGTCATTTCTAGAACTCAGTTTGGGAGACCAGATCTTGCCTGAATATGTACATTATTTACAAAATGTTCCCTTTTGGCCTCTGAAATTTAGCCATTTTAGTTTGGCTGTTAAGCTCTTTTCTTTCCATATGCTAGCCAATACTGCAGTTATAACTATCATTAAAATACTCTTATGCATGAATTACAAATATTAATAAAGTAACTCTGCATGTATAAATATCTCAATATTTCTAGCAGAATTTAAAGCATTCAGAATGTACATAAAAGTATTTGTTTTTTGGTAGGGCCAGTGTTTTTTTTAATCATCGCTGTTTCAATAATGCTTTGTACATAGCAAAGCCCAAAACTGCAAAAACAGTAGCACCAAAACTTGCTCGAAGCCAAAACGTGGAGCTCTTGAGGTCAGCTTGTGTCACGTGCCTGTAGTCAGAAAATATAATTAATATTTAAAACATGATTTGTATGAAAATACCAGTTGTATAACAGTCTACTTTTAGGGAAGTATTAGCACACTTGTCAGGCTAATTGCATACAGAAATGTTACCCCAAAAAATCAGTATTCATTGCTTAATCATTACCTTCAGATATAATGCAGACATTAATAAAGACAAATGTCTTTACAATTAACTACTATTTGGGAGTAAACAACCTCTAAAACTTTATATATTTTCTTCATATGGGAAGTGGAGAACTTAGAAAATTAACCTACCACTGTTAAATACCGACATTGTCCTTCAAAATGAGAAGAATGAGATCTCGCGATTTTGAGAGTCAATATCATGGACTGAATGTACAATCTCCTGTCCGCAGGAACTGAAAGCTATCTTGTAAGCAGTTAAGTGACAAGTGACAATACTTTTCTAAGAGCAATGCTTAAAGTCAACTTTGGAAACATTGAGTCCCATAAAAATTTACCAAAAAAGCCCAAAGGGGTAGGGGAAGATTTACCAAGTTTGTATTAATTTGGTTACTGCTGATCAAGAAAAGAAACAAAACAAAATAAAAAACCAAACCTTGGTGTTAGTCAGACAGGCAGTGACAATGGTATCAACTAAAGGATATAATGGAACATGACGGACCGAAGGTAACTGACATAAAAGAAGCCGTATTATGCATGACAAGAACAGGGACAGCCTGTACCACAAACTGAGTTTGTGAGCATGCTCAGTTAATAACACTGCTAAGCACCCTCAAGAGTCTCAAGTATGACAGCTTACCATGAAGAGGATAAAGCTTTAAAGCAAAGGTTGGAACATTTTATTCAAGTGTGACTGAAGTTTTAGTTAAGTGAACATAATTGAAGTGATACAGAAAACTTACAGATTTAATAGCTTATAAAGAATATTTTAGGACTTAAGTTAAACAAACAGATTTGGAGCAAAAGTCAGACATCATTAAAACACCAAGACACTGACATATGCTAAAGAGTTAAGAGCCAAGAATGTAAACTGTACAAAACTGCTTTGCCTCAGTAATAGTCAATGAGTGAACAGTCAGATTAGTTATCAGAAAATGCAATCTGTACACCCCTAGAACAAGTCTATGACACAAGCCAGAGTGCTCCATGCTTATCACCACGGCAAAACAACACACAGCACTCCAAATCCTTATCCTTCCCAGTTTCTTTTTTCTTTTCCCTAATCACTCCTTACATAATTATTATTTTACAAAGCAAAGTGATAATACAGGTTCATTCCACTTTGTGAGTTAGTGCTTCCAACAGGCAATGTTTGTTTTTTAAAAAAAGTTAGGGGGAGAGAATACATAGGCTTTAGTTTTTCCAATTGGAAAAACTCCAACAAGGTCAACCCACTGGTTGTGGGGAATGTTACCTGGCTTCAAGAAAAAGTGGACCATGGGATGACTCCATGAAGATGGAATCTTCTACAGAGCTGACGGCGTGCACCTGATGAGTAAGACTGCCTTCGTCGTCTGCTAACAGCATGGCACCCCACTCAGCTACCCGGGCTCTTAACCTTTTATACACATGCACACAGTTTGCAGTTCACAGCAGAGCTCACAAGAAGGGGACTGAAAATAACATCTCTCAATTAAATATCCCTCACCTAAATTATAAGTTGCCACCCTATATATATATGATGTATCTCATACTTTCTATATTTAAAACAAATATATTCTATAGCAAATTGTCAAACTTAAAAATCTATCTATGTACTCTTTTAAACCACACATAACAGGCAAGGAAACCTAAGACTGCTACAGAAATCCTCTATATATCCCTCAGAGGCTGGTCTTGGTATTTATTTAAAACACTATTTAAAACACTAAGAGCAGCCCTTGAAAGCAAAACCTTAAGCAGTACTGGACAGTATATGTGGTGACCATAGCATTCATTCAAAAGGAGGCTAACAATTATTAGTCATGAAGTTCATGAATGCTTCTAATTTAAAACTACCAAAATCTACAATATACATCTGTGAAAAACTGAGTCCAACATCCCAAACTCATAAACAGTCATGGACCTATGATGAGTTTCCAAGTTTACAACTCCAAGTCAGTAGAGATGTATATAATTAAAATGACAACACAGGCTAAAAGTACATCTAACTTTTGCTTCAGTTTTGGTCTCTGTGTTTCATGCATCTTCACTGACTGAGGATAATTTTTTTTTTTAACATTTGAGGCTTTAGTTTTTCAACGGGGGAAAAAGGGTTATGTTAACTGTAATCATATTAAAATCAATCAATTTTACATAAATATTCTTCAGCCATGGACTATTCCACATACCTCCCTTTGTTCTATTTTAGGAAAGTACTACCATTCGTGAAATAATATGTTCTGGCTGATTTTATTGCTTAGCTTTCTTTTGCATTTAAAGATAGTAACTGTTTTCCCCAAGTTAAAGCCTTCAGTAGGCAAAACAGTTCATATTTATGAGAAACAACATAGATACATGCTCAAAATATAGCTAATTAAAAACAAGGCAACTATTAACTCAAAATTTATTTCAATGGTTCCATCAATATTAGAGTAGTGGTTTAAGACATTTTTAGACATGGAAACTACTCAGAGATCTATTTTATGCTTTTACCATGTGCATTTAAAAAGCTGCACTAACCAGGTTCTGTTTGAAAAAAGAGAATGCATTTATAATGGATGGCACATTCATCATTGCTTTGCAAGCTCACAACACCTAAACAGCAAGTAAGTGTGATATTGACAGTATCCTGAAGTATCAACAACTGAGCCATGTTTGTCACTTTAGGGCTCAAGAAGCAGCAGACTAACAGTCTCATAAAGCTGCTTCCTAACTCATCTCTAAACTCAAGCAAAATAATTCTGTTACAATTCAAAAGTATATTTTTCACACTGACTCATAAAATATCACCTTAGAATAAATTATAATCTTATTGCATACTTTTCATCTTAAAGCTTTTTTTTTTACTATTAAAGGTAATATGTTCACACTATAAGATATATGGATAATAAAGAAAATTAGAGAGAAAGAAAATGACCTAAAGTCCTATCACTTAAGGTAACTAATTAAAATTTTGGGTATTACCTTTTAGACTTCCTATATCTTTTTTACATAGCTGCAAACACAATGTGTACAGTTTATAAACTTGTATGTCATTTAGAAAATTTATTATTATGTAAGGACTTCCCCCAAAACTATTATTTTAAATAACTGCATTACATTTTATTATCTTATTCGTGGCTATCGCTAGTGGTGACTATAACTAAAGTGACAAATATCTTTCTATATAAGATTTTTCTCTATATTTAAGATAGTTATCCTAAGACAGAAGATTTTACGGTGGCGTGTGCGTGTGTGTGTGTGTGTGTGTATACAGGTTCTCTTTAAAAATAAAAGCTGCTATAGAAGCACATTTTCTTATCTATGTGTATTAAAACAGTTTAGCTCAGCAGTATTCTTTTTAGAATATAAGAAATAATGATTAAATGCTGTAATATAACCTTAATTAATCATTTGAAGCTTGTTAGTGCATTTACATTCTTAAGGGGAAAATTCTTGAGTGTGGGATGCTGGCTTTTTGGCTTACAAGTACTGAGGCCCCAAATATCTATCAGATGACAAGTGCTTCTTGACATAGGTGGGAGCTGAACAACATGTTCGGACTTGAGTCTTATTAAGGTTGCTACTAAGGTAAAAATGAAAATGTTTCAAAATTCAGGCAATAAAGTGTTAAATTAAGAATTGCTTGTGTAAACAATCACATAAGGCCTATAAGAGGAAGACCAAAATTCCTGTATGTCTTTGCACAGAAGCCTTAAAGAAGGCACGCTAAGACAGTTTTGATTAACTCTGCAATTTATGGTGACTAAAAATAACCATGAACCAAAATCTTTTTATATATTCAGTGTATTTACCCAATAATCAATAAAGGAAAAATCACCAAATACAATATTTAGAAACATAAAATAATCATATTCTAAAGAACTCAATGAAATTCTAGTTAATCCTAAACAGGGTATTTTTAATACTGCTTTTCATAACCTGCTATTGGTAAGTCTTTATATCTGGGATAAATTAATTATACTACAGAGACCTAAAAGTTTATAAATATTAGGATTTGAGGAAGGCGGAGAATTTAGAAATGTTCAACTATCAACTGACCTTGGCTTAAATTATAGCCTATTATGCAAAGGAAAGAAAAGTACAGAACAAAATCAAAAGCAGCAAAGCTATAAGACTGTAGGAAAAGTAGTTTCACTCGGGGCCTCCCTGGTGGTGCAGCGGTTGAGCGCTGCGCTGTGGGGCTGTCAGCAGCGTCAATGCGAGTTCGACGCCCAGCCGGGGAGAATCCCACATGGTGCGGCAGACCTCTCCTGGCCCGCTGCTCCCCTCAGCAGTGTATTTCTGATCTGCCTGTTCTGCTCCCCACTCTGTCTCTGGTGAACCCTCTCGCCGCCGCAAGTCTCTGGCCTGTACCCCAGCTTGTATGTATAAATAAATAAATCTTAAAAAAAAAAAGTAGTTTCACTCAATTCAATTACTCTTACTAGAGAACTTCTCTGAAATAAATTTGAAATTCCTAATTTTTTCATTCTTCTCATTTTACCATTTTATCCTTTCCTAACACCTCAGAGGTGTACAAAGGTATGAATATGAATGCTTCTAACTTTGTAATTCTGACCATATATGTATTTCAGGTATAAATTTTTAAGTTAATATTATGAAGTAGCCTATTTAACTGTAATAATATAACCTAAAGTTACTACGGTTCATACCATATATAGCTTTTTCCTATTTGCAAATATACAGCTAAGGCTGCAAATTATACTGAGGTCATCAAAGTTGTAGTTAAGTTTTCTGTTTAAAAATATTCTACTTTATAAGAAATAGTCTTCTAAACCTCCCTGCTTTTATCCTCTCAATATTTCTGCCTGGTATTTTAAAATATTATTTCTAATAATAATGCCATTATTGATAATAATTTTAATAATGGCAATTCTATTTGAACTAGTAGGCAGGGAATATTTTAATAAGATATTGTTCAAAATAGATTAAGAAATCAAAACAGTGTCCAACAAAGATGAATGCAAAACAAATCATAGAACACTGTTAACTGAGCATGCCTAAATAGAACATACTTTGGGAAAGGACATAGGTGTGCTTCAATGTCACTAGTGCTTCATCAAGCATTAAAATAATAAAAACTTAGATGATGGCAGATAAATGGGAAATACTCCATATCTGTACGTTAGTGACTAATACTTAAGATTAGGCAAATTCCACCTTGTGGTGTCCTTCAATACACTAGCCAGACAGCAAAAAATTTTTAAATTACAAGCAGCTTAATGAGAATCTATAACACAAGCGCTTGTGTAATTTAAAATATATTACTATGTATTTAAACTCGAAGAAAAGCCTTTTAAGGACCTTCAGACAAGGAAACAAGTATAATATGAAACTAAACACAGGATGAACTTCCTCTGATACGGTATTTTATTAATACTTAATATCCTATGAATGCTGTAGATTTCTTACAGGATCTTTATAATATTAAGATTTCTGGGAAACGCCTCTTTGTATGACAACCCTATGAAAAAGCAATTCATTTTGGTCTGACAATTATAAAATTCTTCCTTCAAATAGGGACTCTGTATTAAATAACATGATTTTAAACTATATAAAGGAAGATTTTAGATGATCTATTAAAGCAAAATGAGCGAATGAAGTTAAGTCATTAATGAATGGCTGTAACAAATGTCACATACAACCAATGTAAAAAATACATAAAAATAGGGTAAAAAAAAAATAGCTCCATGATTGTCCACCACACATTTGGGTCCCTATAAATACTCAATGTGAACTATGCACTTGGTTGCTAAAGTAAAATGCTGCCAACAAACTTAAGCAACACAGACAGTTTATATAATAATAATAGAAATAAAAATTTTTAAAAACTGGGATGAAAGAAATCCTAAAATCAAATTATTTGCATCAAAGAAAATCACACCAAAATAATAAAATTGTAAAATAAATAATTGATTAAATTATAGGTTAGGAGAAGCGGGAGGATTATACACAGAAATCTAGATGGGAAAGGGATTTAGAGGGGTTTAAAAAAATGACTAACTGGCACAGATAAGCAAAAATGAACAACTAAAGGAAAGGACAAATTTCACAGCATACTATAGTATTAAAACATCCTCATGCAAAGCAGGAGTGTTCTGAAGTAAGAATTTCAAGTATTTAATAAAAACCCCAGGTAGTTCAAACCAACAATCAAGCTCACTCCTCTCTAATCATTTTAACACTTTCAGATTAAAAAGATACTCAAAATTTACAATATAATCATGAGGCATTTTTTCCCCACTAAAATTACACTGTTTCATTACACTATTTGAAAAGAAAGTACTCCCCCAATTTAAAGTCATCTGATCGCAAGTTAATCATTCTCCAAATGTATTTAAATTAAAATAGTTACTTGTAAATTATTCTAAAGAAAAACATACACTATCCAGATCAGAAGGGTGAGATCATAATAACCAAACAACAGTGTTACAGGTCAGATATGTAATTTCTTATGTTGCAATCGATATATATTCAATTGGAAAGAAAAAAATGTATCACTACTTTTTACTTCAAACATGTAGTGCCTATAAATAAACTTAAAAAAGATAATCTTTTCTGGTTAAAAACAGATAGCTAAGAAAAAAACAGACAATTTCAGAAATGAAATCTGTTGGAACTGCCTAATTACAAATTAACTCTTATGATCGTAAGCACTTGTTTTTAGCACGAGGGACTAATGTTACTGAGAATATAGTCAATGATAAAAAAAAAATTAATGACATAATACTTAGAAAAACACTTAAAGGCAGATCTACATCCATTTCATCTTCTTATTTTTCCCAGCTCAAAGGAGGATGCTATCTAAAGCAGGTACTTAAATCAAGTAATTGAATGAATAAATCAAAGTAAGGGGTATAATGAGGTGAAGGGAGAACGTAGCCTCAAACCTGAATTATTTCTGGAAGTAACTTTGATTTCTCTGACCAAAAATTTTACAAGCACACTAAACAACACACTAATTTTAGACCAACATATATGTACCAATGTTTGTATATTAATTTCTTTGCAGACAATTAATGAAGCTTTTTGCTTAAATAAAAATTTTAAAACTGCCCTTTTACAGTTCTAACTCAAACTGTAGGCAGATTTCTAAAACCAGAGACATCAGATATAGTGTTGAGTGAGAATCCTCCCTTACTAAATTAGAGCAAAATTCTCAAGTGACTTTTACTCAATCAATTCTTTTTCTACTTATATAACCTTAAGATATATCTAACAATGACGAGCCATCAATGGATGCCAAAACCTGAGAAAGAGTAAGGAAAGAATGATTCCATTCTTGCCTATCACCCTGTAACTTACAAATTTTTCATGAGAAGGAGTAAAATCGGGAGTAGGGGATATAAAACACATTTTTATTCCTTATACTGCTCCCCACTTGCATTTTCACAACTCTAGGCTTGTGAGGTTGCAACTGAGGTTGCAAACTAGTAGCCTGTAATCATGTTATTTGTTCTGATTAATACTTAAATTTGTTAGATTAAGTTTAATACTTAAAATTGTTTAAAATTAAATAACAGGAAACTTCATTGAAAACCCCCGAATTCTAGTGGCTCATCAATGAGGAGACATGGCAACACCAGGCCTGGACAACAGCAAGAGCTGAGTGGTAGCTCTTTCTTTAAGGCTGGGCCTGTCAGAGTCCCCACTTATTTCTTATATTTGGTTACCCTCATTCATCCAGATCCTGTAGGCACTTAGGTTTTTGGCTCCCACACCCACTGATCTTATCTACATCCCTTTATAAGCTAGAAGAAACTTCAAACGAAACTCTTCACTTTCTACTCTACTTCTTTAAATAATTAAAATACTACCAGGAAAGAAGTAGTAGTTCTTTGAAAGTTAGACTGGTTTTCCTCCTCATCTTTTTCATTCTTCCCATTCTTGATTGCCAGATGTCAGTGATGTATGCTGACATTACCATTAAATTACTTCAAGCTTAGAGATACGATAACATGTAGTCATTTCTCTTCGAGGATTATTGTACAGAGTAATTTACTGTGAGTGAGTACATCCAAACTACTTCATCTGGAAGCTAACTAAACCAACCTAGCATAAAAGTGTCACTAAAGATGCAGACAATGAATCAATCTACATTTATGGATAATCCAGAACTTCCAGAATAAATAAATGTAATATTTTCAATTGACAGAATAATCTTTCCTGAAGAATTCTGAACCTGTATCATTGGGAAAAAGAGTTCTCTAGTGGACTACAAAGGGCTGGCTAACTTATTCAGCTTTTTCTAATTTCAGGGAAATTAACAGTGTTTTTTTAATCAATAACTTAAAAGAAGACCTATCTACCAAATTTGCAAATAACACAGTGCTGAAAGAGATATCAATGGGACAAATGACAGAAATAATGTTTGAAATGACTGAGCTAGAACAAATGGATCAAAAAGAACATGACAATTAAAAAAGATACATATGTATTTGCATTTAAAGAGTCAACTAAAACTGTCAAATACACAACTAGAGAGAAGGGGCCACTGCCTTAACAGATTTCAAATAAGAAATATCTGATTTCAATTAACCCCAATATTAATATGTATCATTAATGGAATGGGGCTGCTAAAAGGTTTACATGCAGTGTGCAGGTGCTGCCCTAACTGTGGAACATGACAGCCCACTGTTCTGGACTAGTCAGATCACACCTGGGAGCACTGTTCTCCATTCTCAGTGGTACCTTTAAAGAGGTACTCTGAAAACCTAAGGGGCCAACAGAGGAGGACAACCAGGACTGGTCAGGTTACTAAACCATCTAATTTAAGAACAGGCTGAAAGAAATGGGGATGTTCTACCTGGAGAAGAGAAAATTAGGGAAGACATGATGGCCGTCTTCAAATGTCTGAAGGATTGCTATGTTGAAGAGGGAGTAGAATAGTCGTATGTTGTTCTAAAGGGCAGAACTAAAACTAAAGGAAAGAAAGTTATAGGGAAATCATTTTAGTTAAAAAAAAAATAGTAAAAAGCAAAAGCAAAGACCCTCTCCAATGAGGAAAGCCATGAGCAGATAAACAGCACTCTCAGGAAGGCCTGTGGGAAGGCATTCTAATGGGAGGTTAGCAGGATGAATTAGAGGATCTCATCCAGCTCGAACATTTCCAACACTAAAGCTCCTAAGTCTTGTTTGGTTTGAACTAGCCTTGCATTTTCTTAGACAGTCATCATGAGAGAATCTGTCAGTGTTTCTGTTTTATAAAATGTTGGTCAAAGAACAGAGGTAGAACTTTACCACCAAATGAATATGGTGATCCCTTCAAAGCAGTCATCTTAAATGGCTGCATTCTTATTCCAGAGCTGATGGTGCTCAAAACATCACTGAAACTCTTTTGGGATGCCTTCAAAGTTTCTGATTCACCTAAGAGTTAATCTCACTGTTTCATAGCGCTCACTACTCTATTTCTGGTAAACATAAAATATCCTACTCACTCGGTAGTCAGAGCCTAGACCTCAGTGAGAGACCAACAGTAAACCAAATAACTGATCAATCTGTAGTCAAAATTTATTACAGAGCTTGATCATTTGTCTTTAATCGAGCTCAGCTCCCAGTGACATCTAACTGATTTAAAATGCCCAATTCATCCTTAGACACATGGAATTTGACATTAAACTAAGTGCTCACAAAATATAAGATCAACTTGAACAAAGGCAGCATGACCAGAATAAGAATATAACCTTCTACGTTCATTGCTTTGAGAGGACATATACATCTTATTTTTGTTGTTGTTTTCCTTTCTTTTTTCAAAAACCTACTACTTTCTAGGCACATTTCATGTTTTGGGCTCCATAAAGACCTCAAAAGCTAGTACTACAGATCTTCTTTTCTTTTCTATATTCCTTTGAGTCCTTAAAGTTGGTTCTTATACCCACTTCTAGAAACCATGTTTCTTGAAAAAACATTCCAGTACTTAAAAATAAAAGTAAATCATGATTATAAGGGGATTTCAATAGTACAGGAAAATTTCAAACACAAAATATTGCTCACATCAGTATGGTTTCAGGAAGTTGACTTAAATGTAAGTTGAGCACTGTATAACATTTGGGATCAATGTCTTTTCCTTACTATATGACAAGTCCTTGTTTATTTCTTTAACTCTCAGCCAAAAGATTTTAATCTTCCTAATACATATTATTCTCTAAAATGAGGTACTTCAACTTCCTTAAAGAAAAATATCCAAAATCTTACTTTGTAGTTCCCTGTATATATCTATTAATTTGAAAACTCGGATGATTCCAAACTAAACATTGTCACCACAGTGAGAATCTGAGTGGAAGTTAGTTGGGTATCGGTCAGCTTGTTGTCTTTATAGTATCTGTATAATAGTTATCCACTTTTTTCTTTTTGTATTTTAACAGAATGCCTGGTACCCAGTAAATAAAGTTAAGAACCTGTTAAGAACTGCAGTGAAGATTTTGTTCTTTACAGATTGCAGCAAGTCTGAGTTGAGGAAGTTCTGACAGATGCAAAATGTACACCTGTTGCAGGTGCACATACAGCGTAACCGGGCATGGCTGCGAAAACACACAGAAGGACAGGCGTTGAGTTCTTACTTACAAATATGGCACAAGTCAGGGTGTGCCAACTTAAAAAAAAATTTAGGCATAAGCAACACTAAGGAAAAGGATAGTGTGGGGCATGCTAAAGTTGTGCAGAATTCCACATTTACCAAAAATGTAATAAAAAGCAATAGCTCCCTCCTCCCTCCCTATAGAAAATCTAAGGAAAATTAGCTAACACTTTTGCTTTCTTTTTTTTTTTGGAGGGGGGATGGAATTATCATCACAAGAGTTTTAGTGGAATAAATATGCACAGCAATAGATGGCACCCTCATCTAAATTAATAAAAAAGAAAAACTGAGTAAGCCATAGCACCCATCAATAGGACAAAGTTTACTAGCATTTAAATGCCATTCCCTCCTCCTCCCTCAGCACACACACATGCCTGAAAACCAGGAAGGAGAAGAGTGACAAATACACAAAAGAATAAAAGACGAGTATATTCAACCCTGAGAAGATATGAACAACATCGTCTTTAATTCATCAAGCACCCTGGCTCCCAAAGGAAATCAAAGTGCTTCATAAATTTCCACTTGAACAAAATACAAAGTTAATTTCATCTGCTACCAAAACACAGCAGCTAAGTATGTTTGTATGAAGCTCTGGGTAAGGATGTAAAAATCATCAACAATGGATCCAATTGATATCAGGTAAGAAAATTAGGCTTTCTGACTCCTTTCTGGTTGAGTGGAGTTGTACTAGTTGTTAAAGGCACTTGGGGCCACCCACTTCACCTCCACCCTAACAACCAAAGTAGGGGGTCTCCAATGACTGCTCAGTGGTCAGAGCCACTCAGATATACAAAGCCATCACACCACCCCTGAAGAGGTACTGGCGCAGAACCAACTCAGAAGGGCGCCACCTGATGAATCAATGCCATCACTTCCTTTACACCTGAACATTTTTTTAGAGGCTTCTCAAAGAAGTGACCCAATCTAACTTGGCTTAGCTTGTGAGATCTGATGACACCACAGCATACGGTGACATGGTTGTGGAGATTAGCAGCATCCCAATAAGGCCTGATTCCCAACATGAAGAAAAACAAGGATTAATTTTTTTTAAAAAAATTCATATTGGCTCAAGACATTCCTTTTTTAAAACTTGACTTGTGATGATGAACATATCACGTAAGTCACTGTAGCTGTCATACTGGAATCCATCTGCTATTTTATAAATTGAACCTGACTCTTCAACATACACAGGCTCCACCCACCAAAAAGGAGGGATGCAAAGTATGCTTAGCAACAGGGAGATGCTTCATGAGAAGTAGTTTGGGATTGACTATATAAACAAGTGTCCATGTATGTACATTTATCATATACACACACACATACCCACACAAGAATTGCAGTACAATGTTTTAAAGGTGAAGATCTAAAACGCAATTGCCATTATTTACAAGATTAAAATAGTATATTTACATAGTTTTAAAAAAAACAAAACACCATAATACACAGTTAGGCAATTAAGCCTGACCAAGCAGTGCGTTTCTGGTTAATTCTGAAATATTAATTATGGCAAGAAAGGAGATTTGGTCATCCTGCAAGAAAATGTCAACAAATTCCCACAGAAGTCATAAAGAAAAAGTAACTTACAAAGCAGTTTTTAGAAAGACCCAGATTTTTCTCAAATTCTCTATTCTATCAGTGTTGCCCATGTCTCGGGAGAGTCTGTCTCTGTAATGATCCTCTCTGTAGATAACATACATGAGAGTTTTAAAGCAAAGGTAAAACATAAATATGGTTTTGCTTATCTTATTGTAATAGGAATGACTTCTCTTCTAATAAAAACAGAATTTCAAGGGTTTTGCTGCATTAAAAAAAATACATTAAGTCAATGGAATAGCAGTAAAATTAACTCTGACTTGAAAAATCTGTACAAACTAATACCTTTCTGAAAAACCTCAATTTATAGCAATGTCTATTACTGTTTTATATTGTAGTTTTCATAATAAAAATAATTTATAGACTAACCTGATAACAGAATAAACTATAAAGTTCTAAGAAACGCACTGCCTGAAAAACTATCTTATTACAAAACAGCATTTATACAAACATAGCATTTGAGAATGCCATTAAGAACCATGCAATTTTAAGGCAGTTAATACACTATGAAAATGACCACAGTTATGTGCTTGTGCATATGTATGTGTAAATATATAACAAATGTACATAAAATTGTGGTTCATAACACATAATGTAAAACATTTAAATAGTAGGAATTCCAATTATAACTACCTTTTAAAGAACTTAAAGACATCATATGCTGAAATCAAAATACCTATATTTAAATGTCAATTTAATAAAAGATTTTAGAATCCTTCACATACCAAAGTCAATCAACAAAAAAATGTTAAAATGAACTTTTTGTTCATATGGAAATGCCCTGTAAGTAAAGGCTATTTTTTTTATGCTGGGTGAGGGGCTGTGTTCCATTGTACTATTCTTATTAAGACAGTTATAACCTGCCAAAAATATACAAATGTGGTCAGAAGCACTGTTTAAGTAATTTCTTTTTGGCACCCAAACCAAACTTGCATCAGCTCAAATTTGTACCTTCTCATTACAAAGTCTCTTTCTGTTGCTGAACAACTTCTATGTGACAAAGATTCCACCCTCATGGCTAATAATGGCATGCAGTGTGGTTATGAACCATGCAACATAAACACGACAGCAGAGCAAGTACTTACGGGTACATGGCCATTGTCGTCAATTTCACAAAGATATCTTTACTGGGTGCATCAGCAGTATTGCAAGTGAAGGCTTGTGGTGGAGGCATTTTGTGTTTCCTGCAGAAATCAGTAGGTGAAATGCTATATTCTTGTTTAACTTCATGCAGGTCTGACTTTGCAGCTATGATTAAGCAAGGTATTCTGCTGTCCATAAAGTGTTGCTATGGAATAAAAAAAGAGATCAAAATATGATGACAAGTTCAAAATTGACTAAATTTAATTAAATGTGGACTAAAAATTTTCTCTGGATAGGCAAAGCATCAAATTAACTTAGAAAAGAAAATGAACAAAGCAGCAAAGATTGGCAGTAGTTCAGACCAGTCTCATAATGAGAACAGAATTACTTTTCTAACACTGGTAACAATACAAACTATGATTTTTCAGATTCAGCACAATTTGAAAAATCATGTATTTTTTAATTAAAAAGACATAAGACCTGAAATAAAGAGAAATCCATCTAAACTCCCCTATCCTAATCACACTATTTTCTATTTTCACCGACTTAAGCTTAAGTATTTACATGTTTGTTTATACAAGTTGCAATTATGAAGGTCATATGCATTTCAAAATATAATACTGAATCTTCCATGTTTTCGTAATTCAAAACCATTATTTTTAATGGTTGTTTAATAGTCTACTGGATTATTTCATCTTGATTTGGTCAATCACCTTCCTATTGTTAGACATATGGATTATTTACAGTCTGTTTGGTATGAAAAACAACGCTAGAATAAATTCTATTGAATCTTGTCGATAATTTCAAACTGATAACTATTCAACTCTTTGATTGAGACCCTTATCTGCCTATTACCAGTCTTGGTGTAATAGGCAAAATATAATCCATATATATTACTAACAGTCAAGAAGAGCTTCCAGCAATGCAGAGTCTTAAACAAGACTGCATGGAATAGGACACAAATGTATGTATTTTTAAAAAGCTCCCCAAATGATTTTCTTGCATTCCTTGGTTAGAAACACCACAATTTCATAAAGTTCCATAAAATCTAAACTTAAAGACCAAAAGAGCACAAACCTTAAAAATCCTTGCACAGTATTCAAAGGATTTGGGATTACTGATGTCATACACCAGGCACACAACATCACAAATGATCTCAGCCTCAGTTAGAAATTCCGATTCTGAGATATCATGCAACTTGTAAAATAAAAAACAGAATGAGAAATACTTAAGTATTATAATATTGAAATATAAAGTCATGATGTCTTCCTATTTAACTTTATAATAAAAAAGTACTAGTTAAGCATAACTCTTGAGACCAGTTTTAGAATTAGGAAGTGTGGTTAAGCAAGTAACTTTTGATTTTGTGGATTAAAAATGGTGGTTAAAGTTCTACAGAAGCTAACATGTAATGATGCATATAAAAAGAAGACCCTTTACATACATTCTCTACATCTATCTCTTCAGTCACACCCTTCTCTCATTCTTTTTTTTTTTTAAGGCTAACACATTTGTAACTATATTCCTCTGTGCTAAAATAGATAAAAGTTGATTCAGATTATAGATAAAGTACATGCACTAAGGTTTTATGTTACTACAAGTCAACAGATAAGGATATAATTTTTAAAACTAAGAATAAAGGGGAGTTACATTTTTCTATTACTTTCTTATTGTGTTATAAAACACAGTTACGCACAAATTTTTACTTCTATCTATAGTCATGTAATCAACACGCGATAGAGAATTAAAATTAATTCCAATGAATAAACCAAGTGGGAAAAAAAATCAAAAAAGTTCTACACACTGCCATTAAATTAAACTCAACTGTTTTCAAAGAGCCATTTTAAAATGGCTAAAAATTTATAGTCTTTATATACCATAGAAGTTCTTACCAACAAGTATTTCTCTTGTCCATATACATAAACAGTGTTGATTGCATAGTAGGATTTATGATCATCACGAATTTTCTTCTGCCTCTGAAAACAACCAAAAATCTCAATATTTACAATAAGAAATTATAGCAACCAGTTTTGATAAGCACATACTCTGTACATACATGGGCATGTTATAAATAAAAGGGTATTCCTCTCTACACATTGTATTCTTTGTTGGTACAAAGGGGGATACTAATTATTTTGTTTCTTAGTTCTTAAGATCTAAGAGAAAATATGCATTTGCTTTGCATAAAGTGAGAGCAGTAGCTGAAAAGGAAGTAAACAATATTGCTGAACATATATTCCAGAGCCACCTGCTGGCAATTTTCAATATACTAAAATTTGGTCTGATATGAGGCTCATAAGGAGCCTTACTCCTTATGAAATAAATTAGTCTCCTTTTTCAAGGCAGTAAGTGGTCAGAATTAGAGCATCAGTAATATCCAAATACTTGAAATACTTACTGCACATTTACCTTAAGATAACATGTATGTTAGGTGTTTTCAAATTTGTATTCATTTAATCCCTAAACAAAGTTTTTAAAAAAGGACAAATGGTAGCTAGTATCAATGAAACAAACATAAAGTCAGTTCAACAGGATTATTGTTACATTTCAGATTATACTTTGCTAATTATCATGGATCACTGAGTTCTAATAATCATTTGATGGCTCTGAAAAATTATGTAACTTGTGCTATAAAAATTTGTTAGATAAAGTTCTATTTTCTGAGAACTCTCACCATTAAGTTTCTTCCAAGAAGTGCCTGAAGAACGCCACTTTTCCCACAGTTTTTCATCCCAATTACATTACATCTGAACACATTTCTTTGAGTTTGTTTTTTCTGAAGGTCTATCTTTTTATCTCTTGTTACTAAAAAAAAAAAGGAAAAATGAACTAATTAGACACACTCAGCCTGTTTCACTGTCTATACAATAGGATGGCGTTGTTTATGACTTTTATGATGTATAAGATAAACAAACTATATGACAAGGGGTTTATGAATTAAAGTATTAAATATAACATAGACAGGCCTCAGTGGAAAAGATGAATTCCTGAAAGCTGGCTGTAAAGTGAGCTTCTAGGAACCAAATAACTACTTCATCAAAAAATAAGTAGCATATTTTTTATCGAATGGTTTCACTCATAACAGGAATATAGGGGAACCAAATAAAAGACATTCAACGAGGGGGGGAGGATAGGGGCTCAGAATGGGGGAGAAGGGAGCACGGGGGACTGTGATGACGGTTCACGGGTGAATTGGTGATGGGAAACCTACGGGGAATACACAATAATGTAAAAGACAAATAATAACAACAGTAAAATTTTTTAAAAAGTAGCATATTTTCATAAGAAAAATGATAAAAGTGAATGAAAATTACAACGATAGAGCCAACATTATATCTCATTTGGTTTTTTTTCTGTGATAAATTGTCCTAATAAATTACAAACTAAAAGATGCTATCCTTGGATCTATAAATGGAAAAGGGATATTACTTTGGTGGTAAACTGGACTTTCAAAGGTAAATCAGTAAAAGATGCAGGCCAGAAAACAATATTGTATCAGCAGAGCAGTGGGGCACCTATCACTTCCTGAGGTACAGAGCCCTCCTTAAGCTGGAACCAAAGATTCATCTACAATGCTGGCGGCATGATTTATAGTAGCAAAAAACATAAAGAGATGATAAAAAAAAAATTCCAATCATGGGACAATTAAGTTATAGAACATCTATATAATGACGCATTATTTAACATTAAAGATACATATACATATACTTATTTATACAGAAAGATATCCACAATATTGTATTGCATGAAAGAATATCAAGCTGTCTAGCAATTAACTCCTTAATCTTTGGTACTGAATTAAACACTGTATAACTGATTAAGCACTTTAAGGGTACTCGCTCTGTGAATTTAAGATAGGCTTTCTTCTTGCCTGAAGCTACCTGTAAGAGATGGCATTTTCCCCCACAATTAGGATGGAAGAAGCTTTTGAATTGATCAGTTCCCTAATCTGTTTCTTCTATACCAATGGGTTTTAAGGGGAGCACACTGCTTGGCAAGAAAGCTTGGTTAAGATTACAAGATCTGTAAAAGACTTATTAATGTGGAAAATGGTTACAAAGTCAAGAGATGTACAATTAGTTCAATATCAGAATCATGTGTTAATATGCATTGTTTTATTTAATTTTTTATTTTTGTACATTTTGAAAAGACAGATGTATTAAGAAAAAGAGAAAGAAAAAGAGAGGCACCTGCATAGTCACAGGTGGACAAGAGAGCTGTCACTCCTGTTGTGCAAAGGAAAAAGGTTTGTGGAAAGAATGTAGGCATTGTTTAAATATTTAAAGAAAACTAAAGTAAATGCTTTTAATGCCCGCAGCCCTTTCTATCTTTCATCAGTGGGATACCCTCATGGGTAAAACAGAAAACCGTTACTTTCTTTTTTGATAAGCAACAAAATTGAACATCTCAACTCAAAAGGGAAACAAAAAGTGTAGACATGGAAGACGATTGAAGATGAATTTGTTTTCACTCTTTAACATATGAAACTGAAATCTTAAAAAAACATTTCTAATCATGAGCTGAACAATACTCGGATACTTACCTATAATGGCTGAAGCTTGCGACTCCTGTTCAGTCAGTATTGAATAGCCTAGGTAGCCCAGATATTCCAGGCACCGCTGTACATCTAAATAGGTTGTGAGTCTGGAAAAGAGAATGCCCTTACTGAACATTTATAGAAAAAAAGTCCAACTGTTCAAATAATTTTACAAACAGACCCAGATCATTTTTTGTAAGACTGTTTTAATTCCCCACATACCAACTCTCGTTTTTCTCCTATACTGCCATTCTTTTTAATTAAAATTTTTTTCTTACATCATTGTAGTCCCCATAGTTCTCCTGCCACCGTATCACCCAATCACCCATGAACCATCACCATATAACTTGTGCTCTTCCCTCTCCTGTTTTGTCTCCTCCTCCCACCCGACTCCTTTGCTGTATGCAAAATCTAGTTTTGACTTTTTCTCGATCTTTCATTTTGTTTCTCTATATTCCACGTGTAGATGAGACCAGCCACTATTAATCTTTTTCCTTCTGACTAATTTCGGCTAGCATAATTATCCCCTTTAGCTCCATCCACATTGCCATAAATGGCATGAGTTTGTCTTTTTTGACCACAGAGTAATATTCCATTGTATAAATATACCTCAACTTTTTGACCCATTCATCTATTTTGGGACATCTGGGTTTTTTCCATATCTTTGCTATTGTAAATAGTGCTGCAATAAACACAGGAGGGCAGGTTTCCTTTAGAATTAGAGTTTTTGTGTCCTCTGGATATATCCCTAGGAGTGGAATTACTGGATGATGTGATAGACCCACAACACTAAAAGTGTTGTGAGGAACCTCCACAAAGTTTTCCATAGTGGCTAGACCTACACTGCAATTCTTGAAGCAGAGGTGAGAGAAAAATGCAAAATGGTAGGAGGGAAATTCCTATATTTATTCTATCTGCCCAGAGAGAGCAAGGCCATATAGATTAGCAGTTAGCTGCTGGTAAAATCTAGAGTTAGGAATATCATATTATTTGCTTCTCAAGTTACATAGTGTATTACAAACATTGGTTAGCTGAGAACTTAATGACAATTAAATATTTAAAAGTTTGCAAAAGATGATGAAGATAATTTGAAAGGTACTTGAAATTAGTCTTTCTTATGACTAAAAAAAGAATAGATTCTGGTGTTGAGAAAGTTAGTCTCATCAAAGCCAAAGTAATTACATCATCATGCATGACCAGAGGATTTCCTTAGCAGACTAGACACAATATCAACTATGTTGTAATTAGATGTAGATAAATGCCCACTAAATCTAAGAGTGTATTAAAAATAAACAATAAAAAAATTTCAAAGTCCTCAGTGTCAAGTAAAATATGCTTCCGCATATTCTGAATCATATGCAATAACAATGATTCCAATTCCTTTATAATCAAAAAAGTACTAAAATTTCGTTCAGTTTTGATGAAAGACTTTTTACTGCATCCCTGTACATTATCCAAAAGTAAACACACCCCTTCCTGGAAAATTTATAGAACATCTAGAGTTCATCTTAGAGAGCAGCAGGACTATAAATCCTGCTTACAGCAAGTCATGACTGAAGCATTTTGTAAGATCTGACAAATTTATAAAACGATGAATATAATGCACCATAATTTTGAACCAGCTGAACTCTACAGGAAAGAGGTGAACTCTATACTCACGTCCACTGGGAAAGGAACCCCTGGTATGTTATCCAGCCTCTCTCATTTGTGCAAACTGTATTATTCACATCTGGTCCCCAAGGTATGTAAGGGAAAACTTTAAACAAATCCTTAAGTTCATCAGGTGACAAAGCACAGTCTCTATCCTGAAGATACACAAGGAAGTAAACATAATGTTTAGGTATCTAAATGAATAATTTCTAAACATAAGAGCCCATAGTTGAGTAAAGCATGCTTCTAAAAACAAATTTTACCAAGAAAATTCCTTATAAGTATTCAAGGAAACCTATCTGAGAGTCTATCAGAAACTACTTTTTCACCTTGAGGATAAAATTTTTTAAAAGATTACTTTTGTTAATTTAATTTAGAAGAGTTTGAGCAATTTCTGGCTATTTGATATGAGCACCCCATCACTAAGAGAAGTTACACATTCACAGAAAAACATTTTACCATATGTCATGGAAAACTGCAGCTAAAAGCTTACCAAGTCATGTTTGTCAAAGGTGCTTTGGAGAAACAAATATGCATGATGATTTAATTCAGTAGTGCAATCAGGGGGTATTTTTAGCCTGTTGATGAAAAAATTTAAGCGTAAAATAAATCACTAATCAAAAATTAACATGTAAGAAATGGATATAGAGCTGCAACAAGTCTTTCTGCAAGATGACACAATTTATAGAATATCCTTACTAGTGCCATTATACTGGAGTGGTACGGCAATACCCTGAAGAGTCAATATAATGCTCATTCCAAGGTGACAAAGTTTTCATAAATATCTGAAGGACAGACTAAAATAAAAATTTTTCAAATACTGATTAAACTGTAATGGGTTTGTTCTTTCTATAATAAATCATAAGTCATAATTATGGGCTTTATAAAAACAATGTCAACATTGTAATGAGTTGAAAACTATGTGAAGAGATGTTATTTCTGCGTGATTTACTTTATTTTTTAAAGATTTATTTATTTATGCATACAAGCTAGGGTACAGGCCAGAGGCGTGGGGCGGTGAGAGGTTCACCAGAGACAAAGTGGGGAGCAGAACAGGCAGATCGACGGAAATACACTGCTGAGGGGAGCAGCGGGCGAGGCAGCAGAGTTCTGCCGCACCAGGTGGGAATCTCCCCAGTTGGGCGTCGAACTCGCGTTGCCGCTGCCAACAGCTCCCCAGTGCAGTGCTTAACCGCTGAGCCACCAGAGGCCCTGATTTACCTTTCTGACCCACCATGTCAGGTCAATTATCATTTATCAAATGCATTGAGTTAGGTACTAGGGATGCAAAACCAAGAGAGGTTCTTTATCACTAAAGAACCACATGCAAAAAGGAGACTGACCACAAAGAGATAACCTCACTATCTCAACAGAACGAGGCAAGTGCTGAGTGTGGGTACACTAAGGATGCTGGGAACCCACATGAAAAGGAACATTTTCTGGCCTCCTGGTGGGAAGGTATCAGCACTACTGAGGACACTGTTACCTGAACTGAGACTTGAGGGATAAGAGGCATCAATTAGGTTGGGAGGGAAAAGTAGAGAGAAAGTGAAAATACATCTATAAAGTTCTGAGGGGGAAATAATGTATGATTGATGGGCTATAAAAAGAATCTCCTATAAAATTTACTTACTCATGTAAGTGGTATAGAAGAAATTCACTAATTAAGGTCCTGGGAAAAATCCATTCATTCAATATGTATTTACTGAAAAATCTGGTAAATTACTCGAGCCAAAATTAATAACTTTGACAAGGTAAGTTTCAACTTAGAACTGATTAACGGGCCAAGATAGAAGCAAAAAAGAATGGGGAAGAAAAAAACAAAGTCATTCTGAACCCTTACAGAGACTGAGGTTCTATACTAAAATAGAAAAGGACAACATGAAGAGAACCAACCACTAAAAAGTTGAAAAAGGGGCCTCCCTGGTGGCGGAACGGATTAAGCACAGCACTGTGAAGCTATCCAAAGCCGCTGTAGCACAAGTTCCATACCTGGCCAGGGAGGTTCCCACATAGCACAGCAGACCTCTCCTGCCTCGCCCACTGCTCTCCTCAGCAGTGTACTTCAGTCGATCTGTCTGTTCCGCTCCCCACTTGTCTCTGGTGAATCCTCTCACCACCCTACACCTCTGGCCGGCACCCCAGCTCTTGTATGCATAAATAAATAAATCTTTAAAAAAATAAGGTGAAAAAGAAGGCTGAAGTGTCAAAAGCCAGATCTTGGGAAGTCACTTCCCTGAAAACCCCATTTCCCTGGGTTGGATGAGAAGCATTCTATGGCAAGGCAGGCTGTTTCAGGGTAACACTAGGTCTGTTTTTTTTTTTTTTAAGATTGCTTTATTTATACATACAAGCTGGGGTACAGGCCAGAGGCATGGGGCGGCGAGAGGGTTCATCAGAGACAGAGTGGGGAGCAGAACAGGCAGATCAGAAATACACTGCTGAGAGGAGCAGCGGGCGAGGCAGGAGAGGTCTGCCGCACTATGCTGGACTCTCCCTGGCTCTCATTGCGTAATGCCAACAGTTCCACAGCGCAGCGCTCAACCGCTGTGCCACCAGGGAGGCCCTAGGTCCGTATTTTTAAAAAACTGTTAATGAAGTTATCATTTTTTGACATCTTGCTAGTATTTTGACAGTAAAGGATTTCCCTCCTTGGGAGTAGTCACCAGAGCACCCCTCCACCATAATCCATTGTGCTTTCCCGCCCCCTTCCCCAACCGTCCCCCTTTGAAAGTCACAGATCTATGGTCAGCTTTTAAGGGTTGATTTTAAAGTTTGTCTTTGACCCTTTATTTGGTTTTTCTGTATTATACATGTAAGTGACACCTTCTGATATTAAACAGATCTTAAACAGCATTATCTAAAGGAAAATAACTACAAATAGTATGGTTTAAAAAAAATTTTTAATTAAAAAAAAATTTTTATCCAGGGGTAAGAACAGGCTATAGAACTGATAAAAATAAAAATGTGAACCAATATATTTATAATTTCTTTTTTTCTTTATCTTTATAGTTTGGATTTCAAAAAACAAATTTGTCTAACATCTTTTATTGACTTCCTCAGCAAAATAAATTTAAAAAGATACTTTTATTCAAAGATACTTATATTCTCCATAAGAACAAGGAGGGCCTCCCTGATGGCACAGCGGTTAGGCCCTGTGCTGTGGAGCTGTCGGCAGAGGCGGCGATGTGAGTTCCACGCACGTTCAGGGAGATTCCCACATGGCGCAGCAGACCTCTCCTGCCTCGCCCACTGCTCCCCTCAGCAGTGTATTTCCGTCTCTCTGCCTGTTCTGCTCCCCACTCTGTTTCCAGTGAACCCTCTTGCCGCCCCACGCCTCGGGTCTGTCCCCCAGCTTGTATGCATAAATAAATATATCTTAAAAAAAAAAAAAAAGAACAAGGAAAGTTTGAGCTATGGTATAAATCGGTGATTCACCTGGGGATGATTTTGTTCCTAAACATTTGGCAATTTCCAGAGACATTTTCAATAGTCAGGATTGGGGGTGGGGTGGGGAAGGAGGTATTATTGTCATGCAAGGATATGTTAAACATCCAGCAATGTATGGGATAGACACTACAAAAGAGAATTATCTTGTCCAATATGAGGTTGAGAAACCTTTCTATAAATTTCTCTATAAATCTACATTATTCCCTGAGTAGCTCAAAGCCTACCCACCTATGTGCTTAGTGAAATTTTACAATACTTGGCAAGCGAAATCAAAATCAATTAGAAAGTCAAAGGTACATACAAGGGGAATAAATACTCAGGTGTCAAATCCAGGTCATCATCATAACCAAATCGTCGCAGCACAGTCCAAGTAGTTTCATGTCTCCCTCTCTGGATAAAAAGTGTGTGTAAAAAAAGAAAACCTGAAATAAAATTAATAAGTAAATACAACCGATGTAAAAAAGGCACAGAGCAACATGGACGAAAAGCATGCAACACATAATGGCAAGAGTCACATTCATGAACATACTGTGTACTAGCTCTGAACAAAGGTCAAATCAAAACAAAGTTCACAAAAGTCTCAATGAAACAACCAATTTCAAGATCACTTTACCTATATATGTAAGTCAGAAAGAGATTGCACTGGATGAAAGGGCCAAAAACACATCCTGAGGATTACACTGACACAGAGTTATTATGATAAAAGCAAATGAATTTGCTTCAGATCTTTGCACTTATTTCTATAACAAAAAACTCTGATTTTCAATTTTACTTCTTATTTCACTGTGCTCTATAACATATTCTACAAGGAACATTCTGTACTTGGTAAATCTGACTGGTAGACAAAACGTCTTCCCTAAAAATAATTTCTATTTTTAAAGGATGCTTATGAGTAGGAAGAATTGTAACATCAACTGTTTGTTCCAGAAATCTCTTTTCCTTAGATGGATCTCTAAATTCCTGAGATCCAATCAATCTTCTTACCTCTAATTTGTGCTGACAGTAAGAATTATTATCCTCATCAGTGACATGCCTCTTTCAGTTCTTAAATAGCTAAGTTAGATTTCAGATAAATATCAACATTTCCTTAAAATAAAACAATGCTAAAAGACCTTCACATTCAGCCAAATTTTGAAAATATTAAGCTCAAAGGAGGAAAAACATCATTCACCTTTCAATGTCAGTCCACTGTCTGCCACACCATCACTTATATGTTTTCTGACGACATTCTTGACATCTTCTAGAGCTTGAGGAGCTAATGGAGTGTTAAAACAAATTCTCTAGCAAAAAAAAAAAAAAAAAAATTAAGAACAAATCAACATTAAAACCTCAAGTAATATAAAACATTAATCTATAAAGCAACATTAAATAAACAAGTTGCAAAATTGTTTTGCAAATTCTAAATTAGGATAGTTTTTGCTTTGCATTATTTAAGTATAAAATGTCATACCTAAACTTTCCCCTCTGTGTTCCTAAAACACAGAGCTCTTTTTGTAGTTATGTTATACAAAGCCAAGAAAGAAAAACAATTCCGAGTTCAGACTTTAAGTCATTCTTAACATACCCACTGCATACCATAAAATGACATCAACAAAGTGTCCTCTCAATTTCTATGCATGAGAGTGTTGAAAGACAGAGTGTGAAAGACAGTTTTCCATGAAAGAGACACAATTATCAACATATCACTGCTTAGGCTAGTAGATTTTTGTACAGCTTTTTTCACACAAAAGACCAAGATAAGCAAATATCTGAAATAAAACAGGGCTACCTGAAAGAAGTTGAGTTCAGCATCATTGAGAGTACCATCATTATCTTGATCAGATATTTTAAATATACGAGTAAGGGCTTTTATGCAGGCTGGTTTCATCTATAAATTATTGAGGGAAAAAAAAAACAACTCTTGCAATTAAAGTAGTTAGGATTCTAAATTAAATTTTCTTAAGTCATGTTCAGAATAATTCTGATTCTTTTCACCATCAAATACAGTCAACATGAAAAATGAACTCAAGCCTTTTAAGAAAAAGAGGCAATATTTTACTTCAGTGATTACTGGAATGTGACATCTCCCTCACCATTGTACAAGGATGGGCAAAAGAAAAGTTCATCTGCAATTCAGCCTTTCAGTCACACAAAGAATTATTATTTATTCATGCCCTCTCTTCCATATAAATTTGGAGCTAAGTAGGGCTCTCCTTTCCAACTTCTGATTATTTTTTAAAGATTTATTTTTATTTATTTATTTATGAATACAAGAACTGTGGTGTAGGTCAGAGATGTGGGGAGTGAGAGGATTCACCAGAGACACAGTGGAGAGTAGAACTGGCAGATCTACTGAAATACACTGCTGTGGGGTGCAGCGGGCAAGACAGGAGAGGTCTGCTGCACTATGTGGGTCAGCTCCCTGGCTCAGGATCTTCTTGTGCTACAATGGCTGGCAACAGCTTGAGTGAGCTGAGACTTTAACCCCTGCACCACCAAGGAGGCCCACCTAACTTCTGATTTTTGACCATCATTCTTCTGTTAGCAGATTGGGACTAAATGTAGTGATCTGTCACCACGTATGTATTAGTCAAAGTTGGGATATACTGATAAAATGAGCTTATTTGCAATCAGGTGACAAAACAGTTATGGTTGCAAATGCAAACCCCCCTTTTTTTACTAACTTCCTATTATAAGAAGAATTATCACATTAAAAAAAAAATCTGCCTCCTGTAACTAAAACTTTTATAAGCAATGTTGCTGGGAATGTATTTCGATAATATCCTTAATTTTTTTATTATTTATAATGGGTAGAATAAGTATTTCAAATATTTGACTATTTAAAAGTAAGGCTCACATGCATCCAACTAATTGCAATAGGATAATCACTGCCAACTATTTTGAGAAAATAAAACTTTCAGGAAGCTATTTGGAGGTAGATCTCTTATGGACACATCTGATTTTGAGAAATGGAATGATAAAGTGAAGATATGTGTGCTTATTAATCAGCGGGCCTCCAGAGCAACCACTAATGGTGAGTTTTGATCAAACATAAATGTAGAAATTATTTTCAAAACAGGAAACTATTATCTTCCCAAATATACAGACAATCATTCTTTTTTTGTTAAATGGGGTCTGTAAGAAAGCAATCAGGCATTGTAAAAAAAAAAAAAAGATAAAAATCTAAGACATAAAGAGATTAGAAAGAAGTACGAAAAGTCAAACATTTAGAGGACATTGTACAGAATGTCCTTACAAGAGCACTAAGTGGGGTCTCCCTGGTGGCACAATGGGTTAATGCAGCGCTGTGGAGCTGTCTCAGCGCTGTGGAGCTGTCAGCAGCTACAGCGCGAATTCAAAGAGTTTGATGCCTGGCCAGGGAGATTCCCACATGCTGCAGCACACCTCTCCTGCATTGCCCGCTGCTCCCCTCAGCAGTGTCTTTCATTGATCTGCCTGTTCTGCTCCCCACTCTGTCTCTGGTGAACCCTCTCACTGCCCCAAACCTGTGGCCTGCACCCCAGCTTGTATGCAAAAATAAATAAACCTTAAAAAGTAAGTACTAAATGGACGATCAACATCTACTATTATGGCTAATTTGTTTGTTATATAAAGAACGATAAATGTGATTCTAATAGTAGATATTCTTGATTAGTAAAGATTACATTTATTTACCCTTTAAAAAATTTGTAATAATCCAAGTGTTTCAAAATGTAGCAAAAGACTAAAATAAAAAACAGAAAAAAAAATTAAAGTAATAAGTCAATGTAAGTAATGTGCATATGTAAGTGATCTAAACCCTCACATAATAAATATTATAATCACCTAAGAGTTACATTTCTTTCAGTATTAGGTCAGATAACTCCAAAGATCACCGGGAACATTTACTTAATCACTGGAAACATATTTACAGTTCAAGCTTTAACTTTCAGTATGATCTTTTTGATGAGTCCACTCTAAATCTGTATTAAAAGTCTTGTTTTGGGCCTCCCCGGTGGCACAGCGGTTACGTGCTGCGCTGTGAAGCTGTCGGCAGCGGCGACGCGAGTTCGACGCCCAGCCGGGGAGAATCCCACATGGCGAGGCAGACCTCTCCTGCCTTGCCCGCTGCTCCCCTCAGCAGTGTATTTCTGATCTGCCTGTTCTGCTACCCGCTCCGTCTCTGGTGAACCCTCTCGCCGCCCCACGCCTCTGGCTTGTACCCCAGCTTGCATGTATAAATAAAAATAAATCTTAAAAAAAAAAAAAAAGTCTTTTTTTTTTTTAACGAAAGATCTGGTTATTGGGGCCTCCCTGGTGGCACAATGGGTTAAGTCTCAGCACTATGAAGCTATCCACAGCCACTGCAGCACGTGTAAGAGCCCCGGCCATGGAGCTTTCCACATGGTACAGCAGATATCTCCTGACTTGCCCACTGCTCCCCTCAGCAGTGTATTTCAGTAGATCCACTTGTTCTGCTCCCCACTTTGTCTCTGGTGAATCCTCTCACATACACCCCCGCCTTCAACTTCTGGTCTACACCCCAGGTCTTGTATGCATAAATAAAGAAATCTTTAAAAAAAAAAGAAGAATCTGGTTTAAGCTTAGACTCAACATTTGTACCGTCTAAAACAAGGTATAGTATTTAAGTTATGGATTTTACCTCAGGCAGGTGGCTCTAAGAAACAAGTTACAGATGGTGGTGGATGCTTTACTCTATGGGATTGGAGAAGAGGTGGGGGTGATAAGCAGATTAGCAGAACTAATAACACACCTAAGGAAAAAATAGCAATTGAAGAGTCAAGAGTCAACTAATAAGGGGAATTAATGTACCACTAGGCTAAGGGCTCAGAGGCAAACCCTATGAGACTGGCTCCCAAATTTCCTTGATCATAAGATATATCAATCAGATTGGAATCTATGTTTTTAACAGGTATATGCAGCAACTATTATGAGGCAAATTTGGGAAATACTGGATAAAGAGTAGCTAGAAGGAAGCATTTCAGTTAAGGAACAATCAGCCAGGATGATTAAGGAAGAGTAAATCAGAATGAGATTAAGGGATAATACACATTGTCTACTTATATAAGGGGTCAGCACTTTTTCTGTAAAGGACAACATAGCAAATATTTTAAAGTTTTATTTATTTTTGCATACAATGCTGGGGTGCAGGCCATATGTGTGGGGCAGTAAGAGGGTTCATCAGAGACAGAGCGGGGAGCAGAACAGGCAGATCGACTGAAATACACTGCTGAGGGGAGCAGCGGGCGAGGCAGGAGCGGTCTGCTGTGGCATGTGGGAATCTCCCCAGCTGGGCATGGAACTAGTTCTGCAGCTGCCAACAGCTCCACCGCGCTGTGCTTATTAACCCGTTGCACCACCAGGGAAGCCCAACATAGCAAATATTTTAGGTTGTCCTTGTGAGCCAAAGGTAAAATCAAGGATATCATGTAGGTAAACAGAACATGAGAATTGAATTTCCACAAAAAAGTTACAGAAAATAAAATTATTGACAAAATTCAAAATATAAAAATAACTGAGTATTAAGAGTATATACAGATCTACTAATCTGAAGAATGGAATTCTCTTTAGAGAGGTAATATTTTGCTTAATCGGGGTTCAAAGATAGTGTTCTCTATCATGAAAACTGAGTGCAAGTATTCATCTGTTAATGCTTATCTTTAGTGAGATTTTATACATTTCATCTTTGAAAATGTGCTTTTGTATACATATACCACATTATTGATACGTAAACTTATGTTTTTATTTGAGCACATTCATTGCTTACAAGGCATTTACAGAATTATAGCAGATTCTTTCCATGATATTTGGCTTGCAAGCATATCATTACACTGCAGATTAATCAGTTCAATTGAAACTTAGGCTGAAGATCCTCAAACACACTGTCAGATAGATCATGAAATAGGAAATTTCCTTTGCACTTGCATCAAGGTCCAAAAAAACAGTGCTAGAACTATTATCTGCTTTTGTCATCTAAAAATCCATTTCCCCCCTTCCTGTTTCAACATGATAGAGTACTGATAATAAAAAAACTAAATGTCACAGCACAGTAATACATATGGTTGAGTGCTGCCAAAAACTGTGCCAGTGTATGCAGCTGTGCACATAACAGTGAGAGAGGTGAGAGCAGTGCATACAAGCTCTGCTGCAACTACTCAACTCCACTTTGTATAGCAAAAACAGTACAAAGGAATAAGAGTGGCTGTGCTACAACAAAACTTTATTTATGAACAATTAAATTTAAATGTCTTAATTTTCCCTTATCATAAATTTTTAAAAAAAATATTTATTTTTATTTATGCATACAAGAACTGGGGTATAGGCCAGAGGTATGGGGTGTGAGAGGATTCACCAGAGACAGAGTGGGGAGTAGAACAGGTGCATCTGCTGAAATATACCGCTGAGGGGAGCAGTGGGCGGGGCAGGAGGTCTGCTGCACCATGTGGAAAAGCTCTCTGGCCAGAGATCGAATTCTTGCTGCAGTGGCTGCAGATAGCTTCATAGGCTGAGACTTAACCCATCGTGCCACCAGGGAGGCCCCCCAATATCTTTTTTTTTTATAAAGATTTATTTATGCACATAATAACTGGGGTGTAGGCCAGAGGTGTGGGGTGGTGAGAGGATTCACCAGAGACAGACTGGGGAGCAGAACAGGAGGATTGAACGAAGTACTCTGCTGAGGGGAGCAGCGGGTGAGGCAGGAGGGTCTGCTAAGTGATGCGAAGCTCCCTGGCCGGGGATCGAACTTGTGCTGCATCGGGTGAGGACAGCTTCAAAGGCCGAAACTCAACCTGTTGCGCCACCAGGGAGGTCCCCCAAATATCATTTTTATTTAAACTTTTTTCAATCACTAAAAAAAACATGTGGGGCCTCCAAGGTGGCTCGAGTGGTTAAGTCTCAGCTATGAAGCTATTGGCAGCCACTGCAGCAAGAGTTCGATCCCCGGCCAGGGAGCTAACCCACATGGTGCAGCAGACCTCTCCTGTCTCACCCGCTGCTCCCCTCAGCAGTGTTTTCCAGTAAATCTGTCTGTTCTGCTCCCTTCTCTCACACACACCCCCAACCTCTCGCCTATACCCCAACTCTTGTATGCATAAATAGATAAATCTTTAAAAAAAAAAAAAAGCAGAAAAAATGTATTCTAAGCTCACAAACTGTAAAAACAAGTGGCAGGCAAAATATGGCCTGTGGGGTCAAAGTTTGCCAAACACTCACCTACACTAAAAACTTTTCAGAAGAAACTCAAAGAAAAACAAAACAAACAAAAAAAACCGCACACAACAACAACAAAAAAAACCCCTCAATTTTTTATTTCTTAAAAACTCAATAATAGAAAGATAAAAAACTCAATTAAGAAATGGACAAAAGGGGCCTCCCTGGTGGTGCAGGGGTTAAAGTGCCAGTGCAAGCTATGGCCAGCCCCTGGGGCATGAGTTCCATCCCCAACCAGGGAACTAACCCACATGGTGTAGCAGACATCTCCTGTCTCACCTGTTACCCCCCTCAGTAGTGTATTTCAATAGATCCACTTGTTCTGTTCCCCACTCTGTCTCTGGTGAATCTTCTCACCCCCGCACTTCTGGTCTGCCCAGTTCTCATATGCATATATAAATAAAAAAAATACATAAATATATTTATATACACGCATATATAAATTAAAAAATGGGCAAAAGATTTAGAGATTTTTCTAGAGAAGATTAAAAATGATCAATAAACATATGAGATAAGATGTCGACATCATTAGTGATTAGAGAAATGCAAAACAATAAGATACCGCTCATATCCACTAGGATGAGTAATAAAACAAAAAAATAAAAAGGGAAGATAGTAAATGCTGGCAAAGATGTGGTAAAATTGGAACCTTCATACAGTTTGGTGATACTTTAACAACTTAAACATTACCATGTGACCTAACAATGCCACACCTAAATATACAATAAAAAATACTGAAAGCAAATGTTCAAGTGTGTGTGATTGTTCATAGCAGCTCTATTCACAACAGCTAAAAAGCGGAAACAACCGAATGTTCACCAAGAGGCAAACAGATAAACAAATGTAGTATTAGCTATATAATTTAGTATTATTTGGCCATAAAAAGAAGTAAATTACTGAATGTACCCTGAAAACATGCCAGTCACAAAACACCACAAATTGTATAATACCATATATAAATTATTATTCCAAACATTCAGTTATCAGAAAAGTCATGAAACATTTTTGCTTGAAAAACATAGAAAAAAATATGTGATGATTTTTCCAACAACCCAATAAAATATCTAGAATAGGCAAATCCATAGAGACAGAAAGATTAATAGTTAAACAAAAAAGAAAAAAAAATTAGTGGTTCACAAAAGTGAGGGGAAGTAACTGTTAACGTGTAAAAACTTTATTTCTGGAGTGATGAGATATTCTGAAATTAGACAGTGTTGATGGATGCACAACTCTGCGAATGTGCTAAGCCCTGAATTATACACCTTAAAAGGGTGAATTGTATGTTATGTGAGTTATTTCTCAATAAAAAATTTTTAAAAGTGTATGGCAAATGTGACATTTAGTTATTTCATTAAGGAATTACTGTTTTCTCAGATATGAAACAAAAGACAGCATTCAAATTATTTTACATGTTATACCCTTATCAATAACTACACAATGTTTTTGTCTCTGTGTTTTTATAAGTTTGTGAACTTTACAGTAATAAAGCAAGTAGCCAATAGCTAAGTATTTGAACTTTTTGTTGTTATTATTGCCAATTTTTCTGTTTGTTTTAATGGCATTTCCTGAAAAAGCATTTGACCTGGAATACTCTCCTGAGTACTTGAATGTCTTTGAAGAAAAGTACCCAAAAAATAATAGCTTATTAATAAGCAAAAAAATTTTAAAGTCAGCAGTTAAAAAGAATACCTAAAAGTTATTAAAAATTACTACCATGCTGCAATCACTACCTAAACATGCCAACCCCTATTAACATAGCTTTGTGGGGCGGGGGGGTGGGGTAGGGGGGGCAGTTTACCTCTTTCTCCTCTGGGCAGTACAGAGGTCCTGTAGGATGAAGTACAGCTTTCTGTGCATAATAAAAGAGTTCTGATATGTTCTTCAGGTTTTTTGCTGAACACTGAAAAAAGTTAAAATTTTTATATTCTGAAAGCAATTATGAGAGCTAAAATCAAGTTTTAAATCATCAGTTTGAGGTAGTAAGATTCTTTAAAGAAACTGAAAAATGCAGTTTTCTTTGTGGGTATCACAATACTAATGTCTACAGAGGGCTCAGATGTCAACTTAGTCTTGTTTTATTTAGTTCCTATAATTTCACAAATGACAGGAAATTTTTTCTGCCCCATTTCCCCACTTCTTATTCCAAACCTCAATTTGGTGAGGTTTCACAAAGATTAAACTTCAAAACCAAATGATAAGACATACCTCCACACAGGTTTCTATTTCTGTGTACTGGTTCATAATAGGAAGAATGGTCTCCATACTACTATATTCCACCAGATCAGATTTGTTTCCAACCAATATCAAAGGTAACCTGAAGAAAATGGTACACATTACAACAGTAAGGAAGGCAAAAGCGTTAGATTTATATTTTAATGTACATAACTATTCCAACCAACAAACCTCCCCAACATGAACTACTATAACCAGTTAAAGTCCCCTTGAGAGCATGTTCATATCCAACAAATATCTGTCTATTAGAATCCTGGTAATGTCCTAATAGTTAAGGGCAAAGGACAGAAGATTCCTACACCTTTCCCAAAAAATAGACAATCAGAAAATAGACAATAATAAACAAAGCAATTTCTAACTCTAAGTGCTATGAAGGAAACAAACAGGGAGATATGGGATAGAGAACTAGAAAGGGCTAATTAAATACAGTATCAGAGAAAAACTCTGACAAGGTGGCATGTGAGCTCTGGAGTGAAGGATGAAATGGAATCTGCCATGTGAAAAGCCAGGAAAGAGTTGGCTGGGAAGAAGGGACAGCATGTGGAAAGGTCCCACATTGAACGAAACACTCTGGTGTTCTCCTTACCAGACTGGTTAGAGAGTACTGAGCAAAGGGGAGGATGTATGAAAGGAGATTGGAGAAGGGAACACAGGCCAAACACACCTGGACTTAACGCTGAGTAAGAGAAGCACTACACTGGTAAGTTTAAAATGGGAAGTCACAGAAAGATTGTAAGTAGGGGAATGACATGATTTAATTGTCATTTTCAAGTGTTGTCTTTTGTTATTATATTTTGTTATTATATTTTAAAAAGAAAAATACAGACTATTATTTCTGAAAATAGATGTGAAAATTCTCAACAAATCACTAGCATACAGAATACAACAACACATTAAAGAATCACACACTGACCAAATGAGATTTATTCTAGGGATGCAAGGATAGCTTAATATATGCAAAAAAACTACTCTAATACGTTACATCAACAAAAGGACAAAAATCATGATCATATCAATAGATGTAAAGAAAGCATTTGACATGACATTGTACCCATTTATAATTAAAAAAAAAAAACTCTTAACAAAATGAGTATGTAACATAGCTCAACATTATAAAAGCCGTATGTTAGAAACCCACAGTCACTATCAGATTCAATGATGAAAAACTGAAAATTTAAGACCAGGACAAAGCAAGGATGTCCATTTTCACCACTTTTATTTAATTTAGCATTAGAGGTCTTAGCCAGCAATGAGACAACAAGAAATAAAAAGAATTCAGATTGGAAAAGAAGTGAAATTATCGTTATTTACAGATGATATGATGATAAAAATAAAAAACCCTAAAGATTCCACAAAAAAGAATTATTAGGAACAATAAATAAGTTCAGTAAACTGGCAGGCTGCAAAATTAATAAAAATCTGTTGCATTCCTATATATAAATAACAAGTAAGAAAACAGAAATTAAGAAAACAATCTCATTTACAATCATATGAAAAAGAATACCTAGGAATAAATTTTACAAAGAAGGTGAAAGAGCTACACAATGAAAACTGTAAGACACTCTTAAGAGATACAGAATAACAACAAAGAGATGGAAAAATACCCCATGTTCTTGGATAGGGAGAATTAACATTGTCAAAAAACCATCCAATCAAAAGCAATATGCAGATTCAATGCAATTCCTATCAAAATTCCTACATTTGAAGAAAATAAAACAAACAAAAAACTGAAATGTACAAAGAACCACAAAAGACCCTGAATAGCTAAAGCAATTCTGATGGAAAAAAAGAAAAATGGAGGCATCATGTTATCAGATTTTAAACTCTATTAGAAAGCAAGAGCAATTAAAACACTGTGGTATTAGAATAAAAATAGTGCACAGATCAATGGAATAGAATCAAGAATCCAAAATAAATCCACACGCATATCTACACCTAGCTGATGACAAAAGAGCCATAACCATATAATGAAGAAAAGAAAATCTCTTCAATAAATGGTGTTGGGAAAACTGACAACTACGTGTGAAAGAATGAAACTGGATCACCTGTTAACTCTACACACAAAAATAAATTCAAAATGGATTAAAGAGTAGAATGTAAAAACTAAAACTACAAAATACATTGAAGAAAACACAGGCAATATGGGATATTTGACTCCAAAGGCAAGGGACATGAAAGCAAAAACAAATAGTTAGGATTATATCAAATTAAAAAGTTTTTACACCCAGAAATAAAATATCAGAAGATTAAAGGGACAGCCTATAGAATGGGAGAAGGTATCTGTACCTCACGTATTCCATAAGGGGTTAATAATCAAGCTATGTAACAAACTCATCCAACTTAGCAACAGGAAAACAAACCAAATATTAAAATGGTTAGAAGCTGTGAACAGACACTTTTCCAAGGCAGACATACAGGTGGCCAACAGACATGAACAAATGTTAACCATCACTTCTTATTAGGAAAACACAAACCAAAACCCTAATGAGATATCTAGCTTATACTTGTGAGTGTTGCTTACATCAAAAAAACTGCTAACAACAGTTGTTGGTGAGGATGTGGAGAAAAAGAAACCACTATATTGTTGATGGGAATGTAAATGGTGCACCGTTTTGGAAATGGTATGGACCCTCCTTAAAAATCTAAAAACAGGAGCCTCGCTGGTGGCGCAGGGGTTAGTCTCAGCGCTATCAAGCTATGGTCAGCAACTGCAGCCTGAGTTCAATCCCCACCCAGGTAGCTAACTCACATGATAAAGTAGACCTCTCCTGTCTCCCCTTCTACTCCCCTTAGCAGTGTATTTGAGATCTGCCTGTTCTGCTCCCCACTCTGTCTCTGGTGAATCCCCTCATTCCCCAGCTCTGCCCCAGCACCTCTAGCCTACACCCCAGTTCTTGTAAGCATAAATAAATAAAAATCTTAAAAAAAAAAATCTAAAAACAGAACTATCATATGATCCAGAAACTCACTTCTGGTTATCTATCCCAGGAATATGAATCACCAACTTTAAGAGTTAATATGCATCACAATGTTTATTACAGCATTAATAATGTAATTATATTGTATACATGTTTATATAGATCACAAAATAAAATTATTTCTGCTTTGTTCTCAAATATATGTGCTGCCTCAAATAATTCCTCCAAAAAAGGCGTATGTGTGTAAACAGAAATACAAAACTACAGATAAAGCAAACGTGGCAAAATGTTAGAAACTGGTAGATCTAAATGAACAGTCTACCGATGTTCATTGTATTATATTTCTTGCAACACATCTATAAGTTTGAAATTTTTCAACATCCAATTTTTGAGAAGAAAAAGAATACCTGCTGTCTTTGTCTGTTCTTTCATTTATGAGCGGAATCCACCGACTTGTTACCTAAAATGAAAATTAGTAAGTAAGAGTTAAGCCATGATAAAGATCTTCTATAAAAAATACTGCCCTTGGAGCAATAAATTCTAAATTAAGGATCAATTTTGAGAGTGCCTGCACTGAAATTTCACTAACTAGTAAAAAAAAGTAACATATTCATACCTTATCAATAGAGTGCTTGTTGTTGACAGCATATACTATGCAGATGACATTAGCCTAAAAGAAAAATTAACAAATTAGTGTTATTTTTAAATAATAAAAATGTAGGGCCTGCCCTGGTGGTGCAAGGAGTTAAGTCTCAGCACTATGAAGCTATCGGCAGCCACTGCAGCACAAGTTCAAGTTAGATCCCTGGCCAGGGAATTAACCCACATGGTGCAGCAGACCTCCTGTTTCACCCGCTGCTCCCCTCAGCAGTGTATTTCAGTCAATCCACCTGTTGTGCTCCCCACTCTATCACTGGTAAATCCTCTCTCACACACACCCCCTCCCTTGCACCTCTGGCCTACACTCCAGCTCTTGTATGCATGAATAAATAATAAATATTAAAAATAAATAAATAAAAATGTGAACAGCAACATTTTATTACCAACTAATCAATATAGTTGGTCAAAGGAAGAATGAACTTGAAAACAAAACAAAACTTGGCTTGCCTCTAAGGGAAAAAGTTCCTATGAGAGAATGAAAACAGTCGATTCACAGGACTGTTTTCCTATCAAAAAAAGAACTTTTAAACTCACCTGTGATATTTCTTGATGAAGTTGTTCATCACTCTGTTCTGCTTCTACAAATGACAAAGTCAAAAAGGTTCCATATTTAAACAGTTTCATAAAAACTAATGGCCACTACCTAATATCCCTTAAAACATTCCTTGGTCATTTACATGGTGTAGTGCTAAACTAGAGGGCAAAGACAAGGGCAAGCAAAGAGAAAGGGAATGTGAAACTATGATAAGGAAGGTGGCTGGCATGGAAAGAAAAGTCTACAAGAGGATAACTCAAGCTTGGAAAAGCAGAAGGCATTGTGTGATAAATCTAGGTTAGCATCTGATCCTGAGTTGAAAAAGGTCTGGCAAAAGAGATTAGAAACCCAAGCTAGAAGTCTGGATGCTGAAGAGTCAAAGACCTGCATGGAGTCTATAAACACAGGATCAAAAGGTCAGGAGAGATTCTGAGCAACACAGTTTAAGATCTAGATAGCAGAAAAAAGTAATATTAACCAGGCACCAGAAGCAAAACTGGAGCATGATAATGGGGAGTAAAGAATTCCCTCTTTAGTACATATCTCTGGCAAGAACTGGATGTCAATGGGTGGATGGGATTATAAATCCCACAGGTGCAGGAGATATTTAGCTAAAATAAAGAACAAAGCAAATATAAACATATTAATTTAGATCCTTTACAATAACTGTCAAACAAGCGCCTGTTATTTCTGACATGGAAATTACTATCATAAATGAGTACAATGGTATTGGGTTGTCGGAAAAGTCATGACCTATTTTTCCTGTTTTTCAAGTAAAAATGCATCATGAGGCCTCCCTGGTGGCGAAGGGGTTAAAGTCTCAGCTCTATCTAGTCACTGCACCGTGAGTTCGATCCCTAGCCAGGGAGCTAGCCCATATGGCATAGCAGAACTCTCCTGTCTCGTCCACTGCTCCCCTGAGCAGTGGATTTCAGTAGATCCGCCTCTTCTGCTCCCCACTCTGTCTCTGGCGAATCACCTCACCACACGCACTTCTGGCCTGCACCCCAGTTCTTGTATGCATAAATAAAAAATAAAAATAAAACCTTATTTAAAAAAATGCATCATGACTTTTCCGACAACACAATAGTTATTACCCTAAATTATATTTTTAATATCTTTTCATATGTTGAGGAATCAATGGGTAATGACTTCAATTCTAATACTGAAGTGAATCTAAATATGTGGTTACACATGTTGAAAAAAGAATAGTTTTTTAAATAGAGCTTGTTATGAGATGTAGCAGAACGCATCTACTCTCCTCAGCTTTTAGTAGTGCTGTCCAGTAGAAATATAATGTAAACCATATACATAATTTTAAATTTTCTGTAAATTAACTTAAAAAAGGAATAAGGAATAGATTAAAATCCCTTTTTTAATTAAACATATCAAAAATATTAAAAATTTAAGTTTACTCAATGAAAAAGTTAATTGTTTTCATACTAAATCTAAATCCACTTGCATTTTATACTTAGAATATACTTGATTTAGATTAGTCACATTTTAGGTCTGTAATATAGTTACATATATTGGACTGCACAGTTCTACTACTTCATTTTCAGAATATATGGAGGAACAATGCCAGTGTGGCAAAACAAAGTATTACCAACACAGTTCAATCCATTTGGGAAAACATTTTATTTTTAGAGCAATTTTAGGTTTGCAGCAAAAATGAGTCAGATACAGAGCTTCCCCATATACCACCTGCCCCCATATAGCTTCCCTCACTATAAACATTTATCATCAGCACAGTATTATCAACTACAATTACAAATGATCCCTTTCTGAATAGAAATCCAAGAACAATGCAAAATGATCCAAAGATTAAAAAGCAGTGTGTAGAAAGTTTTTAATTATTAAAAGCAATACAGATGTGCTTTTATTACCAGTTAATGTAAGCAAGCTGATAACTGTACAAACTGTTGTTTTATTTGGGAAAAAGACTGACAAATTAAGGAACAAATTTCAAACTCAACAAATTCCCAAATTCAAAACTCCTAAATCATCAGAACATTCCTGCACAAAATCAACCCAGAACTTCTCTCTGCAAACATGCCAGTTCAAGGAGAGTAATAATTTATCTACTTGTCATTTACCATTCCTTCTTCCTTTTCATTATTATGGAACCCAACTTGGTTGATTAGGGACAGAGAACTGCAAGGAGATTTTAGGTGGAGTGGCAGGGAGATATAAGACAAGAATAGTAAGTGATCATTTATTGCTAGATAAAAAGGATTATCTATTTTAAAACGTAATACCTTTTCTGAGAACTAGCAAATTAACCCTACAGCTTTACCTATAAGAGGACATTCATTACCTGAGTAATCTACAATATGTGTTGGAACTCTCTCAGGGGTGACATCAGCTGGAATGGTGATTTCTTCTGCCCTGGGAGGAACCTTTGTTTGCAAACACAGAAACAGAAAAACCTTTAGATGTTTATCAGTGTTAATGGATTATGTAAATTTATTTGTATGTTAGCCCCTTTCACCCATACCTATCTTTACAAGTAAAGTACTACACTTTTAAAAGGTTATTTTTGTGCTTTACCATTTTGTGCAAATATATACTAAAGATATGAAACATGTTTGTTTTTTTAAATACACATTTCTGCCTATATGTGCACAGGAAATATTATGGACACTTCAGATGTGACAATAATGAAAATAACGCTTAAGTTAATTTGGTTTTTCAAACACCCGATTTTTTAAATATGTGATTTTCATTCTGTTTTGTTAACGGCTTTAAGACATTCTACAAATGAGGAACTATGTTACTCCCAAACAATCCTCAAATAAAAAAATAGATTATCAAAATTAATTTCTTTTAGAAGTTAACCTGTTAGCTACATAAAGCCTTAGGCTTAATCGTTCCTTTTTTAAAAGAAACACTGCATTATTTTTTCAAATCAGTGAAAAACCCCGAACCATACTCAGGAGGTCAGTGCTGAAACGATAATTCTAAACCAAGTTAAGCTATTATAAAAAACTTTTAGTTATTATTATATTGAGTGATTCTATAAATCACACATGAAAATACACATTTCATAAATAACTACTTATTTGACTATCTTATTTAAGAGGGAAAAAAGGGCCAGAAACAATGAACGCTCAGATTGCAGTTGTAACTGCCTCATTATACAACAAATTCTTGTGTGAATAAAGCAATTACACAGATATTTCTATCTAAACAAGAGTAAAGAGAGGGTGTATGTGGAACTAGTAATATCTACTATGTGAACAGAAGACAATTTTCATCCCATTTATACTGACCCGATTCTATATAACAATATCCTAACTTTACAAAACCTTAACCAGCAAAAAAATAAAGCCTTAATCAGCAGCTTCATAGTGTAACTTCCAAAATGTAAATAAATATATTGCCAGTAATAAAACCATTTTGCATTTTGTCACTCTACCATTATTAAGCTTATTCGAGAACCACATCTTCTGAGGTTAAGCAAAGATGGAATGAATTATTTTCTTCATTCATAAAATGATGGAGGAGGTAGGTATGTTGAAGATTTTCACATATATGTGTCACGATCCTAATGATTCTAATCCCTCAAAGACTGGGATATGTCAGGTGGAAGGAAGGTGAGATCTAGACCTTTCACCCTAACCTTATTGAGAGGATCATCTGTTTTGTATTTTTGGCTGATAAATAACATTTTCTTTTACAAAAAGTATTACACAGCTTAGATGATATCTAATAGCCCTTTCAAATTTCATTGTGCAACCAGGCTAAGTCCAAAGTCCAGTAAACATGCTACCCTCTGGGGGGTTTGTTGTTGAGAATGAATAGCCCCAGGTAAAATGCTAAGTTTACATTTTGGGGCAGAGTTTCTGATGAAAAATAAAAGGGACTGAAGGAGAAGATTCAGTTTCCATAATGTAGAAAAAGAAGAGCAGGTGCCATGATGTAGGAATTGAGAGGCAGTCGCCATGCTGTAGGAAAAGAAGAAACAGTCAACATGATGTAGGAATAGAGAAATCAGCGCCAGAAAATGTAGCTGCGAAGATTTAGAGTTTGGAAATCAGACGCCAGAAGTTTTGAGCCAATGGGATATAGACTGAGCATTTTTGGAATCTTCAGTGACTTTGGGGCCAGCGACTTTGGAGGCTTTGCAAGTAGCTGAGCAATGGAAACTGCTCCCAGTTTTGTCTTTACTGAAGCCTTAGGAAGAAGGCAAAGGCCTGAAGCGGGCACCTTCCTAAAATGCGCGATGCAGTCTGTTGGGCCGTCTGGCCGCTGTAGTTGCTCTTTGCAGTGCTGCTGGCCTGGTGCTGTGCTGGGGCACCATGGCAGTTTCAGGAGCATCTCCAGGTGTGTTCTGTGTTGTCGTCGTGAGTTGGAACCTGGCCTACTCTCTAGCTGTTGCATGTCTGCAGAAGCAGGAAGACGCCATTGTGGAAACGTGGCCCATTGTTTGGAAGAGGAGCTCCACATCAGCAGTGGCAGGAAGACGCCACCTTTGTTACTTTTCTGGGACTTAAAGGACTGGACATTGCTTTAAGTAAGGTAAACAGCCATATGCTGACTTCAGTAATTCTTTGCTTTTCCCTGTTTGTTAAATAAATCCCATTGTTATTGTTCCCTAAGTCTGAGTAGTCTTGTAATTGTGCGCACGGGTGCAGAACCAAAATAGTGACTGGTAAGCAACTGGGGCACTGCCTTTGGCCAAATTTTAAAGCTCCTCATTTGCCCGGTATCAATTGCACAGGTGAGACAACTAAGGCGTAAAGATGACAAAGGTCCTAGTCAAGGTCAAAAGTAGAAAATGCAAAGGAGTTAGGTGAACTCAGATCTAGTTTGAGTCTTTCTCCTACACTGTATTGATATAAACTGATGTATTATATAAACTTTTAAAAAGTCGTAACTGTCAAAAAGGAAACATGCAAAAAAGGAAGAACTTAACACAATTTGATAATTTTTTAGACAAAAGAGATCAAAATGTTTACCTCTTCTGGGAATTCCTCACTGACCAGAGACATAATCAGTGATGTCTTCCCAACTCTAGCTGTGGGGGGGTAAAAAAAAAGATCATTTTAATAAAGTGTTTAGGGTCTATATAAGCTGAAATTCAAACACGTAGGAAAGTCTCAGTTAAAATCAGAGGTATCCTAATTACCAAGTTTTAGTACAATACTTAAAGTATATCCTTTTTCCTGCTTAGGAAAGTTTCATATACTCATTTCTTAAAGCAAAAAATTACCAAAATATATTAAATATAATAATAATAAATTTAAAAATTTCCCAAAATATCCTCCAGTAAGAGTTTAGTATATAGTCCCCCAGATTTTCCTCCACTTATAATTTATCACAGTGGAATCATAGTATTCACATTATTTTCCTTCTTTACCATGTAATTATGTATTTGGGCAGTATTCTATATTAATATATAAAATCCTCCTGAGACGTGAAGGGAAAGCTATTGTTCAATGGACAGAGTTTTGCTGGGGATGTTAAAAAGTTTTAGATACTTGTGCCTCCCTGGTGATGCAGTGGTTAAGCACTGAGCTGTGGAGCTGTCGGCAGCGGAGACATGAGTTCGATGCCTGGCCGGGGAGATTCCCATATGGCGCGGCAGACCTCTCCTGCCTCGCCTGCTGCTCCCCTCAGCAGTGTATTTCCATCCATCTGTCTGTTCTGCTCCCCACTCTGTCTCTGGTGAACCCTCTCGCTGCCCACGCTTCTGGCCTGTGCCCCAGCTTGTATGCATAAATAAATAAATCTAAAAAAAAAAAAGTTTTAGATACAGAAAGTGGTGATTACACAACCTTGTGAATGTACTGAATGCCCTGAACTGTATACTTAACAAATGGTTAAAATGTTAAATTGTAAGTTTTATATATTTTATCACATTTTAAAACCTAGCATTGAATGTCTCCTACATTATTTTTGAAAGCTGCATAAAAATCTATTGTATGTCATAAGTTATTAATGTAATCTCCTAACAACGAATTTTGCTCAAGTTTTCCTTTTTATAAATAATGCTGCAATGGGTATTTCTACATGACAAATTCCCAGAAGTGGAATTCCAAACAGCATGTATGATCTCCTGTTTTTAGTAGATACTGTTAAATTACTTCCAAAAAAGAATAAAATAATTTAAAATCTCACCAACAGGGGGCCTCCCTGGTGGCACAAGGGGTTAAGTCTCAGCACTATGAAGCTATTAGCAGCCACTGCACCACGAGTTCAATACTGGCCAGGGAGCTGACCCACAAGGTGCAGCAAATCTCTCCTGTCTAGCCGCTGCTCCCCTCAGCAGTGTATTTGTCAGTCGGCCTGTTCTGCTCTCCACTCTGTCTCTGGGGAATTCTCTCACCGCCCCCTCCACAATACCCCTGGCCTACAGCTCAGCTCTCATATTCATAATTAAATCTTTAAATAATCAATAAATAAAATCTCACCAACAGAAGATCAGAATGCCCATTTCGACATACATCCTTACATTCTTTCTTCTTTAGGATATCATATTTAAAGGGTTAGTAAGGTCAAAGCAACTTTCCTGTTACATTTTCTAACCCAGTAAAATTTTTAATGCAAAAACTTAAAATTTTTCATTTTGAAATTTGACTTGTTCCCATCACAGATCATATAATTACTATTGTTAAACATTTAACTGCTTACAACTAAATTCCACTACAGAAAAAGTCCATTTGTCTACTACTTCTGCCATAATCACAAATTTTAGTTTCCAAAAGTGGACTCTAAATACAAAAGAACTGAAAAATGTTTAAGTTAGGAAAAGTCACTGCCAGGCCAAGTCTGGGACAAAAGGAGCAAAATCAAAGTGATGGAGGCGATATAAGGCAAAATAAGATTAGAACTAGACCCATACAAGAAAGTGGGGGTAGAAGAAATCAACGTAACCATTAGCACAATCCTTAGGTGCCAGCTCTTAAGTTACAAAGCATAGGTAGGAGCTAGACTGCAGTCTAGGGGCAAAGATATGGAGATTGAGCCCATTGTAGAATCTCGGTCTCTTTTCTAACTCTAGTTAGCCAGTAAACAGACAGCCATCCTTGAAGATGAGCCCCTCCCAACTGAAAGAAGGCTATATCAGTGCCATCCGTGCAAGCATTCAGGGCAGCCATTTTCTCTGCCCATCTGTGCCTATGCTTTCCTTTACCAACTGTGTCACTCTGCAGGGCAGTGGCCTGCCCGTCTGCCTGTGACCTGCACCATGCAGGCCTCTCTTAGCAAACCTGCCTCCCCCAGAGGGTCAGCTCTTTCTGTCTGCTTGTGTCTGTACAAGTGTCCTTTACTTCCTTGTCCTAATAAACCTGTTCTTTAAGTATAACTGAGTCTCTGTCTCGTGGAGGAACTTGGCACGTGCCGCCAAAGGGAGCTCTGGTGAAACCTTTCCCACAGTGAACCCAAGGACCCCGCTCTGCTCTCAAATCCATTGACTCTAAAAAGAAATCAGAAGCACACTGGCTGCCACTGCCAGACTTTCCACGTGTCTCTTCCAAGTGTCTCTACAAGTCTCTCCCTCCAAGTGCCCCATGTCTCTGGTAAAAGTGCAAAACCCAGAAGCAAACAAACTCTTCTCCACCTGTCTCCTCGAGACCACCTGCCTTTCTTGTTATATAGCTTCATCTGGGGCTCAGTTCCATACCCTAATTCCCAATAACTAAACCAAGGCAGCAGCATGTAAACAGAGGCAGGGAATGTGGGACCTCCCCCTTTTATGGAGATGCCTCTGTTACAATGTCTCTGGAAAAAAACTAGAAAGTAGTATTGGTAAAAACAATTTAGGGGGTGTACTGCAGACAAGGGAGAGATATATCAGACAGTCTAACAGATGTCTTCAAGCTCTGATTTCTTTTCAATTGCCTTGTATGAGAAGGCATATGGGCTTTTTCAAGTGGTTGACAGTAACATGTCATTTCACTGAATTCTGACCATGTCAGAGAATTCAGAGCCCATTACAGACTACTGGAAACTTATCATCAATATCAGCTTATGCAGCTCCCCCTAAAAAGAACTTCAGATCAAAAACCTTGATCTCAGAGACAGCAATTTTCTCAAGGTTTCCCTAATAGCTGCAGAGCTATGTGAATAACCTATTTCCTGATGTCTAAAGTCAGTGTTCTTTCTCTTTCTTATGCCATGCTTTAAAAAATATTAACACAAGTTTTATCAAAAAAGGAATGGTGGGCCTCCCTGGTGGCACAGGAGTTAAAAGTCTCAGTGCTATCAAGCTATCACCTGTCACTGTGGCATGAGTTGATCACTGCCTGGAGAGCTAACCCACGTGGCACAGCAGACCTCTCCTGTCTTGCCCACTACTCCCCTCAGCAGCGTATTTCAGTAGATGCACCTATTCTGCTCCCCACTCTGTCTCTGGTGAATCCTCTTACCACCCCCTGCCCACACCTCTGGCCTACACCCCAGTTTTTGTATGGATAAAAAAATAAATCTTTAAAAAAACAAGCAAAAAAAGGAACACTACCACTAAAGTTAACAAGCTCTGCATACACAGCACTATGTAAGTTAAAGTATTCACCGACTCACTGGTGACTAATCTAGCAGCTCTGGCTCGTTTTTTAAAACTTATTTTGACAAAATGTCACCAAAAAAAAAAAAAAAAAACCCTGCAAAAATCATACAAATGATTCTTGTCTATCCCTTAACCAGAATCCCCCCCAGTCTGTATCTAACAGGATGTATGTATAAAACAGGATCATTCCTAGATAAGAATGCAGTGCATTTCCAAGATCAGGATTAACACTAAACAATATTACCTAATCTATATACTTATTCACATCTCATTATTTGTAACACTATTATTATCCTTCACAGAAAACAAAATGTTGCATTTGGTTATATCTCTTTAGTCTTATAAATTTGGAAGAGTTCCTCAATCTTTTTAATCTTCTACGACCTTGACATTTCTGAAGAACACAAGCCATTCAACTTGTAGAATAGCCCTCAACTGGGTTTATAGCATGTTATCTCATAATTTCAGGTTTTACATTTTGGGCAGGAATACACCAGAAGTGATACTGTGTCTTCCCAGTGAATCTTAGCAGAAGGGACATGATGCTGATGTCTCCCACTACTGATGATGTTAGCTGTCTTCACTCAGAGGAGTTGGTATCTGCCAGGTTTCCCCACTGTAAATTTATGGGTTTTTTTCGCTTGTAATTAAAAAGTATCTTGTGAGGACACTCTTTCAGACTACGTTATCAAACTTTTGCCTACTAGTTTCAGCAGCCATTTCTGATTCTTATCTGATAACTGTATTGCTGCAGTGGTTGCTAAATGGTGATTTTCCATTTCTATCAATTCTTCTACTTTATTTTGCATTCTACTGTAAGTAAAAAATTCCCTTCAGATTCATGTTAGTACGGTCCCAGAGATTCCAATATTATTCTATGGGTTATGTGAGGACACAAGACTTCTCTGGGTTCTTCTAGGCTGGCAAATAAGCAAGCAATAGATAGACTGAGAGAAGCCAAAAAGAATTCCATTACTGTGTATACCTCCTGTATACATGGGAGAGACCTAACATGACTTCTCAACAGTGCTTCTGGAAGCTAACCTATGGTTTAAGGGAGTTCAGCTAAGACAGAGTTTGGGGTGGGGGGAGTGAGAGTTCCAAGAAAGGAAAAGTTCAGGAGAAGGCACAATAGATACATAGATTAAATTTTGCCTTCTCTATTGAAAAGTAATAATGGGACTAGGCCTTCTGGGTACATACCTTACAGATGTTTACAAGTAAATGTTTTTTTTTTAGAAGCAAACCTTCACCCAGCCTTCAGAGCCCCTCTCATGAAATTAATCTTTGTCAAAAAGACATATTTTGGAAAGGCAGAATTTCACTTCCCTAGAGTTATAATCTGTTGTCATTATTTGGAGCCTCCAATAAATTGCTCCACTTTACTTTTCAAATGACATTCGTGCAGGTAAAAATTGTAATATAAACTATAATCCCAGTTTATAAATATGTATTTATAAATAAAAAATGTTTTTGAATTTTTCTTTTTTTTTTTTAAGATTTATTTGTTTATACATACAAGCTGGGGTACAGGCCAGAGGCGGGGGGGTGGGGTGGCTAGAGGGTTCACCAGAGACAGAGTGGGGAGCAGAACAGGCAGGTTGACAGAAATACACTGCTGAGGGGACAGTGGGAAAGGCAGGAGAGGTCTGTGGCGCCATGTGGGAATCTCCCCCGCTGGGCGACGAACTTGCGCTGGTATCAGCAGCGCCACAGCGCAGCATTTACCGCTGCGCCACCAGGGAGGCCCAATTTTTCTGAAATTTCTACAGTAAAAGTATATAATGTTTGCTACTAGAAAAGGCCAAGAAGTACTATTTTAAAATTCTTTTTTTTTATGGGCCTCCCCGGTGGCGCAGCGGTTGAGCGCTGCGCTGTGGAGCTGTCGGCAGCGGCGACGCGAGTTCGACGCCTGCCTGGGGAGGATCCCACATGGTGCGGCAGACCTCTCCTGCCTCGCCCGCTGCTCCCCTCAGCAGTGTGTTTCTGATCTGCCTGTTCTGCTACCTGCTCTGTCTCTGGTGAACCCTCTCGCCGCCCCACAGCTCTGGCTTGTACCCCAGCTTGTATGTATGAAAAAAAAATAAAAATAAATAAAAAAAACAAAAAAACTTCTCGAAAGCTTTAAAAAAAAATTCTTTTTGATGGTAAAAATCAGTCTATTCTGAAGGTATAGAGAACAACTGAAATTTGCCTAAAAGTTGACATGTTAAATGCATCATTCACTTCTTCAGCAGATATTTATTGAATACTTCTGCATGCCACACACTATTCCAAAGGCAGGGGAATCAATGATCAAGGTGCAAGGTCTTCCCTACTTTTACTTTCATGGAGATTCTATTTCAATTTAACAATAAAGAACACTCTTTGTACACATCAGCATAAAAATTAAAAACTCAAAACTAGCCAACTTTGATTCATCTTCCCTGTGTTTAGCATTCAAGTTGTCGAATTTCTTTGCAAATTTTAAATGCTCATTATTTCCTCTCTGTTCCTCCTTCCTCCCCCTCTGCCCCCCCCCCCACTGTAGTTCTTTTACTGTGAATACCCAGCAGTTCTCAAATTTCTATCCCTTTCTGCCCCTTCTCCAATCTCTTTATCTATGAGCAGTAGAAATGCTGGCCCATCTTTCTTACATTTTGTTTTGTAATTCACTAGATCAAAAGCCTTCTTTGACTTTTAATTATCTACCACATCAAGGTGAAAATGATTCCACCGACCTTTGAAAATCATACATAATTTAACCCCAATTCATCTATCTAATCTCATTTTCCAGCAACAGACATAATTTACTTAAAGGCCATTCTGTTCTACAGAAGCACAAAAGGATAAATCTTGACCCCCCTCACATGGTTTTCTTCACCTAAAATATTATCATCTCTTTTACAAATATTAATCATCTTTCAAATTCCACTCTACCCCTAAAGACATCTCAAGGCTACGATGGCATTCCCCTTCCTCTCTGAATTCTTTTTGTGCCACATAACTTTAATCAAATTGCTATGAATGTAAGATACATACTTAACATGTATGAGCCTAAATTAACACTGGGACATTAAAAGGCAAATATTTGAAAATACTTGAATAAACTGAATCTGTAACAGGGTGGTCCCCAGGAAAAGGGGAGGTTCCAGGGTCCCTGTACCACCTCAGGGAGAGTGGAGCTGAACTGGGAAGAGAAGAAAACAGAGAGGAGACTACTGGGGAAGAAAGGAAGGAAGCAGGATAGAGAGCAAGGAGGAGACCTAGAGGAGGCACAAGGAGCAGAGAGACATGTGAAGCCGCTGCACTTGCTTTTTGGTTCTGGACTGGCTGAAACAGATGTGGGTGAGAGACCCTTGGGGGAGGTTAGCAATGGCACCTTTTATCTTTATTTTGATCTTTTCCTTCCATACTTGTCTGCCTGTTTCGGCCCCTTTCCTATGGGTCCCCATCAGAAGGTGTCTGAGACTTGTGGCAGGCTTTCGGGCTTCTGAGGCCCTACTCTAGGCCAACCCTGTTTGGCTGGGCATTTACCCCTGAGGGAATGGGTAACTTTGGGTGCTTGATTTGGAAACTAGGTTCTTCTTCATTCTTCCCCCTTTCTGCACTGCACACTAATTGTATTCAAGTTCCTTTTCACTGAAGGTCTTATGCACTACAGTATGTTTTGTCTTGATGCAGCAGATGGCAGAACCTATTTAGAGTGGGCAGGTTTGGGGGTTTTAGGGTGCCCCTCACCCTGTCCTGGAACAGATTTGCTAACTCTGGTGGGGTATCTCATACAACTGCAGTTTCACTCATAGGCCAAAAAAATGACAAGAACAACAACAAAAAAAACCCTCAAAGTTAAAAAAAATCAAAAGTTAAAAGGAAATACCAAAATCAAGACTGAGGCCTCTGTATGTAATAAAAATTATTTTTAAAAAAGTACTGCCAGGATAATTGCATGAGTCTAGATGTTTGTTTGCCACACTGGACAATGTCTGGTGACTGTTGTTTTTCATTCAAATGGGAACCCTGAAAAAACTGCATCTGGGGCTACACCCTAGCATCCACATATTTAACCTTCATTACTATAGAAATGGTGACAAAAAGTGAAAGGGGGCAATTGTTGGGGGAGAAAGGATGTCCTGAACAAACTCCACCAACACAGGTTTCAAGAACTCCACCCCCCACCCCAGACCAAAGAGATCCAAGACACCAAGAACTACAAATCCCATAATGTCATCACCTCCAAAGGAAAGATTGTTGGGAACTGAGGGTGGAGTCAAGCAAGCCAGGCTTGGTATATAATCAGACATATGGGCCTTCGGGGTGCTTGGGGGTTTTTTGCCTGCTTTCAGCATGCAACTGGGGTCCCAGCTCAGTGGAACTGATAGGATGCATTCACCAATTTATATCTTTCTCCCTGAGTCATTCCTTTCTTCATTTCCCCTTTTTGGTAAATAAACATTTTATTAACCTTTTTGTCTGTGCCTGCATTTGAGTCTCATTAAGTCCCTTTTAAGCACATGGGTGAGGACCCACAGTCAGACCAACCCATTTCACATTGGGGTTGCCCTGCAACAAATCTTCTAACTTTACATGTATGAAAGGACTTCTAGGACATCAACCACTTGATCTGATTCACCTTGTCAGAGCAGTGAGTGCTATCTATATAGTTTTAGCACTGTATTACCGTTTGGGAAATTAGTCTCACCTCCTGAAACTTCTGTGTAACATGTCCATTCAAGCTTTTCTTAAGAGCAATCAAAGAGCTATGAATAATAGGTAACTACTGAGGCAATAGAAAAAAAAATTTTTAATTACTTTGTTCAATTTGTTTTTATTAAAATGTTTACATTTCAAATAATATTAAAGGAGGGTGTGATATGATAAAGAACACATCTAGTGTTTATCCCCAGTTCTTGGCACAGAGCTTCAAAATCTCTTGGAACTTCCTGATAGGAGTGTCTTTTGTTATATATAATAAGCCTCTTTCAACCATACTTGAGTTTATCCTAAGGAGGTGACTCATTGAGGGGAGGGGAAGGCCTAGATAGACAGCATTCCGGTTGCTAAAAATCCCACCCTTGTCATTAAAGGGTTGGAACTGTCAGCTCCACCCCAAAACCTGGAGGGGGCGGGGTGGGTGAGAAAGGGGACATTTGCTGGAGATAAAGGCCAATCTCCAGCAATGGCTAATGATTTAATCAATCTTGCCTGCATAATGAGCCCCATATAAAAGCTCTGGATATCAAAGCTCAGGGAGCTTCTTAGTTGGTGAACATAACAGTGTACAGGAAGATGGCACATCCTCGCTCCATGGAGAAGAAAGCCCCTGAGCTCAAGTACCTTCCAGATCTTGCCCCATGTACCTCTTCATCTGGCTGTTCACTTATATAGTTGTAAGTATAGCATTTTCCTGAGTTCTGTGAATTGTTCAAATCTACAGGGGTTGTGAGAAACCCTGAATTTAAAATCAGCCAGGGGCCTCCCTGGTGGTGCAAGGCATTAAGTCTCAGTACTATGAAACTATTGGCAGCCACTGTACCATGAGTTCGATTCAATTTCTCGGCCAGGGAGCTGACCCACATGGTGCAGCAGACCTCTCCTGTCTCACACACTGCTCCCCTCAGCAGTGTACTTCAGTGGACCCGCCTGTTCTGCTCCCTACTCTGTCTCTGGTGAATCCTCTTCACACACCCCCACCCTGTACCTCTGGCCTACACCCAGCTCTTGTATGCATAAATAAATGAATCTTTAAAAATAAATAAACAAACAAAATAAAATAAAATCAGCCAGAAGAACTTTAGGTACACTGGGGACTCCACTTGCAGCTGGTGTATTATCAGTGGTCCCCTGAAGGACTTCCTAGGTAAAAACCTGACATTTCCTTCCAGCTACTCCAGAAAGACTAAGGAATAAGGGTCAGGGGAAGAAAAAAAAAAAAAAAAAGACTAAGGAACAAGCATTTCACTATTACTACAGAAAACTCCATAAGGGAAGGTAACATGTCTTCTTTACTGTTCAATCTTTAGCTCCTAGCAAATCACAGGACACAGGAAATGCAGCTGTACTGCTTAGTGACTCACAACATATTTGAAATTCAGGAAAGCGGTTGGTTATTTTTGAGGAAAATGCAATGGGAAGAGAGCTACAATTGACTAAAACTTACTGATAATATTTCTTTAGCTGGATGATGGGCATTTGTTACATTACTCTTTATACTTCCAATATAAATATTTCACCAAAAAGGGAGAAAAATATACAGGCTTTGGAACCAGAACTGTACTGAACTCTTAGTGCCAGTGCTTACCAGCTGAGTTTCCTCGGGCAAGTCATCAAGCTTAGTTTGTTAATCTATAAAGTACAGTGTAGAACAACTTCACAGATTTGGTAAAGGGACTCATTAAGATAGAGTGTGTAAAATGCTTAGGACAATACCTGGTACTCAAAACAAGTCTTTAGAAGATCCAATGGCTGTACGTACAGTTATTGTGATCTTTGAACTTCTGACACTCGTTGGCCCTAGCAGAGATGTTTGTTTTTTCCCCTTGTATCTTCAAAAATCCCACAACCACCTGCACATGTATTCCCCAAAACATTTCCAATTTTGAAGAACTCTCCTGGATACCTATACATCTCTACATTCTTTTTTTTTTTAAAAAGGTTCATTTATTTATGCATACAAGCTAGGGTGTAGGCCAGAGGCCGGGGGTGGTGAGAGGATTCACCAGAGACAAAGCGGGGGGCAGAACAGGCAGATCGACTGAAGTACACTGCTGAGGGAAGCAACAGGAGAGGTCTGCTGCGCGATGTGGGAATCTCCCTGGCCAGGTATCGAACCCATGCTGCAGTGGCTCTGGATAGCTTCATAGTGCTGCGCTTAACACTTTGTCCGCTCACGTATTAGTACGTGTTTTTGTCACCAGTATCAGGTGGCCGCTCACGTATTAATACGTGTTCATCTAGTCGGTTTTTCACGCCATGGTGGATTTATTTGGAACTATTAGGAGCTATTTCTTTGATGGTACTCAGTCTAGAAGCTTTACACATTGTTTTGGTGAAAGTGTAAGGAGTTTTATGAGAGATATTACAGTTTTTTTAATATCCAGTATTTCAGGAGTTGTGTGTGTTTTGTTGAATGCTTATACCATTCATGTGGTGGCACAGAAAATGGCCGGCCCCAAGGACTGGTAAATTTAAAGGGCACCATCACACAAAGTGTTAACCCATTGCGCCACCAGGGAGGCCCCATCTCTACATTCTTATCCTTGACCTACTACGTTAGAAATGGGAAAGCAAATCAGATAACTCACTAGTACGCAGATGCTCCGGGGTAACCAAAAGGAAAACAAGTCCCATTTTTTGGTCTTTGTGAAATGTGCCTAGTAATACACTTAAGACCTGAATTCTTTTCATAATGCCCTTTTCAGAAGTAACTTTTAAAAATTTTGCTTGCATCCTACCACTCAAAATCCCTCACTAATTTCAAGAAAAACCTACCTTAAAAAAAAAAAGATTTATTTATTTATGCATACAAGAACTGGGGTCTAGGACAGAAGTGCGTGTGGTGAGAGGATTCACCAGAGACAGAGTGGGAAGCAGAACAGGTGGATCTACTGAAGTACACTGCTGAGGGGAGCAGCAGGTGAGAAAGAGGTCTGCTGTGCCATGTGGGAAGCTCCCCTGGCCAGGGATCAAACTCATGCTGCAGTGGCTGCTGATAGCTTGATAGTGCTGAAACTGAACCTGTTGCAAAACCTACCTTTTAATTCATAACTCAAAATATTAAACACAATTATCAGAATTAAGCCAATTACCAACAAGAAAAAGCTTACTAGTATCCAAAAAAGTTAAGAACTTGAGGCAACTTAATCACAATCATTCAGGACCCCTTTGCAAAATGCAGGCCTTCAGCAGGTGTTTCAGGACACCTTTAAGCACCCTCCTTCCACCCCCTGCAACACACTCTTACAATTCACTCTTCCTAAAATTCGTTAGCACAACTCTTTACTAGGCCATGGTCCCTTTCTTCTTTTCTCATGGGCCCCCAACACAGCCAGTGATATTTTCAGAAGAGAAAGATCAACATTCTGAGGAAACTCATTTTTTCACAACTCAGTCATCAGGGCAGTTGTGGCTGTCTGTGCAGCAGCCAAAGTACCAATTTGCCACCAGGTCTATTCCAGTGAGGCAGGCCTCAGAGACAAGAAAGAACACACCTTGTAGGGCAAGAAGCATTGTAAAAACTACAACAAGTGCTTTATTTGCTTGAACACATAGACTTACAAGAGAGTAGTACCAAAGAGTGGGAACAATTCTATTTAAACGATTTACATAGACACTACCTTTTAGAATGTGATCATTTTATTTATTCATTTATATCTAGGCTCATCTGTTAAACAATGAGACAGTTTAGTATTTACTACAATGAAATAATTACATCTAGTTTGTGAGTAATTGTAAATCATAAACAGCCTTTTAAAGATCAAAGAAGCTTCCACAAAAAAATCCAAGAGCAATTTTCTTTTAAAAAAAAAATGTTCAAAATTAGAGCAAGAGAGACTGATTAGAGTGAACATGGGAGAAAATGAGCACATTTTCATTAGTATCATTTTGGGTTTCCTTCTTGAAAAGCAGTGAAATGGTAGCTATTTTAATAAAGATCATACAGATGTGATTTAGTTAAGAAATGCACCAGTAAGTCTAAAGTAGGGCTTTTTGCTTCCCTTAAGGCCTACCTATCTACCCTTGATTGAGACTATCAAAAACATAGTGAAGCAGTAGGCTTAAAGTTAAAATTAGCCACTTTTAAGCTAATTTTAATTGAGAAACAAATGAGTGCCTTAAAGGAAAGGAAAATATTTTAGAACACTACATTTTAACAACTATTTAAATAAGCTTATAATCAAAAAGGTCCCTTATCAGTGGCAAATGTGAATATAAACTCTAAATATTTTTAACCACCCCCAAAAATAAAATGTTCACCCATAAAGGAACAAATCCCAAGCTTTTCTCTATTAGACCAATTAAATTATATATTTACACAGTATAGGTATATGTAATTTTATAATAAATGTAATAAAAATTACATATAAAATATCAATATATTTTAATATAAATATGAAGGTCCAAAAAAAAAAATCCTCTGTGAGTCAACCATCTAATGATCTTTATTTCCTCTTTTGCCTGAGAATTATTGTAGTGATCTATAAAAACAAAAGGCATAGAGACAATTATTCCCAAGGACAGAAGGCCTTCTGACTCAGTGCAATACAACATGCTACAGTTTTGCCTGAGACTCCATGCTTCTAAGTAGGTCATCCATGGGAAACATAGTTCATCACTATAGAGCAAATTATCTAGATTTATCCAAGCCAGGAATTCCTTGTCTTTTCATCACATTTCTTGAACATCTCGTTCTAAGTGATAGTAAATTCTTAATATTTATGAAGCAGAAATATTTTCTGATTCTAATAATCACCCTATGAGCCATCAAATCGCAAAGGGACCTGTTCTCATTTTTATCTGCTTCTTTATTAACAAGTTTTGTAGGAGGGCCTCCCTGGAGGCGCAAGGGGTTAAGTCTCAGCACTATCAAGCTATCAGAGCCACTGCCGCTTGAGTTAGATCCCCTGGCCAGGGAGCTAAGCCACATGGCCCAGCAGACCTCTCCTGTCTCCCCTGCTGCTCCTCTCAGCAGTGTATTTCGGTCAATCTGCCTGTTCTGCTCCCCATTCTGTCTCTGGTGAATCTTCTCAGAACCCCACACCTCTGGCCTACACCCCAGCTCTTCTATGCATAAATAAATAAATCCTTAAAACAAAAACCAAGTTTTGTAGGCTCTTCCTAAGTTACTATATCTAAAAGGCACATGAAGATGTATTTTCTACTGGAAAACTTTAGCATTTAGGGAAATAGTTGAGCATTGTTTCACAGGAAAATTGCACTGACACACAGACTACAGAACAAATGTAAAGTCTATTCTTATTCTTCAATCCAGTGCATACTGGGACCAAAAAGGCATTGAGAAGTAGATCTTAGTACCTCTGAGAGGATCATGTAGAAAAGACTCCATATGAACAGAATAGACTATGTAGCTATCTTTGGCCAAGGATGCTTGAACCCAGGTGCTGAACACAGTATTATTGAACCTGGAACGATTAACTTCATATACCATGCCAACGAAGACCAGAATGCAGAGCAGTATAGTTTTAAAAGGAACAGAGGAATTTCTTTCTAAAACAAATGCTAGCTGATACCTGACCAGTCTTTCCTCAACCCCTGCAAAACGTTAAGATGTTCTCTGGTGTTTCAAGGAGACCCTGTCCTCTTTTGACAAGGACCATAACTCCTGGTAGTCAAGGCATAAAACAGACATGATATTGTCATCATAAATCATTGGTCTACCTTACTGACAGAATACAGGAATCTCTAGGACAAAATTAGCTAAAGAAGTGGAATAAGAAACTAGATGAGGGCCTGCCTGGTGGCGCAACAGGTTAAGACTCAGCCTATGAAGCTATTGCTACCCACTGCAGCACAAGTTCGATACCCGGCCAGGGAGCTTCCCACATGGTGCAGCAGACCTCTCCTGTCTCGCCCACTGCTCCCCTCAGCAGTGTATTTCAACCTACCTGTTCTACTCCCCACTCTGTCTCTGGTGAATCCTCTCACCAGCCCCCCCACACCTCTGGCCTGCACCCCAGCCTGTATGCATAAATTAAGAAAAAAAATAATAAATCTTAAAAAAAACCCAAAACTGGATGAATGTTGCCCATTCGAATTTGACAATAATCACATCAAACTAAATTCAAGAAAAAAGAGTGATAACATTTCTATGACCGAGATGAGAGGAGTGGACTGGACATAAAATAAGTAAATAAACAAAAACTGACTTGAATTCATTTGTTCTTTCAACAAATATTTAAGTGCCTACTTTGCACCAGGCCTTTTCTAGACACTGGGGATATAGCAATAAGATGAGTCCCTTGCCCTTATGAAGCTTTTTAACCCAGTGACAGTAAAATAAGTGAACAAATTTGCAGAGTAGTAGGGATAATGCCTGGGTCAGGGGCTTCTCAGAGAAAAAGCAGTGAAGGAGACAGCAGTAAAAGGGTGGAACACAGGGCTTCCCTGGTGGCGCAGCAGTTAAGCGCTGTGCTGTGGAGCTGTGGAGCAGCGGCAATGCGAGTTTGATGCCCAGCTGGGGAGGTTCCCACATGGCGAGGCAGACCTCTCCTGTCGCGCCCACTGCTCCTCTCAGCAGTATATTTCCACTGATCTGCCTGTTCTGCTCCCCACTCTGTCTCTGGTGAGCCCTCTTGCCGCCCCACAACTATGGCCTGTACCCCAGCTTGTATGCATAAATAAATAAATCTTTTTTAAAAAAAAAAAAGAGTGGAACACAGGTCAGATTGTAAAGGAACTTGCAGGCCTGTATTAAAAAGCTTGAACTTTATTTTCAGGTAAAGCAGAAATCATAAAAGAATTTTGAAAATGGGTAACAGGATCTGAGATATTTTCTAAAGATGAGTCCATGTATTACATGGAAAAGAGACGAAATTAGAAACAAGGAGACCAGTTAAAGAGATATTACAAAAGTCCAGACCAGAGTCAACAGAAGTTGCAAAGTGTCTGTAAAAGGGTTCAATGATAAACTAATCATATTTAGACAAAGAGCTACAGGAGTCTCCTAAAAAAAGAGAACAGTTTTACTTTCTCAATGAATTTGAACAAAAGATAACTATAACTCATTTTAATTTAAAAATAAGATTTCACTAAAACTTAAACTGTCATGTACTTTTTAATGTAGCTACATGAATTAAATAAAAGGGTATAAGGCTCTTACTAGTTTTATTGTATAAAGGACATTTGGAAAACATACTAATCTAATTAAAAACAAAATTAAATCTAATTAAAAACAAAATTCTTCCCAATAAATGTGATCATGAACAATAACCCAAAAAACTAAGTTTTGTGTGGTGGCATTTTTTTTTTTTTTTTAAATTCAGTGTTTAAAGATTTATTTATTTATTTTTTTTAATTTTTATACATACAAGCTGGGGTACAGGCCAGAGGCGTGGGGCGGCGAGAGGATTCACCAGAGACGGAGCGAGGAGCAGAACAGGCAGATCAGAAATACACTGCTGAGGGGAGCAGCGGGCGAGGCAGGAGAGGTCTGCCGCACCATGTGGGATTCTCCCTGGCCGGGCATCGAACTCGCGTCGCCGCTGCCGACAGCTCCACAGCGCAGCGCTTAACCGCTGCGCCACCGGGGAGGCCCGTGGTGGCATTTTTAAAGATTAAAAAAAAATAATTAAAACCCAGGACTGATCAGAAGTGGGTCAAAAAAAGATCCATTTTACTGCAGAGTACAATACAGGTTTACTCAACAGAATGTTGAAACTATTTGCAACTATTTTGGAGCTTTACAGAATGAAGTCGCTGCTGCATAGTTCAGAGACAAAATCTGGCAACAAAACGAACTGAAGTAATAGAGAACAGGCTTTACAAACTTTGAATTATTTTATATATTTCCAAAAGAGTAATACTGTTAACTACTAACTTAAATGGTATAAGCCTGACAATATATCTTACATCTGTATTGCATTTCTATTTAAATATTTTACAGAATCATATGTGATTAATTTCTATGTTCAAAATTAAAGCCAAACATATTTTTTACTTTAAAAATTAGTATTAGAAATTACTATATTACAAACCTACTTTATGTTACAGTTACATATGGATCATGGACTCACTTTCTCTATCTTACTGCAAATGCAATGGTATGAGTCCTATATTAAATAACATCTTCCTGAACTTTGTCAAGGAAGTCCATGCAAAATACAGATTAACACAGTTATAACTTAAGACTAAAATTCACAACTGCAAAACAAAAAGTAAACTGTGTCTGGACACATGTACTTATAAATTCTGATTCAAAAGATTTCTCCAAATAGCAGGTGAACAGTTTTCAATGAACATCACAGAACACTACAGAAGAGGTTGAAAATGTGTTAGCTTTCTTCCTTGGGAGTCTATCACAGTGACCAGGAGGGGTTATTCTACCGGGTTTAGAATAAAATGCTTCAAAACAGCGTTTGCAGAGTATTAATTAACGTACTTTAAAACAAACAATCCAGTCCTCCCCAGCCCACTTTCTTCTTATTTTAGTGGCATGGACTGAGTCACCAAACTTGAACAGTGACACCAAGAAATCACTCCTGTTCTGCCCCCCAAGTCAGTGAACAGAAGGCACTTCTCCTTTATCATGTCTTCAAAAGGTGCTATCTAAGAATTTTTAGGAGGGGCCTTACATGTACGTGTGTCTGGGTCTCAAGTGTTCCCGTTGTTATTTATGATTACCAAGGAGCTCTGGAGGAATAAATAAAGCTAAAAAGAGGCGAGAGAAAAAGGCATTCGGTAACCATTTTCTCAACTCAAGGACCCTCCCCAAATAATTATTCATTCATAGAGTACTTGCATAACTTGAGAATATGTTTTTGAGGAAATAGCGAGTGTACCAGGAGCTATTTCAACGCAACCTATAAAAACCTCTATGAAAGGCTTCCTACCTTAATGTCAATGCCTGGAGGGAGGGAAGAGCGCGAGCGCAAAAGAAAAAAAAAAAATGCCGAAACCTGACCTTGCTCGCAAGTAGAATAGTTGTGCACCCCTCCCCCTAGTTCGCCGGGAGCCGGTTCACGCCATCCCAATTGGTCAGTCAGCCAGTTCCAGCACCTGCCTGGCAGTGACTAGGGGATCTCCACGCAAGACGAGAGGGTCTGAAAGGAGGCGCCCTCAGAAACGCTGTGGCCCAGCAGGAAAGGATTTGAAGAGGAAAAGGAGAGGATGTTTGAAGGGATGAGGCTGGTGGGCAGACGCTAACAGGGATTAGGCTTTGGAGGACGACAGGGGGATGGGGCGAACGGTCTCACGAGGGCCCAGGTGAAGTCTGCGGGTGAGGGTAGTCTGCCGGCAGTCGAAAGGGAAGGGTGAAGGGGCTGGGAGGCCCCGGGGCGTGGAGAGAGGACAGCCGCACCGCGAGGGGCGAGCAGGCCCCAGGCGGCAGGGGCTGCGGTGGCCTCCGTCTGCCCGGCGCGCGGACTCACGTTCTCCCACCAGAAGGATCCGCACGTCTTTCTTCATGCTGGCTGCTCGCAGGGGCCGGGCTCGGCCCGCATGCATGGAGCGGACTCCTCTCGCCGGGAGCGCCCACCCCACGGTGCCGCTCTCCCCGCGCTGCGGGCGCTGCCTGCCAGCCTCCCCCGCCGCCCCGCCCGAGCCTTGGCCGCCGCGGTCCGCGGCGCCGCCTCCTCCGCTGCTTTCCCCGCTCGGAGCAGGGACAGCGCCAGCTCCGCCTCCTCCGGCTCCGCAGGCGGCGGCGGGGCCGACGGGACGCCGCGAGGGACAAGCACTGCCGGAACGCGAACGCTCTCCGGCCCTGAGCAGCGCCCCCACCGACCCTCCCGTGGCATCGCAGCGCCAGAGCGCCTTGCCCACCCTCCTCTGAGCACAGTGGTCACGGAAACGCTTTAGAGCTGAAATTAAGAGTGGCAGATTCGCCAGTTTGGCCCCGGTTGTTTTGCAGAACAGAGACAGAAGTTCCTTGACCAAGGTCAAATAGCTAGAGCTTGGCAGTGACTCAGGGCCGGCTCATCAAAAGATAAACTCCAGGAAGGCTGTGAATCCCCACCTTACTGGACTGTAAATGCTCTATTGAGTAAACAATGAGAGAGTCCCAGAATCAAGCACTTTCCACTAGCCAAAGCTCACCACCTTAACTGGTTTTTTTCCGGTGATGCTTATAAAATATGGTTCTAAATAATGAGATTCGTTTTTACGTTGTCTGTGTGAATGGATTCATTTCTTTGTTGCCTAAGTGGCTTTCCTCTGTCTTCACGTGGTTTACTTCAGGCAGAGTCTTCTCATACTTTAGACCCTAATACAGGGTCTCTGTACTCAGACTTGTCTTAACTGATACTGGCCACACAGGTGATAATAAACTCACTGATTTTCCCTAACATTGTCTTAGTTTCCTCATCCTTTCCATCTGGAGCAATGGTTGCTACATTCTTCATACTAGAACTGTGCTTGGTACACAGTGGGAGGGGAGGAGGGAGAGAGAGAGACAAATAAATAGATAAATAAATGGTGGGTAGGTGGATGGATGAATGGATGGATGGATGCATAGACAGAACAAATGAAACACTAATTGCATTATGTGCCTTTTTTCTATCTTAAATATTACATAATAAAAGTTTAAAGGAAATAAAATGTGCATAATACCAAGCCCCCTTTCTCCTAGGAGAAGCTTTGTGATCTAGCATAGCAGTTAAGAACTGCTGGCAAAATGTTTGGGTCTGAATCCAGATTCCATCACCTAATACTTAGGTGACCCTGAGTGAGTCCTTTTACTTCTCCATACCTACCCCTTTTTCTGTAACATGGTAATAATGAATTATAATTCAAATGGTTGTGAATAATAAATAAAACAATACATGGAAAATCTTGGTACAGTGCCAGATTCATGGCCCTTGCACTACTGATCTCAGCTATCATTATCAGAAAGCTCACTAAATAATTGTAATCCACATGTTTGTTTTTTTTAAAGATCTATTTATTTTTGCATACAGGAGCTGGGATGTAGGCCAGAGGAGGGGATGGTGAGCCGATTTACCAGAGACTGAGCAGGGAACAGAACAGGAGGATCTACTGAAATACACTACTGAGGGGAGCAGTGGGTGAGACAGGAGAGGTCTGCTTCGCTGAGTGGGAAGCTCTCTGGCCAGGGATTGAACTTGTGCTGCAGTGGCTGTGGATAGCTTCATAGGCTGAGATTTAACCCATTGTGCCACCAGGGAGGCCCCATAATCCACAGGTTTTGAGGTAAGTACATTATGTTTACAGTGGTATATCATCAGCATATGATGTCCCTAAGGCACACAGGGGAGGAAACCCTTCCCCAAAACACTCCCTGTGATATAAGGAGAAAGACAGGAAAGATACTCCTCGCTGATTGGGAGATAGTGAAGTCCTATTACAGGATGGATCCTGGATATAAATAAGATGGAGGGAACTGTGAACATCAGGAGTCTTGACTCACCTGATCTTTCAGGAGAAAGATATTCCTCTGAATTTTAGTACAGAATGCTGAATTGGAAGGATTCTTGCAGAGCACCTATTCCAATCCCTTTCCTTTGTGGGTAAGAAAAGAAGGCCCGGAGAGATATAGTGGCCTGTTAAATGCAGCACAACTGACACAGCTCTGGTTTTCTGGCCAAGTTATCACCTTTCTGTTCCTCAGCTTCCTCTACCAAGGAAGAAGATAATTTCTTTCCAGCCTCCTACCTTATGGAGTTGTTTGGAGATCTCCATGAAATAATGTATTGTAAGTGAAGTTTTTATTTAAAAAAATAAGTCATACAGGGCATCCCTAGTGGCACAGGAGTTAAAGTCTCAGCTCACTCAAGCTATCGCCAGTGACTGCTGCACAAGTTTGATCCCAGGCCAGGTAGCTAACCCACATGGCAAGCACAGAAGACCTCTTCTGCCTTGCCCACTGCTCCCCTCAGCAGTGTACTTCAGTGGATATGCCTGTTCTGCTCCCCACTCTGTCTCTGGTGAATCCTCTCACCACCCCCTGCCCACACCTCTGGCCTACACCCTAGTCTGCATAAGTAAGTAAAAATAAATCTGTTTTTAAAAAATCATACAACTATCAGGACAAAAGACAAAGGCTCTTTATAGAGTGGCAAACTCTTTGGGGCACTACTTGCTCCAAGCAACATTTTGTAGAAAATCTTGACCCCAGGAACTCTGCATTAGCGTTGCCAGTTAATGACCATGTTACTTCTGTCAGTCTTCTCCAGGAGTGAGAGGAGACAAGGGAGAGTAGGAAGAAAAGTTCATGTTGGGAGAATATCACTAAGATCATATTGCAAACTCCTTAAGTAAAGGAGTAAATAAAACTTAAAAATCCAGACTCAAAGGCTTTAAAAAGGAGCCAACCAGAAAGTATGTTCAGTTGGCGGTGACTAACGGTTTGGTACAACAGACACCACCACTCATTACAGTGGGCGGGGGCAGTTTAACTTGCTAAAGAGTGCCTCCCAGGCAGTGTAAATGCTTTTGTACAGTTGCTCCTCATGTCCTGATCAGTGATTCTTCTGAAGCCCTGACCTGCCTCACCTTGATCTCTGTGCCCTTCTCATGATGTTAGTGACTCTCCTGGAGACAGAATAGCTCAGTGGCTAAGAGCAGGAACCCTGGAGTTGTCCTGCCTAGGTCTGAACCTCAACTTTGCCAACTACGAACTGTACCACAGGGCAATTTTTTGTTTAAAGATTTATTTATTTGGGCCTCCCTGGTGGTACAACGGGTTAAGCGCAGCACTATGAAGCTATCCAGAGCCACTGCGACAGAGCCACTGTTCGATACCCGGCCAGGGAGATTCCCACATGGCACAGCATACCTCTCCTGCCTCACCCGCTGCTCCCCTCAGCAGTGTACTACAGTAGATCTGCCTGTTCTACTCCCCACTCTGTCTCTGGTGAACCCTCTCACCACCACACATCTCTGGCCTCCACCCCAGCTTGTATGCATAAATAAATAAATCTTTTAAAAACAATAAATAAAGATTTATTTATTTATGCATTCAAGAACTGGGGTGTAGGCCAGAGGTGTGGGGAAGGGATGAGAGAAGTCGCCGGCGACAGAGTGGGTAGCAGAACTGGCAGATCTACTGAAATACACTGCTGAAGGGACCAGTGGATGAGACAGGAGAGGTCTGCTGCACCATATGGGTCAGCTCCCTGGCCGGGGATCTAACTCAATGCAATAGCTGACGATAGGCTTCATAGTGCTGAGACTTTAAGCCCTGTGCCAGCAGGGAAGCTGCAAAATTGGGCACATTGCTTAACCTGTGTCTCATGGGCCAAAGGGGATTAATACCTTGTCCTATTATTCTGAAGCCTAAATGAGTTAATGAAGCAATCAAAACTACTTAGTACACAGTATGTGATCTGGTCAGTGATATATAAATGTTGGGTAAATTACATAAATCATGAGAGAAGAGACTTCTTGCACCTCTTTGAGACTGAGGATAGAGCCATGGGATGACACACGCTGCAGTGAGACATAAGCCAGAGAATGGGTTTGTGGGAAATTGCATATTGATTATTGTATATTTGGTAGAAAGGAAAAGCCAAGAGGACGTATAAATATCTAGACAGCACCAATGGAATTTTCCTCTATGTCTAGTCTCACAAGATGTACTCCAGGCGTCCTCAACTGCACAGCAGACATTCAGAGATCTGAACAAAGTACTTTTGCCAGGGAAAACGAGAAGCCATCTTTTATGCCTATCATAACTTACAACACGGCGTCTGTCTGAGACAGTGGGACATCTAGGTCCAGTGGGCAGGCCTGCTGGGTAGAGGATATATTGCATGTGTTAAATGAGTGACATTGGGTGGAACTAGAGGCTGGTCTCTGATTGGTGAGTTAGACACAGTCCTGGGCAGGAGGCCAAATGCATGGGTTGGCTTCAATCCCACTCTTCAGATTCATCTATCTTTGGCCTCTCAAATTAAACCCAAAGTAGTTTCCACCATTGTCTCCCATTCTTCACTTCACTTTCTCCCATTCCTTCCAGGAAGACTTTGTTTTCCTGCCACATTTGTCCTAGTGGAGCAGAAAAGTCCAATGCCTTGATATAGGGTAAATATTTTATCTTGACTTTTAATGTACTTGCTCGTGGTTCAATGTTCAAACATCCATGTCCTTTGCATAGTCACATGATAGGGCTCTAGAGGACATAGATTCTGTTTGCATGAGTTGGCCAGAAGGTGCATCATTCAGCACAATTACTTATTAAAAGGCATTAGATTATGACTAACCCTGCTGAAGGAAAGTTTCCAGACAAGAGCCTCATCTGTTGATTAGCTTGCATTCAATTTTATTTTTAATTTTCTCAAGCTCCTTTCAGATACCCTCAATTATAAAACAAATACCCTCAATTAAGAGAGATAATTAATACTGAGAAGGATTTGGGAACATTCTTCCTCTGTAGTAAATTTCCTTATGGAATGGTTAAGAAATTGGGTTCTGGAGTCTATCTTCCATCTCTTTGTTATACTTATGCTATCACCAGTACTTTGCTAGCTGTGTAACACTGGACAAGTTATATAACCTCTCTGAAGAACATAAGTCTCATCTATAAAATGGAGCTATTTCATTGGGCTTTTTTGAGAACTAAATAATAATGCAGGCAAAGCATTTATCACACTGCTGAACACATAGTACATGTTCACATAACACACTTAGCAGCTGGAATTTGAAATTTGAAATTTATTTACTGAGTTGCATTACCATTTCAAGGGCAAATTCATAGTCTGACCATCCAAATTGTAAGCTCTGAAAGTAAAAAGTGCATTGAATACAATTTTTAAACACTATAAAGACAATACATTTTTGGCAACTTATTATATATACCAATCAAAAAATTTTAAGCCACTGGCCATTTCTACAAAATGAAAAGTTCCATAGAATAGTAAATTCATAGTTTCTGTTTATCTCTACAAGGAAATCATCACAATTAAATATATCTCAATAATTCAAAGGAAGAAATATGCACATATATGTTCTGCTTATAGCAACATTACACAGTAGTAAAAAATGGGAAAATATACAATTACATGGGAATAGCTAAATTAACTATGACAACATTGGAATTTTTGTAGTAATTAAAACTACTAACTATGAAAGATGTGGAGCTTTCTTTCCTTTTCTCCTCCATCATGTTGTATGTGATCGACTATTCCTTGCCGTGTCTCCTCACAAGACTTTCAGGATCAAGTGATTTCTGGCCAAGAAGCAATAGCAGAATTATTTGATTCCCCAATGGACTTGAATGAAAACAGGTGCAACTTCCAGAGGTGACACCAAAGAACCAAGTTGGATGATTAAGGGGATGCGCATGTGGAATAGTACACACTTATGCTCAAGATGTCTAGTACTATGCTGTTTTGTTGACAATATCACTAGTAGTTGGACATGTTTGTTTAGGAAATTATTTTTCTCCCTGTCAACTTGTGCACTAGTAGTTGACTCAGTAATAACTATGTGCAAGCTTTTTTTGGAAAAAAAGGAAAAGTATGCACAAAATAAGTGAAAAACAGAAACATAAAACCATGTATACGGTTGCAGCTCTATAAAAAGTAAGTATGATATATTCATTTATGCAACTTTTACTCATTATACTTTTGCAATTTTGATCTTTTACAAGCATGCAAATGTATTCATTGAATAATTAAAAGCTAATGGATGTACATAAATATTAGAGATGAGAGTACAAAGAAAAGATGTGCTAAAGATCATGAATGAATTTTTAGTACAATCACCTTTAGTAAAACGTCAAAGTTAATTTAATAATTATGGCTCTGAAATTAAATTAATAGAAATATTTAGAAGCACAATAATGTTTTACATGAGACATTAATGTAGGCTATCATGTTAATTAATTTATTTTTTTCGTTTATTTATTTAGTAGAAGAATTGGGGTGGAGACCAGAGGTGCAGGGCGTAAGAAGATTTACCAGAGACAGAGTAGGGAGCAGAACAGGGGGATTTACTGAAATACCCTGGTACGTGGAGCCCTGGCCAAGACAGGAGAGGTTTTCTGCGCCCTATGGGTTAGTTCCTGGGCCAGGGATCCAACTCGGGCCCTAGTGGTGATAGTGCTTAGACTTAACCCCTAGGCCACCAGGGAGGCCCCCAGGATATCATGTTTATTAAGTTGTTTAACAAGTATTTACTGTTTCCACCACGTGGGAGGCTCTGTGCTGGTGCTAGGGATACAATAATGAATTAACAGTTTGTCCTCCTACCTAGAGGCAGTTGTAGACAGGGCAGCCTGGCTTTAACCATCTGTCTTTCTTTTCACAGGACCCTCCAAATCATTACCTATCTGCCCAAACTGCTTCTTTCAAAAACTTACCTGAGGAGGTGGCATCAATCTATCTCAGTCTATCATCTTCCTCCCCACTCCACTGCTAACCAAAACCAGCCAGACTTGTGTGACTGTATCCCATTCCCTCTAGTGATCTGCTCTTCCTGCATGATTGTGTCAGCAGATGCCCTCCCAGGCAACACAATGCCTTGGCCCAACATAACCACAAATAACCCCAGAAAACTCCTAAGGAAATGACCATGGTTTTAACCTGAGGGGCCTTCCTTTAACTGCTCCAATATTAGCAAGTCCACTTAGATCCAGTCTAAACCCACTGGGCACATATTGTCACATTAGCCGTGACAAGACAGTGAAAGATTCGAGTCTCTCTGGAAGCCACATCTGTGTGTACGCTCTGGGGATTCTGACTTCCCTCTGGACAAGGAGGAAGAGGCAAAGCCAACTGGATGTGCGAAAGTAATTATGTGAAGCAAAACAGGGTGGCTGGGATGGTGTATGTGGAAGGTGACAGTAAGTGGAGTCTGGCTAGAGATAGGTAAGAGCGGAGATAGGATGTGGAACTGCCTTACACACTGGGGAGCAGTGTGGAGCGTTGAAGCCAAAGAGCAACATGATTTAATCTATACTTTGGAAAGTTCATGTGACCAGAATTAGGAAAATGGATAAGAAGGGGTTTCTGACAGGAGATAGAGAGGATTCAACTAAGATAATCTGGGAAAGAGGGCCTCCCTGGTGGCATAGCGCTTAAGCGCTGCGCTGTGGAGCTGTGGAGCTGTTGGCAGCAGCTACACGAGTTCGAGTTCGAGTTCCACTACCTGTGGGGCAGCTTCCCACATGGTGCCGCAGACGTCTCCTGCGCAGTGTATTTCCATCGACCTGCCTATTCTGCTCTCCACTCTGTCTCTGGTGGTCCCTCTCGCTGCCCCACGCCTCTGGCCTGTACCCTAGCTTGTATGCATAAATAAATAAATATTAAAAAAAAAAAAGATAATCTGGGAAAGAAACGAAAGTCTGCACCAGAGCCTACATGCAGGGGGAGGAGGAAGGGCGGGAATGCAGATGATTTGAGAAGGCAGAATAGAGTTCAGAAATTGGGGACCAATTGTAAGAGAAGGTGATAAGAGGAAAGATCCTGTGGTGACTATTATGTCCTGGAGATTATCACTGATTGAAGCCATAAGGTTTTCTCCTCCAAGTATTTATTTTGTAAAAGTGAAACTTTCATTGTGTGGGGAAGAAAAATATACTCTTCTATGTTGCACCAGACCAATCTCTTAGAACCTTGTTTTCCAAAGTGGTGGAACATTAGGTAAGTAAATGGTGAAGGAACAGCAAGACACAGTGACTTATGTGGCCAGAACATTTTTCTATTATCTTTTTGTCCGTATTAAATCAAGGTGAAAGCCTTAGCAAGTCCTTCTAACACCTGATAATCACATGGAGAGAGAGAGAGACCATGTGGCAGAGCGAGCCTCAAGTTCAGTCTTAGAGGACAGTACCTTTGATTTTCCTCCGAAACATATTTAGGGATTATCCCTTTAAGAGACATGATCCTAGCCTGCATTTACATAATTTTAAAAAGTTTCTTTGGAAATAGATGTATTTGGGGGAGAATAAGTCAGTTTAGGAAAAAAATACACACACACAGACATATACATGCGAGACGTGCAGACGTGACAAGAATCAAAAGCTAGGAAAAGCTAAAGCTTGGGAAACCTTGTCTTTAACATCTATTGCCAGTTGGGAAAGGAAATGCCAAATCAAAAGAAATCTGCAGCATATCCTAAGTGTGATTAAAGAAGACTTCAATCCCCTCAATGGACAACAATCATGCAATGATGGGGATTTTGAGCAGTTACAAATGATGTATTTGTAACTCAGCAAAGGATGGGGATGATGGAGCTGAGCATATACAGAGGAAGATGCTCCTTTCCTTATCAAACACCCCAAGTGGCCCTGAGGAAGGGATGTCTTCAACCAAAACAAGAGGATCTGGTGCCCAGAGAGCAGATTATTTGATTTTAATGTTTATTTCTAAATCAGCTAGAGAAAAAAGTATTCATGTCAAACTTTTCCAGAAAAAAAAAATTTGAGGATGGAGAAGCAAGGGACAGATAACTGAATCAGCTAATGCATCATGGACAAACCACTAAACCTGTTGAGGCCTCTGCTTCTTTGTACGTTGCCAGAAAAATAATATTCTTATCATGTGGTCTTGAGGCTCAGAGTGCAAATTATTAGATGGTACAGAAGGATTCTGCTTGTCCCTGTTGTTGAGAATCTATATGGAAACAAAGTATGAATCCCAAGACGTTAGAAGCCAAGGTGTGTAAAAGTAAAATATCACTGTGTCATTGTTTCTGTGGTTATAATCACCCTGGAATTCTTCCAATTTCCTCACCTGTTACTTTTTTTAAACCAAACTTCATTGATTTTCATTCATTTACACAATTATATCATTCAGGGAGTACAAGTCCACACCTCAACACATGCACATGCCTTCCTCGCCTCCCGCAAGCTCCAGTGCCATTATGCTGTCATGCCACCTCCATCCCCTTTTCCTTCCCCCTATCCCTCTGGTAATCACTCTATTATTCACAGAGTCTAGGAGTTATTTTTGTTATGTTTTGCGAGGGTTTTTTTCATGATTTGTATTCCACAAATGAGTGAAAGCATCCCGTAATTGTCTTTTACTTTCTTATTTCAATTCACAGTCACTTCAAGATCCATCCATTTTGGTGCGGCAGACCTCTTCTGCCTCGCCCGCCCCTCCCCTCAGCAGTGTATTTCCGTCCATCTGCCTGTTCTGCTCCCCACTCTGTCTCTAGTGAACCCTCTCACTGCCCCATGCCTCTGGCCTGTACCCCAGCTTGCATGCATAAAATCTTAAAAAAAAAATCCATCCATTTTGTCCCAAAGGCACTGCTTAATAGCTGAAGGGTATTCAATTGAGTATATATACTGTTGAGTATATGTGTATATATTTATCCAGTCATCTGTTGATGGTTCCATGACTGGGCTGCTGTTACCAGTGCTGCTATGAACACAGGAGTGCAAAGTCTTTTCATATTAGTGTTTTCATATTCTTTGGGTGAACACTTAGGTGTGATATTGCTGGATCCTATGGTATTTACATTTTGAGTTCTTTAAGGATTCTCCATAGCATCTTTTTTTTTAAAGATTTATTTATTAATGCATATAAGCCGGGGTGCAGGCCAGAGTTGGAGTGTGTGTGAGAGGATTCACCAGAGACAGAGTAGGGAGCAGAACAGGCAGATTAACTGAAATACAATGCTGAGGGGAGCAGCAGGCGAGGCAGGAGAGGTCTGCTGCACCATGTTGAAGCTCCCTGGCCGGGGATTGAACTCGTGCTGCAGTGGCTCTGGATAGCTTCACAGTGCTGCACTTAACCCGTTGCACCACCAGGGAGGCCCTCCATAGCATCTTCTATATGTACCAGTTTACTTTTCCACCAACAGTGAATGAATGTTCCTTTCCCCCTGCATTCTCACCAACACTTGTTATTTTCTGAATTTTTGATATAGGACATTCATATAAGGTCCTTACCTATTACTTTATTTCATTCTTTCAACAATCTTTTGAGGAGTTGTTGAGGCAGATAATAATCATTTCCACTTTACAGGGGAGAGAGCCAAATTAAATGTATTGTAAAAGGTTGCCCGGCTGGTTTGTGACACAAGGTTTTATGCTCAACGTGTTTCAAGTGAGTTGCAATTTCCACATCTTCAAAATAGATGCTAATCCCACATGAGTTTTACAGAGGAAGAGAAAGATAGAGTAGATTAGGAAATTTAAAAGCATACTGCTAATTATCAACTGCTGAAGTGTATGATAATTCTTTCCGTAACCTCTGATATATATCATAGCATAACATAGTTGTAAACACTACGAAAAAAATGATTGAGAGATTATTTTTATCTTGGAGAACGTGTACTCTTAAATCTAAATTAAATAATGTACTAAATCTGAACCATATCAAGGCCTTCTGTGGGTAAGATCTATATGGTTAAACAGAGGTCCAGGAGGCAATATAAAGATGTTACCTTGGGAAAGTGAGAAGTAATCATGTACTTTTTATGTTCTTGCACACACACATACATATACAAACAAGGACTCTAACAGGTGAAATTGCCTCCTTTACTCTCATGTTTCAGTGTGTACTGAAACTTCGGTTAACACTACTAAGTAACTTCAGCCACCAATTTTAAAAAATTGGCACGTTAGCGAGAGCGTAGAATAAGACAGAAAGATGGGAAGCATGTGATTACATGTTATGTGATTACATTTTGTAAGATTTAATGTCCCTCTAGCTACGAGATTTAAGCTATGCTGTGGAGGCCCATTGGATAAAGGGCTGATAGCCAGCAAGAAACAGAGTCCCTAAGTTCCACAAGGAAATGAATGCAGCCAACACCATGTGCACTTGAAAGCAGATCTTTCCCCAGTCGAGCCTCAGATGTCACCACGACCCCAGCTCACACCTTGCAGGTTGTGAGACCTCAGAGCAGAGGCTTCAGGTAAGCTGTGACCTGACTCCTGGCCGACAGAAAGTAAGAGATAATAAATTTATGTGTTTTTAAACCACAACATTTGTGGTAATAATGCACAGTGATTGCTAACATGTTCCTTGCATCTGGGTGCCCCTAAAATCACCTTTGGGTTCAGTGATTCACTAGAATGACACAGAACTCAGGAAAGCTTATTATTCTCAGTTACAGCTTATTACAATGAAAGGATATTGGTTAAAATTAGCAATAGAAAAAAAGTACAGAAACATAGGGCAGGGGCTAGGAGGCATCAACGATCCTGTCCCAGTGGAGTTGCTTAATTCTCCCCATAATGACATGTGACAACATGCATGGAATATTGCAACCAGGGAAGCTCCTCCAAGTATTGGTGCCCAGGTTTTTTGCTGGGGGCTGATCTTACCACCCATATGGCTGACTTTGGTCTCCAGCCTCTGCGAAGGTGAAGCTGATACCAAGTGCCCCGTGTCTCCTCCTAAACAAATACCCTTATCAGGTAGCACATCCCACAGACTTAAAAGTTATCATCCAAGAGCCAGGTAGGGTGTACTTTCTTTGGAATGTGCAGTTTGAACATCTCAAGCCTGGTGAGTTAACTCTTTCCTGCACACCCCTTATCTTCAGAAATGGGATTCTTAAGTTCCCACCTTACTTGAAAGCACAGAAGACTGTGTGTGTTTTTTTTAAAGATTTATTTTATTTATTTATACATACAAGAATTAGGGTGTAGGCCAGAGGTGCGGGGTAGTGAGAGGATTCACCAGAGACAGAGTGGGGAGCAGAACAGGCAGATCTACTGAAATATGCCGTTGAGGGGAGCAGCGGGAAAGACAGGAGAGGTCTGCTCTGCCATATGTGGGCTAGCTCCCTGGCTAGGGATCGAACTTACACTGCAGTGGCTGCTGATTGCTTCATAGTGCTGAGACTTAACCCCTTGCGCTACAAGGGAGGCCCTAGAAAACTGTGTTGTAACATTTGAGGAACCTTCATACCTTTACAGGCCTTATAGTCAGGGAGTTCCCAGGATGTAAGCCATATTGCCAAAAGGCAGGCAGAGACGCCTCCCTGGTGGCACAGGGCTTAAACTCTCAGCACTGTTGAGCTATCACCAGCCACTGCGACAAGAGACTCTCCCTGGCCAGGGTGCTTCCCACATGGTGCAGCAGACCTCTCCTGTCTTGCCAGCTGCTCCCCTCAGGAGTGTATGGCAGTCAATCTGCCTGTTCTGTTCCCCACTCTGTCTCTGATGAGTCCTCTTACCACCACCCCCAACTCCTGCACCTCTGGCTGACACTTCAGTTCTTATGTGCATAAATAAAACCTTTTTTTAAAAAAGAAGGTAGGCAGAGAATAGTCACAGATGTAGAAGTTTTTCCTGATTAGCTAGGAATAGGAGACAAAGTTCCTCTCCTCACCATTCAGCCAGATACCCACCAGCCTAGGTCTGTCTGAGTCAAGGACAGTTTCTTTGACCATATGCCTTGCAGAGAGCTGGCAAGTCCCCTTCTACTCTACACATCAGAAGCCCTGGTCCTTCCTAGGATATTGTCACAGCTCATGCCCCCAGAAGCCACCCCAACTGCCCCACTGGCTCCTATGCTGAGTGTCCAGGTCACAGTACTGTTCCCCGGTACTTATGGGAACATGAGGCCTGGCAGGTTGCAAATGTCTCGGGACTCCAGGGATGGAGCTGCACAGTGTTAGATACAATCACTGACTGGCAATCTTTGGAAACCTCTGGACAACAGGAGAGTCTGCTCCAGACTGACAGCACCTGGGGAATAAAGAACAGGAGCAGTCAGTTTTGACTATCTGAGCTAAAAGCTCCTTAATAGCAAAATTTGAATCTTTAAGTGTGATAGTTTTACTCATTCTAGTATTAAAATTGACACATCAGCTTGCAGTTTTCTGTACATAGTCCTGACACTGTTCTGTTAGAAATACTCCTTTCCCACCTAGTCTCTCTATTCTAGCCAGTTTTGGGGAAGCCCTCTCTGTATCCTACTCAGCACAAAGTCACCTCTTGCTTTTCTCCAAAACCACTAGTGCTTTGCCTGATCTTTAATAATACTTAGCAGCCTCCCTGGTGGCGCAGCGGTTAAGCGCTGAGCTGTGGAGCTGTCAGCAGCAGCAGCAACGAGAGTTTGATGCCCTACCGGGGAGATTCCCACATGGTGTGGCAGACCTCTCCTGTCTCGCTGGCTGCTCCCCTCAGCAGTGTATTTCCATCCATTTGCCTGTTCTGCTCCCCACTCTGTCTCTGGTGAACCCTCTCACTGCCCCACACCTCTGGCCTGCACCCCAGCTTGTATGCATAAATTAAAAAATCTTTAAAAAAATAATAATACTTACCATCTTCTACTTATAGTACTGTGATTTATGATCACAACGATTTATATCTCTCCGTTATATACAAGATCCTGGTTTATATTTCACACTGCTTCCTTTTTTTTCCTAAGATTTATTTACTTATGCATAAAGCTGGGTTGTAGGCCAGAGGTGTGGGACAGTTAGAGGGCTCACAAGACACAGAGTAGGGAGAACAGGCAGATCAATGGCGAGGCAGGAGAGGTCTGTGGAGCCATGTGGGAATCTCCCCTGTGGGTGCAGCTGCCAACAGATCCGCAGCGCTGCGCTGAACCCATTGTGCCACCAGGGAGGCCTACATACTGCTTCCTTTTAAGTAAGTGAATACTTGTTAACACTCATACCGTATTATGTTGTTAAATGTTAAAATTTGGTTGTTTACTTAAAGCTGCTATAATGGTAGGTAGAAGAAGAGAAACTATAGGAAATGCCAGAGCACAGACTAAGATGGTGAAATCTTTTCCCATCTGTGTTTTGAAGTAACAGCAGTGTAAAATGAATCTAAGAGTCAGACTGAGAAGACAGAAAACACTCTTCTAGGGTGTGTGTTGTGGACACTTAGGTCATGAGAGCAGGAGAGCTGCTCTTCCAGAAACTGTCCTCAAAATTCAGTTCTTCTAGTGAGCTAGTAGGAAAAAAATGATGCCACATTAATCAGTTGATTTTATAGAAATATTTATATATAAACTTAATTACTGGACTCTCTCCTTAAAACAGAATCTAAAGAATCTCATTTCTTTACTAAGAGACTAAGCCACAGGCTCTTTCTTTTTAAAAAAGTGACCAGGATCCCCTGGGAATGTAAGGTAATTTGATAATTTCAGCAGTGGGTCTCTCATAACTATTGTATTTAAGTAGAACTGTTCTGTATAAAATTACATCCCAATAATTAAATGTATTTTGTAAACAATCGCTCCTGTTGGAGAAAGGTATACCAAAATTCTTTTCAAAACGGTTGTTCATCAAAATCCCCTGCAAAGTTGTCAGAAGTGCCAGTCCTTCGGGGTTACTCTCAAAGATGCTAACTCCAGGCAATGAACCCTGGGTTATGCTTTGTAATCACTGATACAGAGTCCTGGGCTACACCTTTAGAAACATTTTTGGACTGCATGATGTCCATAGCAACTCATGATGTACTTGTGTAGGGTCAAAGCAAATCATTATGATGAGGCAGTTAGATTGCTTAGCAGCTGTTAAAGCACTGACATGAACAACTAAGTTATTGTCATAAACAATCCTGCAAAAACTTCAGGGAATGCGATTTCAGGAAATAGAGATATATCCAGATCCTGTATTTTAAAAATGTTTTAGCAACTCTGTCTACTTGTGTGTACGCAGGTATCTCTTTCCTTTTTTTTTTCTTCCCTTAGTAAACTTACTGTGCACTGATGAAAAATAAATAGAAAGTTCTAGACTAGCCAAAGAATCAAAAGCAAAATAGCCACAGAGAATTACATTGTACTTGCTAAGGCATATTTAAATTTCCTAAGTTGAATTGAAAAAAAAAAAAACACTTAAAATGTGTACTTAATTCTTCAAAAAAATTAAAGATAGAATTACCAAATGAGCCAGCAATTCCACTCCTGGGCACATGTTCAAAAATGATTGAAGGCAGGGTCTTGAAGAGATATTTGTACAACAATATTCACAGCAGCATTATTCACAATAGCGAAGGGGTGGAAGCAATCCAAATAGCCATAAATGGAAGAATGGATAAACAAAGTGTGGGATACATACAACAGAACATTATTCGGCTTTTGAAAAGGATATTTTCCCAAAAAATAAAAATAAAAAAGATATTTTGAAATGTGCAATAATATGGAGGCAGCATGAGGACACTTATGCTAAGTGAAATAAGCCAATTACAAAAGACAAATACTGTCTGATTCCCCTTATACAAGGTATCTAGAGTAGGGAAGCTCATAGAAACAGAAAGTGGAATGGTGGTTGCCAAGGATGAAAGGGGAGGGAGGCAGGAAGGAGAATAGGAAGTTACTGTTTAATGGGTATAATGTCTTAGAATTGTAAGGTGAAAAAGTTCTGAAGCTTGGTCATACAACACTGTGAGTATACTTAAAATTGAGCTGTAGCCTTGATAATGGTTAAGATGGTGAATTTTATGTTATGTGTATTTTACACAATTAAAAACAAAATTTAAAAATTCATATTTCAATAATCAAAGAAATTGATAACTTCTCTCAATAAATCATTTACATCAATTGAATAAGAAGCAACATTTAATTCAGAGCAATATTGTTAAATGTAATAATGTCTCTAAGGGCCTCCCTGGTGGCAAAACGGGTTAAGTCTCAGCCTATGAAGCTGTCCGCAGCCACTGCATCACTAGTTAGATACTGGGCCAGGAAGATTCCCACATGGCAAAGCAGACCTCTCCTGCCTCACCTTCTGCTCCCCTCAGCAGTGTGCTTCCGTGGATGTGCCTGTTCTGCTCCCCGCTCTGTCTCTGGTGAATCCTCTCACCACCCTACGCCTCTGGCCTACACCCCAGTTCTTGTATGCATAAGTAAATACATCTTTTAAAAAAAAAGATTAAAAAAAAAAGTCTCTAAAGTGGTGCTATGCAAATACTTATTTAAAATTCACGATGGCAAGTCCCAGTATAAACTTCAAATGGGTCAAAGATTTAAATGTAAAATGTAAAACCAAAGATTTAAATTATAAATACAAAAGTACATACACACAGCACTAGTCTAAAACTTAAAATCTACAAGGTCAAACAAAAAAGACTGATAAAATGCAAATGTATTTGAAAACACAAATACAAATGGTTTGGGGGAGAGGGGAAAGAGAAAGAAAATACAAAAAAATGTCTACATGGCACTCCAAAACCATGCTAAACAGAATCAAAAGAAAAATGACAAACTAGGGAACAAAATTTGCAATTCAAATCACAAACAAAAGTTCATCTCTCTAGTTTATAAAGAATTCCTAAAAATAAAATTTTTAAATACCAACGACACAAGATATAAAGATAATAAATGGAGAAATAATGACTTAAAAGGATGCTACTATCATAAATTGCTTTTTCAACCCTTTGGATAGGCAAAAAAAGTTTTTAAATGTGACGGCTCATTTAGCTTAAAGGGCAATTTGTCAATGTATATGAAAATTAGAAATGAATTTACTCTGATTCAGAATCCTGACTGGTAATTTAATCTATATCTGCATATAAAATAATGTATGTTCAGTTATTGACTTTAACTTTGTTTGTAGTTATAAGCAATTGGCATCATGCATTCATAAGTATAGGACTGGGTAAACAAAAGTTGTCAGATCCATAAAATGAAATATTATGAAGCTGTAAAAGGGAAAATAATTGAGGAACTATATCATTAAGGTGTCAAAATAAGAAGATGAGCCAAACACCAAGCAGTGTATATAGTATGCTGACTTTTTTGTGTAGAAAAAAAAAAAAGATTGGGGGCGTCTCCCTGGTGGCGCAGGGGTTCAAGTCTCAGCACTACCAAGCTATAGCAAGCCACTGTGGCCTGAGCTCAAATCCCAGCCAAGGTGCTTACCCACATAGGACGCAGCAGACCTCTCCTGTCTGGCCTGCTGCTCCCCTCAGCAGTGTATTTCAGTAGATCCACCTGTTCCGCTTCTCACTTTTTCTCTGGTGAATCTTCTCACCCCCCAACTCTGGCCTACACCCCAGTTCTTGTATTCATAAATAAAGAAAAATAATTCTTAAGAAAAAATTGGGGAAAATAAAGATAAATTCATACCTGCTTGTACTTGCATAAGTAAATTCTACATGGACACTCAAGAAACTAATGTGTTTAACTGAGATGGAGGACTAAGGGCAATTACATTGGTCAACACTGAGATCATTACTGACTTAAAAAGGCCCTAATCTGTAGTATCTTGGTGTGCTGAATATGAATATAACCCTGAACATTTTTTATTATCTCTCGTTTTGAAGATATTTCATATAATTCATTTTACATGTTTCACTGTGTAAATTTATCCAGTAGGACTGCAACAGCATCCTAAATCAGCCTAGAATGATGTAATATTGCATCACACTGCATTATACCATCATGCACACAACATCCAGAGTGGACTGAATCATTTTCTGATGCAATGCAATACTACTGCCAGGTGGCTGCTGAAGTAAGTTGACGTCAGCAGTGCATTATATAAAGTTCTGTCGGAAAGGTGGAGCATTGAAAATATTTCAGATTTTGTGTGAGACAGTTTAAGCTACCGTTCCATAGATCTGTTATTATTTTAGGGCTTCCCTGGTGGCGCAGCGGTTAGGTGCCGCACTGTGCAGCTGTTGGCAGCGGTGACACGAGTTCGCAGGGAGATTCCCACATGGCATGGCAGACCTCTCCTGCCTCCCCTCAGCAGTGTATTTCAGTTAATCTGCTTGTTCTGCTCCCCACTCTGTCTCTGGTGAACCCTCTTGCCGCCCCACGCCTCTGGCCTGTACCCCAGCTTGTATGCAAAAATAAATAAATCTTTTTTTTTAAAAAAAGAACTGTTATTATTTTATCCATTTAGGCACAATACAGAACAGTAATTCCTCAAAAGTGCTTTAACAGGGTGGACAATTTCTGCTCTATTTGTGGGGAAGTGACATTTGCCAACCAGAAGAAAAGTATCACTTCTCAAGTGAAGAAGGCTTATCATCTTGACTTCGGATGCAAGGTTGGTGACCAAGACAAGCCTTGGGGCCCGCATATATGCTGTGCTCCATGTACAACACAGCTTTCACAGTGGTTAAATGGCAAAAGACCATCAATGCCATTTGCAGTCCCCATGGTGTGGAGAGAGTCAAGCAACCACATAAGAGACTGTTACTTCTGCTTGGTTCCTCTTCTTTCCGGTGGAATAATGAAGCAAAAGAAGTCGAGAATAGTCTACCCAAACATTCCGCCTGCATTGAGACGACCGGTTCAACAACTTGCTGCAGGGTGATGTGAAACAAGCATGGAATGCTTTTCGCCTAGTGTCTACCAACTTTCTTGGGAATGTTAGGACAGAAAACTACAAGGAACTAGTAGAAGACATGCTGATGCAGTACCAGAAACTTGGCCGCAGTATGTCTCTAAAGATCCACTTCCTTCATTCCTATCTGGATTTCTTCCCTGAAAACTGTGGTATGGTTAGTGATGAACATGGCAAACGTTTTCAACAAGGTAGCGCATCAGTGGAACAAAGATACCAGGGAAAAAGGTCCACTACAATGCTGGCTGACTACTGCTGGACACTCCCCAGAGATGCTCCTGAACAGCTGTACAAGAGGCAAGCGAAGAAATCTAAGAAATTGTCTATGACTTGATTTTTTACAGGTATTAACTGTAGGCCTATTATTATTGTCATGCATTTTGTGATGTAAACATCCATTTATTGCAGATTACAAAAAAAAACTAGAGCCAAAATTAGAATTTGACTGTCATATTAGTGTTGAGCATATACAAATTGATAGGAAATGACTAATTTTATTTCAGTAACATGACTTTTGTAAAAATTTGTTGACTGGTGTTATGCAAGGGTGGGAAAAATACTTTCTATGCCTTTTTATATTGTTTTGATTTTTGAATTTAAAATTTAAGTTTTAACCCCATCTTTTAAAGATTAATTTTTAACTAGTATAAATAAACAAAATCACTAAGGAACTCAACCTAAATTTAGGAACATGCAGGAACCAAGAGGGCACTTATTTCTCGGGTAATATTTTGAACAACTAATAAAATGCATTCTAACTGGTTTGCTTAAGAAACTTTTTCCAAGAATCAGTGTTCTCCACTGAAATAAGAAACAACTTTTAAGTCAAGCAAGATCATTTAAATATTAAAAAACAACAACACATAATAGCTACATCTCTAAAATACATAAAGTTGGCAGGGGCAGCAGCAGGAGGCAGAGCCCAGGGAGATCAGAGCTCATATTCCTGGGCAGGGGTTCATTATTTTCAATCAGGACTAGGGGAAAAACAGAAAACCTACAAAGCCTGGACAGAAATGTTCTCCTCTACTGTCTTACTGCTTAATATTAACATACTTCACTGAGGTTATATTTTAACAAATTTATCAGGACCTATTTACAAAGTCGCGTGCTCTGTTAATAAAGACATTCACCAGTTAAAAATAAAAAGCAGTTTATTTCTGAATCTTCTCAGGCAGATAACACTGATGAACAGAAAGCTACAAAATCAGGTCTAGGTTCTGGATGTTTGCAACTTAAGAAATGAGTTTCTATCACTTAAAGGTCTGTGATACTTCACACCTCCAGTCATGTCCCAAAACATGCTCCAATACAAAAACACCTCAGCCCACTCCTTCACTTACAAAGCCACAGTGATAACACAGCTAGGTTCTGGGATCACGACCCAAAACTCAAAGCCACAGAACACTTTGCTATTCCCTTCAAATTCATATTTATTCATCCTTTATCAAATAAAATCACTTCATCTTCAACAGTCCCTTTGCATGTGATGTTCCCTCTTAACTTTTTCCAGATTTCTTCTACGTCGTGCACACTGTCTCATTTCCCCTCACTTGTGCTGAAGTAGTCAAGGAAATGTTCACCCCACTAGAAAGAGCCTACTGAGTAATCATTAAATCATTAAAAAATAATTAAAAGTCCCTTCAGGGATGCATCAAATGGTGTATTTCAGTTCTGCCATCCCTCTATAATTTTCCACCTGCCTCCTAACAAGCTTTTAAAAATATAACTAGGCCCTCAAAACACATGTCTTGAAAATAATCTGATAATACATAGTGTAGCAAAATATTAACGAGTAATCCTTTCTGGGTGATGAGGTTATGTGTGGATGTTTTCATTAAACTGCCATGTATTTTCTATTATTTTACACAATAAATATGGATTTCTTAGGTAATGCCAAAAATTGCTTAAAAATTTTAGGTCCATTTTATAGGAGCTTTACAAAATAAATAATGCATACAGTAGCTGAGATAAGCCACAAGGCCAGAACAATCTTCTCTACACTATGGATATAGCATCTCTATTCTCAAAAGCTAATGTAAACATGTTGTTTACATTTAAGTCCTACTCTCTGATTTTCTTTAACTTCAGGTCCTGTTAGTCTCCAAAATAACCTCTCATCTGCTGACCACCTTTTTAACTTATATACATGACTCTCCTTCCCACATTTGCATAATCTATTCAGCATCTTTTCCCACTGATTATAACAATAGTAGGTATCACTTACTGAGAACTTTTCACTGCTCAATTTTAATTTACATAAAGACTTCCAAGGTAGGTTTTATTTATTTATTAAAGATTTATTTATTTTTGCATATAAGAACTGGGGTGTAGGCCAGAGGTGTGGGAGGGGTGAGAGGATTCACCAGAGACAGAGTGGGGAGCAGAACAGGTGGATCTACTGAAATACACTGCTGAGCGGAGCAGCTGGCAAGACAGGAGAGGTCTGCCGCGCCTTGTGGGTCAGCTCCCTGGCTGGGGATAGAACTCGTTCTGCAGAGGCTGCTGATAGCTTCATGGTGCTGAGACTTAATCCCTTGTGCCACCAGGTAGGCCCCAAGGTAGATTTTATATCCTTGTTTTATAAAAGAATTTAAAGTTCACGGAGGAGAACTAAATTGCCGTAGTGCATTTTATCATCCTGCCATTTTCACATTGCTCAGGCACTTCTTTATCCAAGATTTCTTTTAATCCACACGTCAAACCATTGAGGCAGAAAGTCATTTATCATTTTTCCTATTTCATAGGTAGAAATCTGAGACTCAGAAAGATGACTTGTCCAAGGCAATAATAACTGATGAGTGGCAATGTCAGATCTAAAAATCAGACTCTCGGCCTTTCCACTCCACCACATTGTATCCCAGAAGACCCATTCATTCGCTCATAAGGTGGGTATTTGTTGAGTGCTTACTATGCATTAAGCATTGAGCCAGGCCTGGGGCTACAAGGATGAACAAAACTCAAAGCTATCTAGGCCACTACTCTCATGAAACTTATAGTCCAGTACAGGAGAAGACGGAGGACAGACATTAATTATGTACGAATCATCAGGTTCTAACTGTAATAACTACCAAATGGAAGGTGTGTTTCAGTGAATCCCTCTATTCTGCTCCCTATTCTGTCTCTGGTGAATCCTCTCACCCCCCCATACCACTGGTCTACATGCCAGTTCTTGTATGAATAAATAAAGTCTTTTTTAAAAAAAGGAAAAATTCATTTAAAAATAGAAACAGTTAAATGACTTGAATAAACATATTTCCAATGAAGATGTATAAATGACCAAGAAACACATGTGGTCAATATCATTAATCATTAGGAAAATGCCTATCAAAACCAGCATGATACCACTTCACGCCTAATGGGAAAGTTATACTAGGGAAAAAATAAAGGAAAAAGGAAAATAAAAGTGCCGGCAAGAATGTGGGAAACCTGGAACATTTTCTTCCTACATTGTTAATGGAGATGTAAAATGGTTAATTTGCTGCGGTAAACAGTGTAGCTGCTCCTCAATAAGTTAAAAACAGACTTGGCATATGACCCACCAATTCCACTCCTAGGTATTTACCCCAAAGATTTGGAAATAGGGACTCAGATGGCCAATGTTCACAGCAGTATTAGTCATACTAATCAAAGTGTGGACACAAACCAAATGCCTATCAGGGTTTGAATGGATAAACAAAATGAGGTTTTACACATGCAATGGGAAAGTAGCCACAAAAAGGAATGAAGTTCAGATACACTGTACAACAGGAAGGACCCTTGGAAACAATACTAAGTGAAAAGTCAGATATAAAGGGACAACGTCTACAATAGGCAAATTCAGGAGGAGGATGAAGAGGAATTGCTTAATGAGTAGTTTCGGTTTAGAGTGATGAAATGTTTCGAAAATAGTGGTGATGACTGCAAGACATGAAATCTAACTAAAGTCACAGAATTGCACATTTAATCGCACATTGAGTTATATGTTAAATTTTATAGTCTATATAATTTAAATCCCTATCAAAACCACGAGATAGCATTTCACACCTAATGGGAAAGCTATACTGAAAGAAAGAGAGAGGAAAGAAAAAAGAAAAGAAAACCAAAACGGAATTTGCCCAGTTTCATATATATGTTATCTATAATAACAATTTTTTCAAGGAGACACAGTCTGAGGAAAGATTGGAAAGAAACAGTTTGGATTTTTTTTTTGTCCTGAGTCTTCACACTTTTCTGAACTTTCCAGAGAGGGTTCTACTTTTAGCAGGAGAAAAGTAAGGTAAAGTAGAAATGCTGGGGGAGGGGGAGCAGAGCTCAGGGGGAGATGGGAGCAGGCGGCTGGGGCAGGTTGCAAGAGAGGAGAGAGGAGCGTCCAGGCCTTACCCACAGCTGTGCCGCCGGAGTTGGGGCACCTGCTCTAGGCCGCGGTCGGGGCTGGTGCGGCGGGGCGGCTGGGGCGGCGGGGGCGGCCCCCAGGCTTGCGCAAGCCCCACAGCGGTCTCAACAGGCCCTTCCTGGTCTTCGCGGCCGCAGTGGCCGTAGGGCGGGGCCGCCCGCGATGGCTGCTGCAGCCCAGGTCGTCCGCGGTCAGCCGCTCGGGGATCGCCCGGCCGGCGCCCAAACGCGCCAGAACCGCGGGTCGGTGACCCCGCTGGGCGCGAAAGTCAGAACCCAGCCGGGGACTGCCCGCCCGCGGCAGCGTCTCCTCCGGCTCCTCCCTCGTTCTTCCTCACCTATCCTCCTTCCTTGCTTCTTCCTCCGCTCCAGTCTCCACCCGTTTTCCTGTCTCCAGCCCTGCGGAAAGCCGACCTCGAGCCGCCACCGCCCAGCCCGGGGCGCCCTCGCGGCGGAGCTGACCCTCAGTCTCAGCCTCCTGCGCTGGGAAATCAACTCGTCCCAAGCCGCTAAGAACACGCCGATACCCCCAAATTATCCTTGAGCTCGACAACCCTCCCCGCCCCCCGCATTAAAATTAAAACCCGACACTCTTAGGCGAAGAGGGGAAAATGAGAGGGAGAATTCAATTCCAGAACTCTTTTCTGAGAGTGTCGTCCAGCCCCTCTAAGAAGCTGTAAGGAACCAAGAGCACCCTGGGCACAGAGCTGGGAAGCAGGTGAAAAATGCCAATCGATGTTCAGGCTCCACTCCCGGGAAAGCATGATTTCATTGTCTGGGTTGGCTGGGTGCAAGGGGTGACTGGGGGTGTCTGACTGCAATGTTGTGTGGCTTTTTTGCTGTTGTTGCTTTGATTTGTTTGTTTGTTTTTAAATGTAGTGCATGGGTTTTAAAAACCTTCCCCAGACGATTCAAAAGAGAAATCAAAGTCGAATGACTTTTAAAATCCGCTACCAGGGCCCCCCTGGTGGCTCAGCGGTTGAGCCCTGCACTGTGGAGCTGTCGGCAGCGAGTTCGATACCCAGCCAGGGAGAATCCCACATGGTGCGGCAGACCTCTCCTGCCTTGCCCGCTGCTCCCCTCAGCAGTGTATTTCTGATCTGCCTGTTCTGATTCCCCACTCTGTCTCTGGTGAACCCTCTCGCCGCCCCACGTCTCTGGCCTGTACCCCAGCTTGTATGTATAAATAAATAAATCTTTAAAAAAAAAAAAATCCGCTACCAAACGCAGAATGGTGCCGCTGCCTCCTTACTGCCCTCTGCTGACTGAAAGCACATTATTTGTTAGGCATGGAAAGAAAGCACTAGAAAGTCGGGTTTTCAGGAGGTAGCTAGCCTGGACCTACTTGGACTGCATTTTTCCTCCTGTCCTCTTCCAGTCCTAGGCGCCTTATGGCCAGTATACAATGGAACTAGAAGAGCATCAAATCCAACCCAAAGGGACAAAGGAAATTCTAGGTTCACATAGCAATAACTGAGTAGTAGAGCACAGAATCCTTACCTCTCTGATCTGTTGGAATGAACTAAAAACGTGTTGTACTTACTTTTCTTTTCTTTAAAGATTTATTTCTATTTATTGATGCATACAAGAACTGGGGTGTAGGCCAGAGGTGGGTGGGGGGAGTGTTGGTAAGAGGATTCACCAGAGACAGAGTGGAGAGCAGAGCAGGAGGAGCTGCTGAAATACACTGCTGAGGGAAGGAGCAGGGAGACAGGCTGTGCCATGTGGGTTAGCCACCTGGCTGGGGATCGAACTTAGACCTCAGCAGTGATAGCATGGTAGGGCTGAGACTTAACCCCTGTGCCACCAGGGAGGCCTGGGTACACTTTCTTTTACCCCATCTTGCATGGTTTCCAAGCAGGTACCAGATAATAAAAACGTGTGGCTACTTCCAACACTGGAAATGACAGGTAGTGGTGCTTAACACAGTTCCTCAAAATCTCCAGCTCTTTCCCTTTCTAAGCACCTGGTGAGATTAGCACTTCTCTGACCCATTGACATACACAGAAATAATACTCGTTGACTTCACACCAGTTATAAAAGCTAGTGAGTAAGTCATTGAATACCTTTCTGCCAGCTGCCCTGACTGTGGAAATGAAGCCATCAACTGGTGGCTTTGGCCTGTGAGTAGCTAAGATGAGCAGACACTCTGAAAACCCACACTTTTCTGCGATTTAGTGTGTGCTTGTTGCTGCAGCATAACTGAGCCTTTCCTGATTGACCTGGATTTTGTTCCAGAGTCGCCCTCTTTGGAGTAAATCTATAGATTCTTTGGAGTAAATCTATAGATTCTTTGGTCTCTCTCCTCTCCAAAAATAAGCAAGATATTAAACACTTAGACATGCTCAAATCTTTCATCTCGAAAAAGAAAATCTCTTGACAGATGCCTCTCTCTACCTCTCCACTTCTTTACACAACCAAGTTTCTTGAAAGAGTAGATTAACCTGTGGTCTCCACACTTTTCTACTTGGAAACCTTCTGAAAGTTTGTTTTGTGCAAAAACACACAGTGGTTTCAAGAAAAGGGGGGTGGGGTGGGAGAAGTCAGCCCTAGCTGTAAAAATGCATGACAAGCATTTAAGTCAGAAATACTTTCATTACTTTATCTTCTTGAACTTGTGTTTTCATTTCTCTTTCTCCATAGAACTGTATTCTAAGGTAATTTATTTTATGCATCATTTTATGTCTTCTATCATTTTGTAATGATTTTATCACCTTATAATATTTTTCTGCAATAAAAATGTGTGACTATATTAAAATTAAAAATCTTTTTTTACTTCCTGTAACAAAAAGGCCCTCATTAATTTTTTTCTTCTGAACTGAATGATCATTACAATTATTAGCAATCAAAACAAAAAATATATTTTAAATTTATATAAATATGAAACAAAAGTAAAAATTTTGTTGGAATAATAGCTCTTAATGAGATGAACTGGTTTCTTTTAAAAATGCATTTATCTGTGATTGAACATTATATTTTTTCTCCCCAGCTTTATTGAGATATCTGTTTATGGTATATATTGTAGTGATCTGATACACATATATATTGCTAAATGATTATTACAATAAGGTGAGTTAATATCTCCATCACTTCTTATAATTACCTTTGTGAATATGGTAAGAACATTTAAGATCTATTCCATTAGCAACTTTCAAGTATATAATACAGTATATTAACTATTTTAGATCCCAGAACTTACTTTTCTTCTAATTGGAAATATGTCAAATACCCTTTGACCAGCATCTCCCATTTTAGCCTCTTCCTCATCACTAAACATTTTTTCCACACCTGAATAATAAAAAATTCTCCCTTTTTGGCTTTTTTATTTTGGTAAAATATAAACAAAACATTTACCATTTTAACCATTTTTGGTCTATGAGTCAGTGGTATTTTGCTTTTATTCCTTTTTTTTGATTTTTTTGTTATGTCTATATATATATACATATATATACATATACACATACATACAAACATAACCCTTATTCCTCAAGATATTTTTTCTAGATTTCTGTCTTGAGGATTTTTTTCCTTCCAGCACTTTAAAGTTATCTTTTAACTTCCTTCTGGTGCCCATTGTTTCTGACAAGAAATGGTATTTCCTTGCATACAGCATATCATTTTTCTCTAGCTGTTTTCAAGATCTTTATTTAGCAGATTTATGATAATGTGCTGGAGTGTGTTTTTTTTTCGTATTTATCCCACTTAAAGTTTACTGGACTCCTTCAGTCTCTACATATTTTTCACCAAACTTAAAAATATTTTAACCAATTTATTTTCAATTTTTTTCTGTCCTAATATTTATTCTTATCTGAGACTCCAATTACATGTAAATTATAGCTTTTGATATTGTCCCATGGATCACTGAAGTGTTCTTTTTACTTGCCCAATCTTCCCCCTCCCTCTCTTTTTCAGATCACATCAAGTTGGGTTTTTTTT
>PVIJ01000940.1:186881-234484 GCA_004024925.1 Scalopus aquaticus | reverse complement strand
GGGACTATTTCATTTTTGAATGTTTGGTAGAATTCATTTGTGAAACCATCTGGTCCTGGGCTTTTGTTTTTGGGGAGGTTTTTAATTACTGTTTCAATTTCACTGCTTGTGATTGGTCTGTTTAGGTGTTCTATATCTTCTTTGTCTAGCTTTGGGTGATTGTATAGTTTTAGGAATTTGTCCATATCTTCTAGGTTGTATAACTGCCTCTTAAATGGTATCCCACATTCAATCTTTCTCTACGTTACAGTCTAGTCTCCAAACTATAGATAGTAGGAATTATTCTCTTAAAATAAAAGAAGGATTTCTAGAAATATCTAAAATACAGAAAAAACATATCACTACATTCTTCCCACTAAATAAATTTAAAACCCTGGGCAGAATACAAAAAAAAAAGAATGAAAGCAATTATTTTCAGACCCTGAAAAATTAAATAGTGGCAAATAGAGAGGAAAATCACAACTCCGAGAAGAGAGACCTATGTAGGTGTGATTTCTCATTTTATTTTTTCTATATCTTTGGCATAGACTATAGAGCAGTCTGAATCCTAAGACTATGTAGCAGATAGAAAGCAAAAATACAAAGGAAATCTTTTTTACTTGGTGCAAGAATCTAGGAGGTAGGGTCACTATTGGATGGAGAACACGAGAGGAAAATCTTGTCTTTTGATTTTCTATTTACTCCTCTAGCCCTTACCAAATGAAGTCCCAGTTGTGAAGCTATCTTTCCCTGGTGGTACTGTACAGAGGCAGCAGTGATGTTGGCATCAGTGGATTTGCACATACCTAAAACTATCAGAAAAAAAAAAAACTTGAAAAAAAAACAGCAAAGAGGTCCATGACATATGAAAAGTGTGGGAGGAATCCTCTCTCTTTTCTCTTTCTTTTTCCTCTTGCAACTTTTCCCCAAGTTAGAAATAGTTTTAGGAATTTAAAGGAGTGTAGTATGGCGAATACCCTGGCAGAATAGAATGTTAATATTGGGGTCACTTGTATAGGTAATGAAAAGGTTAAATATGGAAAAAGCAATTAAGTATTTATATGAAGTTCATGGTTCACCTCCAAACTTTATATGTATGGAACTGACCTAAATCAATACATCAAAAGTTCTGAAAACTTTTCATTGAAGACTATGACTTCCCAGGTGACAAATTAGTGCCTCGTTAGTGAATATGTTGGGCAGAACAGAATATGACTGCCAAGTTTTTGGTAATTATATTAATATTGGAATTATGATGAGAGAAGTTGGGTCATAGCATTCAGCCCGAACCTAAACAGGCTGACTGCATGCTAAAAACTAGCAAAATTAAAAAAAAAAAAAATTTCAGTTCTCCAGAGGATTTTAACAGGACACAAAATCTCACAGTATTCAAGATGTTCAGGATAGAAAACTCAATCAATCAGCATATTACAGACTGTGATATTCCTAACAACTCCCAGAAATAAATCCATTTAAGAGATGATATCTTTAAGATAACTTATTTTGGAGTTCTAAATAAGAACACTGAAGTTCTGATTGGAAATGCATCTTCATGAAAGGCAAGAATTCTTGAAATGAGTAGAAAGGTAAATATCTCAAAAAAAAAAAAAACCAACAATAAAAAGTACAAGACTGAAATTTCTGAAAAATTTCAGAAAAATCACTAAAAAATTTGGACCTAAAAATTATAAAACCATGATTAAAAAATTCACTTAAAATGAAAGTACAGAGAAATCAACCAACTTGAAGTCAGAAATTCTTTTATTTTGAAAATAGAGAAATTAAAATATATGAAAAAACTACTCAAGGGACCTGTGGCACAATATTATAATACTCAGAGTGAAGAAAAAGAGATTAATCTAAAAAAATGTTTGAGGAAATAAAGGCTGAATATTTACTAAATTTGGTGATGGGCACAAATTTACAGATTTAAGATATTTAGAAAATCCCAAAAGTATGAAGTCAGAGAAAACCATACTTAGACACATCATAATCAAACCACTGAAAAACAAAGATAAACATTTTTATGAGATAGAGAAAAACTTCATATTCCTTAAGATAAGAAGATGTAGTAACAACATTTGTTAAATGTTGTAAGAAAATAAATGATAAAACAGACTTCTTTTTTTTAAAGATTTATTTATTTATGCATACAAGCTGGGGTACAGGTCAGAGGCGTGGGGTGGCAAGAGGGTTCACCAGAGACAGAGTGGGGAGCAGAACAGGCAGATCATTGGAAATACACTGCTGAGGGAGCAGTGGGAGAGGCAGGAGAGGTCTGCCACGCCATGTGGGAATCTCTCCTGCCCAGCGTTGATCTCGCTTCTATGCTGCTACAGTTCCACAGCACAGCGCTTAACCGCTGCACCACCAGGGAGGCTGATAAGACAGATTTCTACACATAGTAAAAATATTCTTCAGAATGAGGCAGAATGAAGATTCTCAGATAAAAGAAAATATTCAGAATCTTGCTTTTAAATTGCTTTCTGGGAGATGGTAAAGAAAAATTTTAAACAGAGGGAAATGTTAACAGAAATATCTAGAGCCTTGGGAATGATGAAAAAGCAATAGAATTGGCAAATAACTAGGTAAATACAATATTATATTTTCCCACTAAGTTATTTAAATTATGTATGAGTATAGAAAGCGAAAGCCTATAATACTGCCTTAGGAGATTTTCAAAGTATATAAATCTAAAATATATAATAACCAAGTTAGGAAGGGGAGTGGTAAAGAAAGGGAATAATATGTTGGCTAGCTGTCTATATTTTATTTGAAGTGGTAAAAATTTAATTCTATGCAGATTATTATTATTCCAAGAGCAGCCTTACCCATTTACTAAAGTATGTAGTTGTAAACTAAAACGTAAATTAAAATGGATTGCTAAAATTATTTTTTAAATCCAAGAAAAAAAATAAAGGGAGCTATAAAGAAAACACACACATCCTCTCCTCATAGACACATGTACACAAACAGAACATAAATATAAATATAATAATGAAATGATAAACCTAAACCCAACCACATCAGTAATTACATTAAATATATATAGCTTAAACACATCAATTAGTGATATAGGTGTCATCAGATGGGTAGATTAAAACAATGAGGAATACAAAATAAGACCCCGTAATGTACTCTAAAAACAAACAAGTAAAAACACTTTAAAATTCTATGAAAAACGTTAAGACATGGTGACAGTAATCCAAAAATAACTGGGATGATTGTGGTAATACCAGACAAGTAGAATTTAGGATAAGGAATATTATAAGTAACAAAAAAAAGTACCTAAAATCAAAAGGGTACCTTCTTTAAGAAGGCACAGCAACACCAATGTGGATGAACCTAAGAAGACTGCCTAACATTCATGAAGAAAAAAACTGATAGAAAGGCATATAAAAATAGAAAAGTCAACAGTTTTGCTTTAAAATTCCTATGGATGTTAATCAAAAAAGTAAGTACACAGAAACTTGGGAAAACTAGAGGAGACCTAATCAATATCACAAACCAATTTAAAACCACATTCAATAACTATAGAATACACATTATTTTCAAGTGTACATAAAACATTCATGAAGATAGAGCATATCTTGGATAACAAAACAAACATTAATAAATCAGAGTTTTGAGCCTCCCTGGTGGCGCAGCCGTTAAGCGATATGCTGTGGAGCTGTCGGCAGCAGAGATGGGAGTTCGACGCCCAGCCCGGGAGAATCCCACATGGTGCGGTAGACCTCTCCTGCCTCACCCGCTGCTCCCCTCAGCAGTGTATTTCTGATCTGCCTGTTCTGCTCCCCACTCTGTCTCTGGTGAAGCCTCTCGCCACCCCACACCTCTGGTCTGTACTCCAGCTTGTATGTATAAATAAATAAATCTTTAAAAATAAATAAATAAATAAATAAATAAATCAGAGTTTCTAAGAATACCTATATCAGGTTTGATTAATCTGCCAAAGCAGTCACAGAACTCAGGAAATCCATTTACATACTAGTTCACTGACTTGTTTTAGACACATAGGATACACACATACTAAAGAATACACGGCAAGAGCAAGACAAAATTGATGCATAGGAGGAGTTACGGGGTGGGGTAGGGGTAGGCACTGTACTTCTATGACCTCTCCAGGAGCACTGTTCTCTCCTAAATAATCACCTGTTCACCAACCCAAAAGTTCTCTGAAGGACCCTTCTTTGGGGTTTTCATGGAGGCTTTCTTACACAGATGTGATTGGTTAAATCATTGACCATTGCCAATTCAATTCAACCTCCAGTACATCTCCCCTCCCTGGAGATGGGGTTGGAGGTGGTGATGGGACTAGAAGTTTACCCCTTTATTTCATATTGATTTTCCTGGCAACAAGCCCCCATCCTTGGGTGTTTCTCAAGTTACCTTCATTAACATAACAAAACACTTGGGGAATTACAAACTGTGGGTTGAGCTATGAGATAGCAACTGTAGGTGAAGATGAAATATATATGAGAATTTTTTTTTCAGTCATTTGAGTGATCAAACATATATTTCTTCTAAATCACAATATTACATCTATATATTATGATTTCTTCTTTAAATTGTCTAAAATATCTTTTTCTGTAATCCCTTTATTGATTTTGGAAAAATATTTATTTTTTCTTTTCATTTTAGTGCTTATTCTTATATTGTAATTTTCATACTGTATTCAACAAGTCTAACACCACTTTAGTAGCTCTCCCTGATTTAGTACATTGCAAGAACCAAAAACCTAAATGAATCAAATCTCTCATATAGATCAGTATTAAAATGACACCTTGTTAATGAATTTTCCAATGTTAATTAATATGGTTGTTTGGTTGGTGCTTTTCTCTAATTTTGTTCACTCAAAAGTGATTATTCAGTGCAAACTTTGCAACAAACACTGAGATACAAATAGGTGTACCTTGCAGTCAAAAGTGAGGAAGTAATAAGTTAGCATGCTAAATGTTAGGCTAAAGATGCACTATGGGAATAGAAAGACAGGACATCTAGTTCAGACAGGGAGGGACATGGAAGTCTCCAGATGGTGGTAGTTGAAATGAAACATGAAAGTAGAAATTTTCGACTTGAAAAACATACACAATATATCAAGGAGTAAACATGATATGTGAGAAATAGGGAAGCATTTCAGCATAGTTGAATCCTTTGCCACAGGTGCAAACTTGCTGGTGAAATCTAATGAACGTCCAATGTAAGGAGTTATTAGATCTTGAATGACTGTTTCTATGCTGAGGGAACTGAATCTTTTTTGGAAGTAATAAAGAAGTATATATGGGTGTTAACAAAGGAAGTAACCTGGCGAGGATAGAGGTAAAATATCATTGTGGAAGCTGCAAACAGTATGTAGGGTAAAATCTCTATGAACAATTTTCTAGCCCAGGAGCTTTACTGTTACCTAGTAATTTGTTTTCCTACTTGTATTTTTTGCCTATTTAATCTCCAAAAGTTTTCTTAGTCTACATGCATGCAAAATTCTTCAGTCACATTTATTTTAATACTATTAACTATATTCTATGACAAGCATTGTGTTAAACCCTAGAAATATCACTAAGGTAATTAAGAGAGGGTTCTCATCTTCTAAAAGTTTACAACTTAATGGGGGAGGGAAGTTCCTTTCAACAGCAGGTCAAAATTATTTCACAAAGTCAAAGAAAGCCTTAGATAAATAGATTAGGCATAGGTATGGCTATAGATACATATATAGATATAGACATAAGCCTACAGATAGAGAGGTTAGGGTAGTAGACCAGTTGACTGAGGAAATTAAAAGCAAGATTACTAAAACTATGAAAAGTGTTTACTCCCCTTGGTTTAGTATTATTTATTGCTCCAGCTTAAGAGGACTAAATATTCCAAGTCCTCTTCCTTTCCTTCTTGTATTTCATTCACAACATCCTACATCTTATTAGCCATTAAGATTTGCTGTCCAGTGGCATAGTGTATAAAGGGGGAAAGCTTCCTTTTTCTCAAATTCTTGTTCTTCCTTTCCCTCCCACTTTCTCTAGTCCCTCACCATCTCTCACTTAAACTTTGGTAATTACCTCATGCCAGGACAATCAATCTCCTATCCTGCTGCTAGAGGGATTGTTACAAAAAATAGATTTGCTCTTATGATTCCCCTGCTGAAAAAAAACAAAAGCAAAAACTTTTGATAATCTTCTCTTGCCTTCAGGCAGAAATCCAAAATACTGTGCAGGTCTTAAAGCACCCCAAACTAGGTGATGATGACTTGCCTCATCAATCCTTCAGGTGTCTTTTCCCTTACTCTGAGACCCTTAAATTAAAAAAAAAAAATAGTGTCCTTATTTGTAAACTCTCCCTTCCTATATCCTAAAGGCAGAAGTAGACAGAACTGTGAATTAGAGTTCTAGTCTCTCTGCATAAAATTACTTGTACTTGTTTTCACTTTTAGACAGTGTATATTTTAAGGTCAGAATTGTATTTTACTTATTTTTGAATCTTCAATACTTGGCATAGTTCCTGATCCAGTTCTAGTCATGTTCAAAGTATGTAGTACATTTTAAAGTGAATTAAAAAAAATTAACTCGAAGTTGAGAACAAGGTCTAGGAATTAAATAATACAATAAATCATAAAAGGAACTTTTTGAGGGGGGAGGGGGTTAGAGAGTTGTTTAGAATATCCCTATAGAACCTTTCTGCGCTTAAATATTCAAAGTTTGCTTTTGGTAGTTAAAAGTTAATCATTTTTTAAAAATTTCATTAGATTTTTTTGGAAAACAAATACAATACATTGAATATAGCAAAGTTTTACCTATAGTAAGGACATTATTAGGTTTTTACAAAGTGTCAATTGAATTCAATTCAGAATACTGAAAGTTTGCATAGCTAACCTTTTCTTTATTTGAATTCAGAACATATCGGTTCATGTGTTTTATTATTTTTAATATGACATCAAGACACTCCAGGGTACATTTTATTATTCCATTTATTCATGCCTAGGGTACATTATGAGCTACAAACCTAAAGGCTAAGTGTTTTAACCACCCAAATCATGTATTAGTGGATCAATAAAACACACCCTGGAGTATCTTAATCCTATAATATGTCTCCTACTTCTTATTAAAAGGGAAAAAAAGCAATTAATCTTGAACAAAACTGATACTTTAAAATCACATCTCTCTCCTGTTACATATTTCATATGGGGTACAAGTGAAAAACAATGGCAGTTTCTTGTTAGGACATTACTAGAGAAATGATGAATTATGCAGTCCATTTATTGAAAGAATGAGTATTTCTGTGCTAAAAGCTTCTATGGTTAGACAGTCAAAGTCTACATGAAGTATATATTTAGATCTGATAATTCCTTATATATTGGCAATCCACAGAAAAAAATTAGGCAATGGATTGTTACATTTAACTAAATAAATTTGATTAACTGTGGCTTGCCACGTATTTCCAACAGTTTTACATTTAATTACAATAATTTACATCAACTACATTTTTTATTGTAACTTTTTTCCCTGACATTTGTTTAGTACCTAGTTTTTTTGGTCACTAGATTTATCACACCGAGCATAAAAAATTGCATAATGTAGGTGCTAAACAAATATGCAGTTTAAATGAAGGGATATTTATATTGTGCAACTTCAAATTCCATTTTGGAAGCAATTGAATTACAAGTGAAATTAAATGCACACAAAATCATGCACCTATATAATGCAAAGAACCAATTAACATAATAGAATTATAATAAAAGTCAGAGACGGCAACTATTATTTATATAACCTCTAACGGTAACAGTATTTTCATAAATTAGCTTATTTAATTTTCACAGTTAAACTATGTAAAGTGTTTAATCTCTTAATACAAAGTCGGAACCCAGAGATATTAAGAACATTGTTTATGTTAGTAACTGATGATACTAAGATTGGATGAAATAAGATCTGGCATGTGTATAATTGAAAACTTATTTTTTACACTGGAACATTTCTAAAGTTAACATATGGATCCCTTTAAACTTTAACAAAACCAACCCAACTGTAATGATTCAGACATTAGTCTGAGACTGATCCTGTTGCATACAATTACCACAATTGCATAGGTTATGGACCATGAAAGTATAACAGATTAAGTGGAATATATACCATCCTTATATATAGACCTCATATTGAATTTTTGTTTTTATGTTCCCAATATATGCACATGAAATCAATTGTTTACACTTTAAGTTAGTGGATAAATGGCATCTCAAAATGGTGCAAAGAAGAAATACATAATGTGTGTTTGTATTTTTTGATTAAATATTGATTATAGAAAAAAAAAACTTCCATCACAAAAGAAAATGGTATTTTTGGAAATATTAAACTTCTCTGTTATATGTAGAGTTAACAAATATAGTAGAACAGATTAAAGAGAAAATCATAGTGAGGGAGCCAAAAAATAAAGCACAAGCAAGTTTATTTAGTGGGCTGTAACTAATAAACATTAAAGCTGGTAAAGTTCCTTATTCTGCTTCCCTTCCGCCCCACTTCCACTTGCTTTCTTTTACCATCTCGCTATTAATTTATTCAGTGAAACCCTTACAAAAGAAAACTACTGGTATATACAGATTTACCTTTTATTCATATGTTTAACAAATAGAGTTTGGATATTTAATAGGGTTCAAACATTGTGTTAGGTTCTGATGAAATTAAAAACAAAGATTCCAGAATACCACCAGTGCATACCTATGTCAAGATTATTCTGTTTATCTAATAGCTTTTCGGTGAAAAAGCCAAAAAAGACAGGGCAATAAATACATATGAATAAAAAGAGTGATACATTTGGCTCCAGTGCAGGTTTCAGCAGTGTATAGTGAAAATAAACAACATGTCAAAACCAGATCAGAGTTTAAATTTAATGCCAAGAGTTTCAACTTTAACCCTTGAAACACTGAAGAAACCTCATTTCTGGAATAGTGTGATGAAAATGATGACACAGCAAAATTACCTTTGTAACTTTATACAATATAAAATATTCAGTCCTCAGTCGACTTTTACTATATATCCAATAGATTCCAGGCAAAATGCAAAAATGATAACAGATTTCACAATCAGTTAAAAGGATTGCATTCTTTGATGAGTTTAATAATGACAAAAGCAGTTGCCATTTATTGAATACTATTGGCCAGTAAGAAAGTACACTGATTTTATACATGTAACACTCTTTGAAGATGTCTTCCAAGTGGCATACTATTTATTTTACTTTCATTAATGAGGAAATTAGCCCAGTTAAGTAAATTCCCAATATTAGAAACAAGGCATTTTTTTCTTTTTGTTTCACAGCTCATGCTTCACCATGCATTTATCCTTCAAGCAGAAAATGAACACACTTTCAGATTTTGTGGTGATTTCTGTTAATTTCTTTCGCCTGTTTTCTTCAATTTCTTTTATAGTTTAGAGTCTTACATCAATCTATTTAATCCATTTTGAGTTAATTTTTGTTGTGAAATGGTAATATACTTTTATTCTTTTGTGTATGCCTATCAAGTTATTCCAACAACTTTTTTGAAGAAGTTTTCCTCTCTCCAATGTGATGTGTATTTTTTAAAGATTTATTTATTGGGGTGCATAAATACACCCCAAGAACTGGGATGTAGGTCAGAGGTGTGGGGTGATGAGAGGATTCACCAGAGACAGAGTGGGGAGAACAGGCACATCAACTGAAGTACAGTGCTGAGGGCAGCAGCGGATAAAACAGGAGAGGTCTGCTGCGCCATGTGGGAAGCTCCCTGGCTAGGGATCGAACTTGTGCTGCAGTGGCTGCAGATAGCTTTATAGGCTGAGACTTAACCCGTTGTGCCACCAGGGAGGTCCTCCAGTGTGTATTATTAACTTCTGTCATAGATTAATTGTCCATATATGTGTAGGTTTACTATTGGCCTTCCAATTCAATACCATTGCTCTGTATGTATGTTTTTGTTCTATTACCATACTGTTTTAATTTCTATAGTTTTGTATTATAGTTAAAGTCTGGGCCTATGATACCACTGCTCTCCCACTTTTTGTCAGTATTATTTTGGCTATCCAGGATCTTTTGTAGTTCCATGTGATTTTTAGTAAGTTTTGCTGTATTTCTTCAAAGAAATACATTGGTGACTTGATAGGAATCACATTGAATTTGTATATTGCTTTGGATAAGAGGGCCATTATAATAATCTTAATTCTTACAATCTATGTGTAGGAAAAATCTTTCCTTTTATGTATCTTATTTATTTTAGCAATGTCTTAAATTTTTCATCATATAGTTCCTTCATCTCTTTTGCTCAGTTTACTTCTAGATATTTAGGTCTTTCTGAAGCAATATAAATGAAATATAAATGTAATTTGATTTCTTTTCCTATTAGCTCCTTGTTGTCTATAGAAATGCAACTGATTCTATAAAGAATTTATACAGCTCAACAAAAACAGATGACTTAATCAAAAAATAGGAAGAAGAGTCAAATAGATACTTCTCCAAAGAAGATATAAAGATGGCCAATAGGCACATGAAAAAATGCTCACCACTACTTATTATCATGTAAACAAAACACAATGAGATACCCACCATCTCACACCTGTGAGAATGGCCCATATCAAAAAGTTCAGAAACAAGAGTTGGCAAAAATGTGGAGCAAAAAGGAGCCCTTTTAGATTGTTGGTGGAAATTAAAACTGTTACAGCCCTTATAGAATACAGTGTTGAGGTTTTTCAAAATATTAAAATTAGATCTACCATGCAACCAAGTAATTTTAATCCAAGTACCCCAAAAATGCAAAAACACTAATTAGAAGGGTTATATGTACTCTTCTATTCATTGCAGCACTATTTACAATATCCAAGGCATCAAAATAAATACAAACAAACCTAAGGGTCCAAGGAGCAATGTAAGGCTTAAGAAGATGTGGTATAAAATAAATACTCAATGGATACTAGTTAAAGGTAAAAAATATATAAAAAGAGTAGAATGCCAAGTGAAATAAGTCAGAAGGAAAAATATAAATATCATAGGGCATACAGTTTCACTGATCGGTATTTTATAAAGAAACAAAACAAAGGGTCAATCAAAACCTATCTAATAACAAACACTAGAAATTTGTCTGTAAAATTAAGGCTACCAAAGAGGTAAGGTGAGGGCGGAAAGAAAGTGTATAAAGGAGTTCAATGGATTGTCGTGGAGGACAATGGTTACCTTGGTAATAGGTATGATGGCGACAAATGCATCTGAAGAGGGGTGATCCTCTATCTTTCAAGCATTTACAGTGTTGTCAACCAATGTTACCTCAATAAAACAATAAAGTAATGAATGCATTTCAGTGTATGTGGGCCTCTTGGTCAGATTAGAATGATTTTCTTGAGGGTAAATCCTATGCCTTTTACCCTTTACATTATAGCTTTCAAATCTATCCATATAGTCTTCTCTTACTACCTGTCCTTTTTTGCAGACAAATAATAAAAGTTCATGTTATGTCACAATTAGTGCAATAGTAGATTTGCTTGTCACTCCACTCCTCCAATTTTACATCAAAGTGATATTTATAAAAAGTGAATAGTATGTCAAAGCTCTCTTGCAGGAAGTCTTTCAGTGGCTCTTCAATGTCTATAAGATAAAGTCTAATGGCTCATGCATGTCCTGTATGGCCCTTGGTGATTAAGCTCTTCCGTCTTGCCAGTCTCATTTCCTGCTCCTCTGATTAGGTGCAATCCACTCCATCCTCAGCTAATGCTTAAAATCCACCCAATAACTTTATGGGGTTAGGTTGTCTGTTGTTTCTCCTGCCTGTACTCCATGTCCTCTCTACCGACACCTGTTTCACCCATGTCTTCATGAACATGCCAATTGTTTCTTATCGTCCAAAATTAAATTAAAATGACTCCTCTTCACAGTATCCTTTTCTGGTTTTCAGCAATGTTCTAGATATATATCCTATGTTCTCACTGTCGATCTTGTATTATCACACTTACGCATCAGTACTTGCTTAAGAGAATCAAACATACAAAGTGCTGTGGTAGTCCCAGAAAATGAAGGGGATACAGTGACAGACATGCTTAAATGACTTGCCTTCACCAAGCAGAGTCTAGCTCAGAAGAGTATTGCATCTTTTTACCTCCTTCTCCCAGGCAATAAACTCCTGAAGGAATGAGATCTGCCTTAAATCCTATGTTCTAAGTCGCTGGCACATAACAGATAGTGCCAGATTCTCTTGCCCAGTATGGTTAGGTCCCTGTTCATTCTTAGGACCAAGAGAAATAAATTTTATTTTAAAAGATTATCTCAGGTGCAACTTGAGAAACACAATTGAATAGAGAGATTATCTTGTCACCTTTGTAGTTTCATTATTTCTGTTTTTTTTTCCAAAGTTTTTTCCATGTGATTACCAAAGGCAAAAGATAATTACTTAAATTCAAACAAGTTAATGTCTTGAACTAGTATTCTTAATGGGAAAAAAATCATTAGGGAATAAAGTTGGTAATGACTGAAAGATCTCAGGGGATCTCATAAATTAATAGTATAAAAAATCAATTATATTGTTGTATATCCAAAGTATAATAGAAATTGTCTCTTTTTCTACTTGAATTGTTAAATACATAACACAAACATTCACACGATGCTCAATTTAGCTACGGTACTTGTGGGATTAATAAAACAATGCACTTTAAATAAATTTTCTCTCATAAGTCTAAATCACCAAATGAAATTTTAAGTGACTTATATAATTATAAATGTCATATTTATCCATCATTTTACATGAGTTGACTTAAATATTGATGCAATTTTATTGATATTATCTATATAATGTTAATATTTCAGGTATTACAAATGAGTTTCTCTCCCTTTTAAAGTACTAATTCTAAATACAAATTGCAAATAGTTGTCTGAATTAGTCCCTTTATGTCTTTGTGAATTTTAAAATAATCTTGATTCCATAGGAATAAAAATTTTATTATCTAATTTTTTAATCCAAATTCCCAAAGATAATGACTATCAGCCTTTCAATTTCAAAATTCACATAAGCTAACACTTAGGGAATACTCCTTTTTCTTACTATTGTCGCAACTTCTCTGTGAGTACATACGTACACATATCCATATTTTATATATATGTAAAATGTCTGTACTACATATATTTCCCATCTTAAAACGAATATAGAATGTGTATAAACACATTAATTTTTTCAGTTGAAGAATTCATGGTAATATTTATGCTTAGATTATTTAATTATATTTCTAGCATACATTTATAATTATTTCCATTTGAAAATAAATCCAGGAGGTACACACAAAGACCCAGGAAAGAAGCACAGTAGAATCTATTTAATGAATGTTCAATGCAATTATTTACAAATGTTGTCAATCGGTTATTTTATCTCGAATGTGCAATAAAATGAGAAAATATTAAGTTAATGGATTCAATAACAAGCCCATTATTACTAAAGCTGTAGTGTGACTTCTACAGCCCTAAAGATTATAGCTGAGCAGCAGAAGGAGAAAAAAGTAGATCATCCATTACATTGAGCAGTTAATGATATTTTATTGCATTATTTATCAAATACTCTAGATATTATTTGTAGCTGCAAGCTTGACCTTAGCTAATCATAATTTGATGAATGTGTATATCATAAAGGCACTATGACAAATGCCCTATTGTTTTATGAAGCAGGAACATGAACTAGTATTATGAAATTCAGCAAGAGTGTATTTTCAAGATATTAATGCTCAGACACTTGTGTGCAAGACAGAATAGATACTTATAATTCAGACACGGCTGTTGAAATTTCTTTCTCCTTCAGTAATATAAATATTCAAACCATCTATCTTAAATGAATCCTGCAAAGCATTTTCATAAATGCAGCAGGAAGACTGTAATGATACTATATTATTAAAATATTAGAGTTCTCATTCTATCAGTAGATGTGAAAAAAATTAGAAGCTTTTCACAATGTTATTTATGAGTTCATATTTAATTAGACTTGAAATATATATTTTGGAGTGAAAAATAAATGTGATAAGGAAACCAATACCTACTGCTTAAATTTTAATTTTATCGTCCTTCTAGAAAAGGAAATGCCTTATGATTTCCAAGATGAAAACAATTACTTCATTTTATATGTATTTTTTAAAGATTTGGGATGAGAATTTAGCTCATTAAGACTTCCTTTTTATATGTAAAGTAATATTGATTATAATAAAGCAATATTTTAAAACAAGAATATAATGTTTAAAGCATTTCTTAGATATTAAATCATGAAACTTATTTTACACATGGGCCACCTAGATTTGTGAGAGGAGATAATGGAAATTAAATAAGAACTCTCTCCCAATTAAGTGATATTAAGAGGTATTTTCATTCAGCCACATTATTTATCAGTGATAATAATTAATAAACCTGGTTTTATTCTTAAAAGTAGGTCATTAAACTGTTGTGAATTACTTTAACCTACAACTGCGAAAAATATTTACTTATTTTTTAAAAAGTTACCATACTTACATATAAACACAGCACATGAATTTAACAAAGCTTAAATCATTTCCCCACATGATAGATTATTACATTCCTAGTATTTTTTTTAAATCAGTATAAAAACATTTATTTAACCCTGTTTTTTTGACTTAATTTTATAGAATTAAAAATATTCAGATGGGTCTCCACATGGCTATGGGTTAAGGCTCAGTGCTATCACCGTTATGGCCTGAGTTTGATCCCTGGCCAGGGGGCTAACCCACACATGGCACAGCAGACCTCTCCTGTCTCCTGCTGCTCTCCTGAGCAGTGTATTTCAGTAAGTCCACCTGTTCTGTTCCCCACTCTGCTCTCTGGTGAATCCTCTCACTCCTGGCACCTCTGGCCTACACCCAGTTGTATGCAAAAACATAAATTAGTAAATTAAATATTCAGAGGACCTTTGTTTTTTCTTGTTTTTTTTTTTAATATTTATAGCAAAGTAACATTGGTTTATAATACTGTGTATGATTCAGGAATATAGGAGCCTGCTGTTTCTGGTATATGTTACCTCCTCATACTGTACACACCACCTAGTCACTCATAGTCTATAGTATTTTCTAAGTATTGGGACTAAATTTCAATCTTTGCTTATATTATCTGATAAAGAAGAACAGATGAGTAAATACGATTTAATCAGTTCACTATCTTTTTCCACATGTGTAACAGACTCTCTTAGTCACTTACACAAGACTAATCTCTTTCTATTGATTAAACCAAAAAATGAAAATATACTCTTGGCAACACCCTGCGTGGGAAGATGAACCAGAGATGTCCTAATAACTGGTTCTCAACAGATGGCAGTGCTGCCCTCCAGGAAGTACAATATAGATGCTGGCTGTCATGGTGATCACGCACAGACATTTAGTGCTTAGGGGTCATGGGACAGTCCTTCATTACAAAGAACTGCTTCATCCAGGATGCCATTGTTGCTACTTGGTAACACTGGCTTAACTCGTCATGGCAATCGTATCTACTTTGCCAGGAATGAGTGTGGGTATGAGCATGGTAGCCAGTTCAGACCAAATAACAGATAAAACGAACTTTGTTGTAGACTAGTGATTTTCCTCCTGCTCTAAAGAGGGAGTACTATGAAGACAACCAACACTTAAGACTATGCTCTTTTTCATTGTTGTGAACAATACAGAATATGGTAGTTGGAACTAAGCAGCCACCTTGTGATAATGAGGTTACAAGATAAAGAAGGCGACATATGGCACAGAAGGACAGAACAGTCATTGAGTCAGCTTAGGAAATGATACCTCCAAGCTTCTCAATAAACAACACAGAGCCAGATAGGTTAAATACTGTCCATCAGGATCTCCGTCATTTGCTCTTGCTCTTTAAGGCATGCTAACCAATACAATAGTAGTATGCCTGAGGTAAATCTGGTAGCTGGAAATAAAATTTTGAATATTGTTTAGTTATTATTAAGCCACATGACAGTTCACGCTTGTTTTAAAGAAACTGTATGTTCCATTGATATTAGGTCACTGAATAGCTTCATGTCTCTTAAATAATGTCCAATATCTGATTGGGTTATTTAATTTTTTGAGGAATATTGCATGTGAAAAAAGAAAACATTTATCACTCTTTGAAGGCTATTTTGGGAAGGTTATTTTGGAAGTACATTCATGTGCCCATGCCTTCACTTTTGTCAATAGCCTCTTGCCAAGAACTTTCCTGCCAATGTTCTCTATGTCTAAGAGCAAAAAGTAAGAGGAAATAGTCTTTTAATGATAAATAAGGACATAAAATAATTTGTTAAAGTGATGTAAGATAAGAAAAAACACAATACATAATAAATGGCTTCCAGAAAACAGACAATCCCATTAATTCAGATAACAGAAATTTGTAATTGGAGTTCTAACCAGTTTCTTTTCCATGTATTGGAAAATGATGCTAAATTTCAGAGCTGATAGAAAGATTTCTACACAGTTTTACTTTGTATTGTGCCAAGGTTTTGGCTTATTTTTAAAGTATTTTATGACTACAATATTGTTCATGGTTTACTTAACTTTCCAATCTATTGAAGCATTCATAAGAAAAATGTTTTAATAGCTAAGCCATTGCACAATCAGCATATTTTAAAATCATGTTTTTAAGCAAGCACAGGCACAGAAAAAATGGAAACTACTCTATACACCTAAAATTGTACATCACCCAGCAAGTAAGAGAGAATTGATCTGAATTATTCAGTTTAGCTAACACATTCCAAAGCTACATTCAAAGATAACTCCTCCAGTAAAATGTGTGGTTTGCTGTGCAAAGTCATAGTGATGTGTAGCTTGTATTTTAAAAGTGCAGTGGCCTTTTGGAGTTACAATTCAGTGCACAGTACCTGTAATGCCATAATAAGTCCTTGATTTTCTTTCCCCTGAAATGTACAATATAGTTTTTACTACACAGAACCATCTAGTTTTTTTTTTTGTATTTGTGTTTGTTGTTAGCGATATATTATATGCATGCAAAGTATGCTAACAATATGTCTTAGAGTCTCACAAAAATAATTTAGTATAATGAGTAGATGGTTAACAAAAATGCTATAAAGTTGTTATGGAAAAACACAGTCTAATAATAAATAGACATTTTCTAAGCTGGATGTTTTATTTAGTTAATGTAATTCTTGCTCCTCAAATTTCCTTAGCCTACATTTATATGTAAAGTAATTACTATTGGATTGTTTATGTCTATTTGTTTCTTTTTGCTGGTTTTTCTACAGACTATTTCCTCAGAAAATAACTAATATTCAACAATAGTTGTATTTTGGAGTCTATGAAGAGCTAATAAAATAACACAAAGAGAAAATAAAAAGAGTAAAAGAGTAAATTTAAAACTTTATGTTCATATTGATCGGCCTAAAAACTAGATGCATTTTTGACATATTTTAAAATACTGATACCTAAGTCCTATTGAAAACTTAAATTCAGGGCCTCCCTGGTGGTGCAATGGGTTAGCACAGCGCTGTGGAGCTGTCGAAGGCTATGTCGCGAGTTCGATTCCCGGCAGGGAGAATCCCACATGATGCAGCAGACCTCTCCTGCTTCAACCGCTGCTCCCCTCAGCAGTGTGTTTCAGTCGGTCTGCCTGTTCTGTTCCCCACTCTGTCTCTGGTGAATCCTCTCACTGCCTCACACCTCCAGCCTGTACCCCAGCTTGTATGCAAAAATAAAATAAATCCTTAAAAAAATTATTAAAACTTTTAATTCATTATTCAGGTGTAAAGCATGTCTATCGTTACTTTTAAAAACATTTCATATGATTTTATATATTGCTGTGCTTTTTCTTACTCCTGATAAGTTAGACAAAATGGCCTATTTCCTTAAAAGGTACAAACTGGCATCACCATTCACGTAATAGAAAATGGAAAATTTGAATTGCCTGATAAATACTAAAAATATTCAATCTCTGTTATTATAATATTCCTAAAAGACAAATCTGGCCCAGTGATTATACCAAATGTTTAAAATAGAATTAACATCAATTTTATCCAATTCATATGGAACCATAAAAGATAGCCTAGGCAGCACTGACAGAAAAGAGCAATAGTGGTAGTATCACACTCCCAGATTTCAAACTATACTACAAAACTATAATAATCAAAATGATCTGCAACTGGAAAAAAATCAGACACACAGTATAGTGGAATAGAATTGACAGCCCAGAAATAAACCCACATCTATATGGATAGTTAATTTATGACAAAGGAGTCAATAATTTACACTGAATAAAGGAAAGCCTCTTCAATAAATGCTGTTGAGAAAACTGGACAGCCACACATAAGACCACTATCTCACATCACACACAAAAATCCAGTCTAAATGGACAAAAGGCTTGTATGTAAGACCCAAAGCCATATAATACATAGAAGAAAACATTAGCAAAACACTCCACTACATAGGCTTCAGAGTGGTCTTTAGGCTTCAGAGTTGTCTTTATGGATTCATCTCCAACAATAAAAAAAAAACACATAAAAAAAGAAAAATTGGGACTATATCAAACTAAAAAGATTCTGCACAGTGAAAGAAACACATCACTGAAACAAAAGAGACACAAAACTGAAAAGGAGAAAATATTTGAACATCATACATAGACAAGTGGCTGATGTCCACTGTGCTAAGGCAAAGGGACTAAGATCTATAAGGCACTCATACAAACGAGCAAAAAGAAAACAATCCAATCAATAAACAGGGTAAAGAGTATATAGGCACTTATCCAAAAAAGATGGCCAATAAGTACACAAAATAATCAACATCACTTAATGTCTGGGACATGCAAATCAAAATCACACTGAGATATTGCCTCATACCTGTGATATGGCCCATATCAAAAAGATAAAAAAATAACAGGTGTTGACAAAGATATGGAATCAACCAGCACTATAGTTTGGAATGAAGACTGTATCGAGGTTCCTCAAAATAAAAGTGAATCTACCATATGACCCAGAAATTCCATTCCTAGGTGTATACCCAAAGAATGCAAAAAACTTAATTTGAAGGGAAATATACACTCCTATATTTATTGCATCACTAATTATACTAGCCAAGTTATGAAAACAACTTAAGTGTCCTAAAACAGATGTGGGTCAGGAAGATGTGGCATATATACAAAATAGACTGCTGTTTAGCTATAATAAAAGATAAACTCAGTCACTTGTGACAACATGGATAGAACTGGAGGGGATGAGGATAAGTGAAATACTTCAGAAGAGAAAGAGAAATATCCTGTGGTATGGAATATAGAGAAGACAAAGACAAATCAATAATAAATACTAGAATTCTGACTGTAGAAATGAGGCTACTGGAGGGAGAGGAGATGGGAGAGGGGAGAGAACAAAATAGGTACACAGCAGACTGTAGTGGAGGATCATGGAATTTTGGAAGTGGATGTGTTGTGGTAACAGCACCTGGGGGGGGGGGAATCCCATATCTCTAAATTACAATCAATATTAAAAACAAATGTTACTTCAATAAATATAAAAAAATATTTTATATCACTTATATAAAGACATATAATACAAAAGATTAGACAGAAATCACCCCATACTATGCAGCATTTGAACTCTTGGGCATTTACTTAGATAAATAAAGATCTATGTGTATTTAAAAAAAAGCACAAAATAAAACAAAAAAAATAATCTGTACATGAATGTTTGTATCAATTTTATTTACAATATTTAAAACCTGGAAACAATCTAGGTTTCTATAACTGAATAAATAGCTAAACAGACAATAATATATCTAAACATGAACAACTACTCAGGGTTAGAAAGGAACCAACTCTGATAATGGAACAACCTTATTTAATCTGGTAATTAAAAGCTGAATGAGAAGAGTCAATTCCAAAAGGATACATACTGCATTATCAATTTACATAACATTCTTGAAGTGACAAAATTATAGAAATGAAAAGAGATTAGTCAGTGGTTGTCAAAGGTTAAGGAGCAAGTGAGGACAGGAGAGAAGTGGATATGGAAATGTGTGTCAGTGTCCATGATTTGTTGTGTTACTGTACTACAGTTTTACACCATGGTACCATTGGGTAAACAGCATATGGGATCTGTCAGTGTGATTGTGTAATTACATGTAAATATACAATTTTCTCAAAATAAAAATTTCAATTAATTTGAAATTTAAAATTTAAAAACTTTAAGAAATTTAAGAAATTTAAAAAATTCTATTTTAAGTTTTTACTTATTTTATTTAATTTTTGTAAGTCTAATAGGACTTTAAAATCTGTAAGAAAACTATGGGTAATTTGTGGTGGATGCACTATGGTGGGGGTATCCAACTACTACCTCAATTAAAACTTATTTTAAAAAGAATTATATATATATACTATATATATATGTATATATATGTGTGTGTGTGCATATATATATGTGTATATATATATATATATATATATATATATATATAATTTACAAAAAAGAAAACTGTCCTCTGAAACAGAGCAGGTTGAAGAGACCCCATCTGCACTTAGACTTTGACAATTCTCCCAAAGCTCTCATTGGAATTTTTTAAACATGAGGGAATTAAAAAAAAAGCAATATAAAAGGATTAGTGCAATGCTTGCACACAGTAGTTCACAATAAACATCTATCTGCTGCCATCAATATCACAGTGAGCTAGCACTGCTAGGATGGCCCCTGCAGATGGCCATGGCTATAATCACTGTCAGGGTTGTGGACGAGTGGGATGCCCTGGCCTCTCCAAAAAGCAACTGAAAGTTTATCCAAAGAAGTAGGATGTGGGGGCCTCCCCGGTGGCGCAGCGGTTAAACGCTGCGCTGTGGAGCTGTCGGCAGCAGCGGCGATGCGAGTTTGACGCCCGGCCGGGGAGATTCCCACATGGCATAGCAGACCTCTCCTGCCTCGCCCGCTGCTCCCCTCAGCAGTGTATTTCTGATCTGCCTGTTCTGCTCCCCACTCTGTCTCTGGTGAGCCCTCTTGCCGCCCCACGCCTCTGGCCTGCACCCCAGCTTGTATGTATAAATAAAAAATAAATCTTTAAAAAAAAAGAAGAAGTAGGATGTGAGAAACAAAACAGGTGATCTTTTAAGCACTAGTCTTTTGGCAAAAGGAGCAGTACAGCAAGGGTCAAAGTGACAGATATTGAGAAAGAACACCATACTCTCTTTACTAGCTTTGTGATTCACTAATCTAACATAAATTTCACCTCTAAAGTGCCTAAATTTTTGTGAATTGCCTTATATCACATTAAATTCATGATCATTTTGTCAAGATAAGTTCTGAAATATTAGCACTTTGCCAAAATTCAAATAGCAAATTAAGATGTCCAGAATTTCAGAAAATGAACCAAAGTAGTGAAACATTTTTTGTTGTTTTAGTTTAGGTGGACTTTAACTAAGTATTATGTCAATTAAACAATTAGCCCAATAGTCTGCCTTTTGATATTTCAGAAATGTATGCCTCTCTATTCAACTGAATGAAAATTTGAGTTATCTTAGACTTTACAAATCATTTAGGTTTAATTATAATATGCAAATGAGATATGCTTTATGCAAATATTTATTTTAGGCTACGCATTTAGCCTGAATAACAACAAAATACGGCCTTGTAAAATTTTACTACTTCTTGGAAAAATATTTTCTTTTTTTATATAACAAAGCATGTACATTATGGAAAAAAATGAAAAGATCCTTAATGGGTAATAAAATTTAAACTTCTTACTACTATAATCGGGGAAAAGTCAAAATAATTATTTAATTATATATAAGTATACCAGCCTTATTATGCTTTTATTGTCCTTTAATTAATGTCTCAGACACAAAAACTATATAACTCTGACCAGAAAAATTTACCTGTTATAAGCTCAAACATTTTTATAAAATTTAATGGATCTTATTCCAAAGCCAAAATGTTTCCTAAAGTATTATCATACAGTATCAAGTCATTTACTATAACATACTTTTGATACTTTCTAGCCCCAATGACCAATGATACTAGTGCTGAAATTTATAAATAAATGGCATATATTTTTCTTAGATAAGAAGCAATTTTGTTTCCATTATTAGGCAAAATTAGAAAGGGATTTTATTTATTTAAATAAAAGCAGTAGCTTTTCTCTTTGTTTATAAGATATTCAACATGCATTTTAAAAAATAAAACTTTTATTTTATTCCTATTTTATCATATTTCCTAATAATTCTGTTAACCATAAGAAAATGTTACTTATAAAGAACAAATATATTTCTCATTTATTTAATACTGTGCTTTCAACTCTGTTCCAGAATTTTATATCTTCATCAAAATACTGAGTATTAATGTTTTTGGTATTATGTACTAAATTAAAGAGAATCCATTTAATATATAAGCTCTGAATCTGAAACTAAAGGGTGTCAAGAAGAAATGATTGTACTACATTTAACCATTCTTATTTGTCTTAAAATTTTAGGAAAATATTGGGTGCGCAGAGTTCAGCATTTATGAAAAAAGAAAAGAAAGTTTGGATGAAGTTTTTATTTGCTTAAAAATGCATACTCCATTGTGGTTCAGTAAGATTAATGTCATTTTAAAGTGGAGGTTACCAGAGTTGGATATTGCTTTTTTTTAAGTTTAATCAGTTTGCTGTTTGGTTCAACAATCCCCTCAGGTGCATTTTGATTCGGTGTCATAAAACTGTTTATCCCCGTATGAATTTGTGAATAAATCACACCCCTCACTACTCTGTAAGGTCCATTTAGTACACAGTTGGTAGAAAGACAATGTTTTTTCAAGAAGATGAAGACATATTGTAGCCTTATGTCTGCCATAAGGTTTAAACCCAACACAAAAATTTATAGCTGCCTTTTTTTTCTTTTTGGAAACACAGTGTAGTCAAGCATTAAATATATAGCTAAGAGATATCCAATAGTCACAAGAGAGTTGACAACTTAAATTACTGAGTTATAATGAAGATAAATAGCAATCTAGACATGGGCATATATTGCACCCTGCAATACAACTGATTCTAATGTGTTGTCAGGCAACCTTCCAGGACAGATTAAAAATACTTCCTGTAATTTGATGCTAACAGGGTACACACACACACACACACACACACACACACACACACACACACACAGTCTTGCAGGAATGACCAAAGCTCTTATACTTAACAAAAAATAGTGTAACCATAAAATATTTGAAAGTACAAACAGGGAACATCAAAATGAAATGCAGACTTCATGACTGCAAACTCTTAATAAAAGTATGAAAGGTCTTATTAAATTTAAGAAATGAAATCATTTATTTTCTCGTATGAATTAAATTTCCTTAAGGACTGTACATCAATATTTGAGAAGATATTTGTGAAGCCAAATTTAACTGGAACAAAGTAAAATACCATTGTTTCTTGTCAATCATATGATTGGGAGGCCTCCCCGGTGGCGCAGCAGGTTAAAGCGCAGCACTGTGGAGTTGGCCGCAGTGGAAAGCGCAGCACTGTGGAGTTGTCAGCAGTGGTGTCATGAGCTCGAAGCCCCAGGGAGATTCCCACATGGCGTGGCAGAACTCTGCTCGCCCACTGCTCCCCTCAGCAGTGTATTTCTGTCAATCTGCCTGTTCTGCTCCCCAGTCTGTCTCTGGTGAATCCTCTCACTGTCCCACACCTCTGGCCTGTTCCCCAGCTTGTATGCATAAAATAAATTTTTAAAAAAACTTAAAAAAATCATATGATTGGAATAATTAAGATGGTACTATACAGTACAGTATACACACACACACGCACATAATTTATATACTGGAAATCTTCAAAAAATTGTCTTACTTCATTTTATTGTATATATTTTAATTTGTTTTTTGCTTTTCTAGTTAGCCTATATAGGTAGATTCTGACTCTGAAATTCACAATGTAGTTTATTGTTGAGGGAAGAATTTTAACAAATTTTGGTAGTCAGAGATAAATTGAAAATAGATTCTATAATATTTGTCACTAAAATCAACCTTGTTGGACAACTTTTTCTTTGTTACTGTCCTCTACATAGTACTTAGCTATTCATTTTTAAATGTCAGAAACTTCTTCTAAGTGGTTCATGTTTCTCTAAGTTCAGTTGTTCGATGACTTTTTGCCAAGATCAGAAAAAATTTACGACATTCCATTCTGACACATTGTCCTTTTGTGTCCACAAGTGTGTTTGTTGATTGAACTGTAGCAGTGTAATAGGGAAAGTAGGACTGAGCTTGTGGATTGGCACACTAAACATCTAAAAAAGAAAGTGATTCAATAAAAAGCGAAGGATTCTGCTTCATTACACATTCTCTAATGAACTCTAAATGCCAGCAAAACCATTTGATGATGCTACTTTTCTGGAAATCAGTCAATGCCAATGATAATGAAAAGTAGTTATAAATTTATTGGACCAACCAAATTTTATCTAAGAAATGCCATTTTTTTAGGAATTATACCATGCACTAGAAATAATATTTGTAAATATAATAATAATGACATACCTGACTTATTTCACTTAACATAATAAGTCAGACAGAGAAAGACAAAAATCATGTGATCTCACATATATATTGAGTCTAAAAAAATACTGAACTCACAGATACAGAGAAGAAATCAGAGGTGGCAGGTGACTGTAAAATGGATGAAGGTAGTCAAAGTGACAAAGTTCCAATTATCAGATGATTAAATTATGAGGATATAATATACTGTATTCTGATTACTTTTTTTATCATATTGTATTGCCTATTTTTGAAAGTTGCTAAGAGAGTAAGTCTTAGAAGTCCTCATAACAAGAAAAAAACAAAAAAAACTATGGTTATGGATGTCAACTATATTTATTATGGTGAATATTTTGTAATATATACAAATATCAAGTCATTATGCTATATACCAGAGGTTAATATAATGTATGTCAATTACATAGTGATCAAAAAAGTGAAAGCAAAATTCTAGGTAAAATTTAAAAAATTAAAAGAGAGTTACTGCTAATCATGTAGCCCTCTCTGAAGCATGCACTAAAGCTAAATAAGACAAGAAACAACTAAATAAGATTCAAAAGAAGAAAAGAAGTGTATTCAGAGGAAAATTAATCACATGAAATGTTGGACCTAAAGGTATAATTACTAATAAATTGGACATAGGACTTTGGAACTATACAGAGTTCAAAAGAGTATACATAGCTAGCAACACAAGTATGAAAATGGCAAATTTATGGAATTAACTTCTATATTGGGTGATAAGGAATGAGATCTATTGCTCAAGAGGTGTGAATGGTAAATTAAGATGATGTGGACATTCTCTTCTGAGAGTGTATGTCAGTAAAATAGAAAGAGAAAGGACAGCTGAAACTTAGGAGAAAAAGAAGTTGTTGGATATTTGTGCAGAGTGGAGATGTTATATAATACAAGATTAATGAATGTAAATTTTCAAGCTAAAAATGCAATGGTATCATGACATCATCTCAAGAAACCCACCTCAATTAGTGCTCATGAATTGACCTTGAAATCAGTCAGCAAGGGTGTATGGCTTTCCTCTGCCATCTCCAATTTCCCAGGTATAGGCATGATAGTTGAATTTGACCAGGATGCAATTATGCCAAGTTAGTTTAATATGGGGAAAAGGAGAAGAGGAACAGAAAAAGAGAAAGAGGGAGAAAGGCTAGAGGAGAGAAAAGAGAAAGTGATTTATTTAAAAAGCATTTTGTTAACCTGAATTGTCTGTGAATAATATATAGTTAATATTAAGTATTGGTTCTCTGGAACAAGAAAGCATTTTAGGGAAGACTTATTTTTTTTTTTAAAGAAAATGCTCAAGCAAACTCAGTTTTGTTTTTCTTCAATTTTATTTACATTAGGTAAGGAACAATTGGAATAATGTATTTAGAAGAAAGATATAAAACAATAAAGGGGATTTAAGAGTTTCTGTGCATCTAAGATTTTTTTTTTAAGAATCAAGACCTTGAACTAACTAGATTGTGAGAAATAAATACAAAGATTCTAAGAATGAATTTTAATTAGTGTTAAACAAAATCTCAGACCAGGATATCATATGCATCAATCAATACACTATACAGAAAAATAGATTTCTGCTTTTTTCATTATTCACCTCACGAATACAGTGTTTACAATATTATACTCATTCAGCAAAATGTAGCAAGTTAATCCTACTCTCATAAGAATAGCTTGAAACCCAAGAGTCTCCTTTATAAAATGCTGGGTACATATTAGCTACTTTTTATTGATTTAGACAACATACAATTTGTAAAAAAAAAAAAAAAAAACAAAAAACTATATGATTTAGAGCTGTAACAAGATTTCCTTAACCATAGATGTTTTAAAACCATCATTAGTTATTTTTTGAGCTGAAATAAATGTAACTCATGTTGAAGATCTAGGATACTAATCATTTTGTTTTCTCTAGTTTTTCTAACTATATACCTTAATGGCTGACTACTCAACAGGAGATTAGATGTCCTGCTATAAGTGTACTTGTTACAGGGCTGTTTTACTTTGAACCAGATGGGGAAGAACTGTTTATTAATTCAAGCCACTTTTCCCAAACTGACATTTCCCTAATTTCATCAGTAGAAGTAGTAGCTCTTCAAAGCTACATAATATGTTATAAATGATTGTTCATTTTATAGGCCAAAAACACCTTCTCCCTGCAAAACAAATTTAACCCATAATGTGCCTAAACAAACCCTTTTTGCACTGCATTACAGAAAAAATAGTACCAATGATCTATGGCGAGATACATCTTCTTTCAGCTGGTGATGCTAGGCAAATTTCTTTCTTTAATTCCCACCTCTACTCCAACAATTTAACACACAGATAAACTATAGGAAAATTAGGGGAAGATAAATGAATCTATGAGAGGCAAGGTGACACATGGACCCCAAGGAATTGATTATTCTTCATGTCTAGCAAAAGAGGATTCCACTGTTACATCAGCAAACCTGAGTTACAGAAGAGAGTTCAGTTACTTCCAGATGCTCTAATTGGGGTAAAGTTGGAATAGCTTCTTGAATGACATGGATCTCAGACTCTTTTCCTTCATTATTATCCATTCTTCATTTATTAACACCTATGTTATAATAGGTGTTATACTAATTATTATAGTCAAAGATGTCTACAGCATTGTGGCCATGAGGGGAGGAGGTGAGAATGGAGAGGTTATGATCAGGTAGAGGACATAGGAACATGTAGGCATATAGAATATTAATGTAGAAATCATAGAACATGAGTTTGGAGAACAAGTAAGGTCTATAACATTAAGGACCTTAGTGACAATCTAAGTTTGGATTTTTTCCCCTAATTTACAATGGCGAGATCATGAGTAATTAATTTTTTTTAAATCCAGTGAATGGTATCCTATAAAAATATTTGAGTTTTAGGAAAATCATTCTGAACATACTTTGGAAAGGACTTATGGGACACAAGACCTTATAATATAGGGAATCTATATTAAAATAGTAAAGAATAACTAAGAGGATGGAAGGAGAGAGATGAAGATAGGAAGGGACAGAAGAAAGGAGGAATGAAGACGGCATTACATTTTAATGATAGATAAGAGAAGATAGAGATAGCATAGAGAGATGAATTTAAGAGCTACTTGGATATATAAATACCATGTTCTAAGGACTAATTTAATAATTTGATTTTAAGAAGATAGCTTAGGGTTGGAGATAACTCTGAAAGTAGATACGGCTACTTAAGCAAAGTTGATAGGTGGATGAAGAGGACTATGGATTATAACTCTAACATACACTAACATTTAAAAAGAATTCAGAGGAAATTTCATAGGGCTCTTGCAAAGATCAACCAGGGGGGCAAAAGGAAGAGCAAACATAGACTGTAGGTTCAGCCTCAGCTGATCCTCTGTGGAGAAGAAATGATCACAGCCCAAATTGCACATTCCTGAGCAAAATAAATGAACCACAAAACATAATGAACGGAGGTGTTAGAGTGTCAAAGTTCCAAAATCCTATTCAAATAGGTACTGAAATATAGCAAATGGCAATCATTAATTTTTTATAGCAGTTTCAATGGCGTATTGAAGGAAAAACCGCATTTTCTCATATTGGATTTAAGGGTCACTCTTAGAATACTAGCACTTGGAAGAGAATGAGATGGAATGTCATTTAGAAGGGAAAATAGTCTTATAGAGAGGATAGTTTTACTTTTTTTTGTATTTAGGTATATATATATATATATATATATATATATATATATATATACACACACACACACAAATCTGTATGCTAAGGGTGAAAAATCCAAGACAGATTGAAAATGAACTAAGAAGCGGGAAATATTAACTAAATCAAGATTATTAATAAGTGTAGACAGTATGAACAAAGCAGTTGAAGCTATCTTATTTAGAAGAAACATATCTTCTTCTGAAGTAGAAATATGGTATGTGATTTATGTTGAAGAGGTAGAGGGCTTAGAGAAAATGCCACATTTTAAAATAATTGTTGTAAAGACCAGAATAGGGCTAACTATGACATTAAGATATATTGATAGTGACACTATCTCGTTCAGATTGACACTGTACTGGGTAGTAACAGCAGGGTTCTCGACTCCAAAATTCTCTTCAGTACACATATGTGCAGAAAAAGAAAAAGCATATTGCCAAGTTTGGAAGCAGGAAGATGTTTAGGTTGGAGTTTGTAGAATGATAAATATAAAAATGTGTGAGTGTTTCGAAGTGGTGCTGGATAGAGGCAAGAAATTGCACCCAGGCAGAGATTGTGAAAGACTAGCAAAAGTAAGGAACAAACAACACACTCCATTGTTATGGGTTGAATTATAATCTCCAAAAGATATGTTGAGATCCTACCCTCTGGTATCTGTGACTCTAACTTGCTCAGAGGTAGGGTTTTGAATGTGCAATCAAGTTAAGGTCACCCTGTGACTCTCACCCAATATAATTGGTGTAATGAAGGGGAACTATGAACACAGACATAGACATGTACACTGGGAAGATCAGGTCAAGACAAAGACACAGACAAAATACGAAAATATGCCTAAGTGCCAATAGAGGCAGAGATGAGAACAATGCATCTCTAAATCAAGGAGTGCCAAGGATTGCCTGCAAACACTTGAAGCCAGGAGACACAGGAGACAATCTCTACTACATGCTCTCAGAGGAAAACAGGACATCAACAACATCTTGATTTCATACTTTCTAGTCCCAGAACTGTAATATAATAAATCGCTGTTGTTCTAAGCTACTTAAAATACGGTATTTTGTTAGCGCTGACTTAGGAAACTAATATACACAATAAAAATTATTACCAAAAATCTATATAGCCAATTACTTTTTAGAACACAGAGAAAATTAGTTACATGTCCATACATGCTTTACATTCTACATTTTGTCATAATTGATTGGTTTATGATATACATGACAAGAATAAGAATAAGTGAATTTGATAACCCTTTACACAGCATTCAAAAAACTTTTAATGTTTTCTGGGCCTCCCTGGTGGTGCAGCGGTTAAGTGCTGCGCTGTGGAGCTGCCCACGCAGGGAGATTCCTACATGCGCAGCAGACCTCTCCTGCCTCACCTGCTGCTCCCCTCAGCAGTGTATTTCCGTCGATCTGCCTGTTCTGCTCCCCGCTCTGTCTCTGGTCTCTCGCTACCCCATGCCTCTGGCCTGTATCCCAGATTGTATGCATAAATAAATAAATCTTTAAAAAAAAACCTTTAGTGTTTTCTATTAAATAATTCAATCACTATTGTGTTCTCCAGTGATGAACCTTAATTTTCAATGCTCTTTCAAACTAAAGGATACATTGTTAAAATATAAATGTTAGCTTATACTCAAATTTTGTAAAATGTATTGATGGAAATAATTAATTTACATTTTCTATTTCTCCCAAGGTGCTAATGTAACAATTTGCCTGGTTTTATATAACACTTATTCAATTAAATTACACTTCATATAAATAAAAAGACAAAATAAATATTGTAACTGAATATTCATTTTGACTGTGGATGTAAGTACCTGTAATTCTTTTATTAATAAATGCTTTGCTGTGAAAAATATTTGTGGTTATTTGTATATTCAAATTATTTGAATGGAATGTATTTATAGGACATATTTACTAATTGAAAATTTTGTTGTCACCTTAGATTGTACATAGTGCAAAGAGGAGGAGAGATTAATTTTGTTTTTGTGGTAACAATGATAATGTTAACAATGATGATAATAAGTAGACTTTAAGGAATGCTTGCTTACAGCATCACAGACTTTGAGGGACTATCCCATTCATTTCTAAAAATAAACACAAATGAAACTATGACATTTGTTATTTGCTATAAAATGAGTTATTAGGCTTAGTTTACAGATTAAAAACTGACCCATAATGAGCATGAGTGTTTTACTCAAAATGATACAAGAAATGGTAGAGACCAGTCACGTCCCAGAATTTTTATGGTTAGTTCCTCTATTGCTCTAGCAAATTTTGTAATTATGTACTCATTCTTTGTACTTTCTTTTCCTCATTTTTTAATACTAGAGGCCATTTCAAAAAAATATTCTGTAATCTTAATTTTCTCATTTCAAATCCTATTTATAACTATGTGGAAATAAAGTGAATGATCAGAGTACATGATTTGTGAGTCACAAATATAAGTCTGAGTTGTAACAGGGTGACTGATGTATTATCTGAATATCTAACACAAAACAGGCAGTGGATATTCACTTTATTGAAATAAATGAGTGAGTGAATATACGGAATTAATGTTTACAGAATACTGCAAAGAACTGAACTCATCATGAACTGATTATTAATGGAATGCTAGGAAGAGAAAAACAAAGTTAGAAAAGCAGTAAACCACCAGGAAAGATAAAGGAGAAAAGAGTATTAAAAAGATTGCAAATACAACTGGGGAAAGATGAAAACTGAAGAAACTTGATTGGATTTTGCCAAGAACCATTTATGAGTCTAAAATAATGCCAGTAGAAGGTTGAGGTCAAATACTATGCTGAAATGACTTCTGAGAAAAATCCTAATATTTTTTTCATCCAGAAAAATTTTCAGACCTTCCTCTGGTTTGGGGAGTTATCATGGTTATTGCAAAAGGTTTATATTAGAAAACAGTAAAACAAAATATTTCCAGTATATTTCACCAACTATGCAGTGTGTATCAATCAAATATATCCATAGGAATAATGAAGAAAACAATATAAAATTATTTCTCCCTCCATATCTCATAACTTTTTATCTGTTATGATCACTGTCTAACAATGGGAACTGATGTAGAATTTAACTAAATTGTGGGTATTTCTTATACCTAAATAAGAGAATTTCGGGGCCTCCCTGGTGGCGCAGTGGTTGAGCGCTGCACTGTGGAGCTGTCCGCAGCAGCGATGCAAGTTTGATGCCCAGCCGGGGAGAATGCCACATGGTGCGGCAGACCTCTCCTGCCTCGCCCGCTGCTCCCCTCAGCAGTGTATCTCTGATCTGCCTGTCCTGCTCCCTACTCTGTCTCTGGTGAACCCTCTCGCCGACCCCCGCCTCTGGCCTGTACTCCAGCTTGTATGTATAAATAAATAAATCTTTAAAAAAATAAATAAGATAATTTCTTAAACCTTACATGTTTTCTAAAAATTTCCTGCTGAAGTTCCTTTTTTGCAAACCCTAATTCCCAAGAATTGGACCAAGTTATATTAAAAAGGGACAAGAGAAACTTGTTTTCCTGTCAGCTTGAGGTAGAACAGGAATTTAGCACAATGACTACAGACCTTCTTCCCCATGATTTCTGAAAAACATCTGTGCACATTTCAGAATAAAGTCACTCAAATCCTAGTAATTTAGCTCACACTAGGTGCCACTAGTAAAACTTCTTGTTTATCTAACTAACAGGAGGTTAGGGATTAGGAGCTTTTGAGAAACAAAACTGGTCAAATCTCACTATCCCAATCTATAAATTCCTGTCCCTTTATTAAAACAAAACTGGCCAAAACCCATTCTCTCATGTTTATATTCCTGCCCCTTTCGTTAATAAAAAGTTCAGGTTCCAAAACCCATTCAGGATCCCATCTGAGAGCCCTGTCCCCTCAAACTAGCAAATATTTTTATCAGCAGCCTAAAGCCCCAAGGACTGATTCAACTCTGAATCTGTCCCCACTGACCTTTGAGTGTATCCTCTCACCTACCGTAAAGTTTCATTTCTAACTCAGCTATCCTGACTCCCGAATAAATCTTTCCTCAGGGCCCCTCTGCATGCCTGGGCCCCCGCGTGATATATGTATATAACAAAACATGGATTTGTGTATGTATGTATACATGTGTGTATATGTGTTGCATATGTGTGTGCACAAGCAAATATACATACACCCAGAACATACATATCCTAAAGTTGCATTCTTTGTTATATGTTATTTATGTGTGTATGTGTGTGCATAAATTTACATCAACACTCTTACAATTCCTTTTTCCAGATTTCTAGATCAAAGGAATGAAGTAAAACTCATTCTTAAATACTGAAAGGAAAGAAGAAGAGGGTGCCATTGTAGTCTTAGGCCAATGTTCCAAGGAAAATCAAAATACACAGAGCAATGGATAGCAATAATTTGGCACTTATGCAGCAAATCCATTTTGCCTTCATGAAGTTATCTTGCATAATGAGGGAAATTAACCCTTGATGCTCACACAATCAGTGTGAAAGTGATAGTGTGAGGAATTCTGTTGTGGTTTTGGGAGGAGGTTAGTTTTTATTCTACTTATTAAGAGTTGTGATATATAATGCAAATCATGGCTATTGGCTTTTCCTTTTGTAATGCACATGCCTGGCTGAAGCCTTCATTATGCAGGCTTCCACTTCAAAAAGGATCTCCCTCAACATAGGCTAGAATGAGAAAAAATAGTGGCAGCTCTGAATAGGAATAGGTAAATAACCAGGACATGCATGTCTAAGGCCAGTCCTCACCCACCCACGAGGTTCCTTTTTTACAGATCCTTGTTCTTTTGGTAACTAGACTTTTGCATCACAGGTTTTTTTGCATGTTTGATTTTCTCCTCCTTCTCTTGGTTTAGGTTCCCATTTTTATGTTTTAAATTCCTCAATAAACAGTGAGTCCTAAAATAAGAAAATAAGAATTTCGTGACCACACTTCTCTCTCTACCCTGACCTGGCTACGTGTTCCTTGGGGTGCTTTTACATAACAGGATCAGTACTTAACAAAAACCGTTCCTTAAAAGTTTCCTCATGGTTTTTGCTGAAGGATTACATGCAATCATAATAAAGGTAAGATTAGTTTCAGTCCAATTGTTGGGCATAAAGAGGGGCACATCAGTACCTCCAAATCTGCCTTCTCTAAATGGGTTCTGCCATCTGTTGCATAAAGACAAACATACTCTTAGTAAGATGACCTTCAGTAAAAAAGAGCTTTAATATAATTAGTGTGGGGCCTCCCTGGTGGCGTAGCAGTTAAGTGCTGCGCTGTGGAGCTGTCAGCAGCGGCGATGCAAGTTTGATGCCGGGCCGGGGAGATACCCACATGGTGCGGCAGACCTCTCCTGCCTCGCCCGCTGCTCCCCTCAGCAGTGTATTTCCATCCATCTGCCTGTTTTGCTCCCCACTCTGCCTCTGGTGAACCCTCTCACCGCCCCACAATTCTGGCCTGCACCCCAGCTTATGTGCATAAATAAATAAATCTTTAAAAAAATATATATATATATAAAATTAGTGTGCAATAGAGAGAAGAAAGGAGAATGAATATAGTTAAAATAGTTTCCCCATGAAACAGCTACTGTGGTAAAATGGTAAGTCAAACAGGGTTGCCACAAAAGCAGGTCCACTGAAGCCTGAAAGCCTACCACAGTGTAAGGTACCTTCTTGTGGGGACACACTGGAAAGGGGCAGAAGGGCCAGGCAAGTCTGGAAGGAAAGGAGCAAATCAAAATGCACGCCAAGACAAAGGCCGCTTTTGTCAGCCTCCCTAGAGGTCTCTCATCCACATCTCTTTCAAGTGTCTCCTTCCAGGTCCCCCAAGTTCCTGGTACAAGTCCAAGGCAGAGAAGAAAGTGCAGCTTCTTCTTCACATTTCTCTGCTCCACTTTGTCTCCTCCTATTCTTTTCTCTAGTCTCTTTTCAAGGTCTTCTAGTCTTCTTCTTCCTCCTTAGTCCTGTTCCTCCCTCATCAGTTGCATCCTTCCTTGGGTGGGGCAGGGAACCCAGAACCTCCCCTTTCTGTGGGGATTGCACTGTTATAATTAGGGAAATGTTTAGTGAGGCAATGTTACAGGGCAGAGAGAGGGACGCCTCCAGAACCTCCAAACCTGCCCATTCTAAATAGGTTCTGCCATCAGCCGCATCAGGACAAAACATGTAAGACCTTAAGGGGAAAGAAACTTTAATACAATTAGTGTGATAATACAGAAAAGACAAAGAATATAGTTTCCAAACTAAGCACCCAAAGTTACCCATCACCTCGTGGGCAAAAGTCCACCCAAATGGGATTGGCCCATGGCAGGGACCCATAGAAAAGGGTCAGAAACAGCCAGACAATTCTGGGAGTTAAAGAGCAAAATCAAAACCAAGATCAATGTTGCCATAGTCACCTCCCCACAGGTCTCTCATCCACATCTGTTTTAAACAGTCCAGGCCAGTGCAGCTTCCTCACATGTCTCTCTGCTCCTTGTGCTTCTTCTGGCCTCCATCCTGCTTCTTCTGCCTTTCTCTCCTCTCTGTTTTCTTATGTTTCCTGCTCAGCTCCACCCTCCCTTGGGTGGGGCAGGGAACCTAGAACACTCCCCTTTCCTGAGGACCACCCTCTTACAGCAAGCCCTCTCTAACAGAATGGAATGAAGATGGAAAAGGGATGAAGATGGAAAACTGGTGCTTATCACCTTCCATGATCACAACAAATCCATTGTCCTACATGGACAATATCCTCAGAGGTATAAAACTAATAGCCTGAAGAGCCTTTTAGAAAGACATTATTCTGAAACACTATTTCACAATTTTCCAAGAAATCTTACATTTTTAAAAATACCGTAGGTTCAAGACCATATCTAAAATGGAAGGAGAAAAAGAAAAATTGCTATACAATGTCTGTAAGTATATCTAGCAATTCAAGGATATACAAAATACATAAATCTGAACTCTGAGCAGAAATCATAAGTTTTATTCTGTAAGTCATTCACTAGAAACTCTCAAGTAATTTAGTTTTGGGACAAGACTATACACTAATAAAAACTAAGGCTTAGAATTAGTATTTCTTTCAAAGAAGAGATAAAATGATAGGAAATGGCAGAATGAAGGAAATCAAAGAACCACAACATTATAATAAATGGAAATGGAATTTATATTAAAAAATCACCACCCAATCTTCTACTCAAAACTGCCTTTCTACGATTCTTATTTCTCTTATCTCTCACTCTCATGCTAGCTTAAACACAGTTAACTCAAGTACAAAATTCTATCAGCAGATATACAGCTAATGTTCAAAACCTTGGAACTGTGAGACTTAACTATTAAAAATAGAATTTAAAAGAAACCAATTTCTTTTCAAAACTTACAGATCAGTTAAAAGGACATCAATATCGCCGAAAGAATCACACATTTAGAAAAACATAATTTTCAACTCTTGACAATCTTAAAAATTGCTATAGCCTATAAAAACACAAACATACCAGTAGTTCTGGTAATAAAGGTGTAATGGAGTTAAATCAACAGACCAACAAGCAACTTCTGTGTCAAAAAGGTAGTATCTTAAAATCAATTTTTATGCCCAGTACCACTCCCATTTTAAAATGAAATATAAAATTTGTATTTTCTTTTTATAAAATGACATGGGTCAATATTATCCTAGTACCACAAAGCTCAACAAGGACATTGCAAAATAACTTAAAATTATATATGCAGACAATTATGTTCCATTTTAATACATTAGTCTAAAAATACTTTGGCTTTTTGTAGGTTGTTGTTTTTTTTGAAAAAGTAAAACGCATCTTGCTTACAATGACAAACCAGCTTTTCTACAGTGGATCCCTCCAGCAAAGGTTTAATACATCTGATTTGTCAAAGTCAACACTCCTGCTAATCTTTCCCACCAGTGTCAAATGCTGAGAACTAACATCTATTCATTTTGTTGTGCAGTGTAAGGAGAGAGAAGAACAATGGGCAGAAAAGTAATCTGCACAAACATCAGAATAAAAAAGTCTCCTTGGGCAAAATTACAAGAAATAGCAAGAGGAATTAAAAATTGTTTTCCTGCAACTTTTTTTATTATAAACATAAATTTACAACACTATACAATTTAGGTGAATAGGTTCATACCTCTTCTGAAGTATGATTCCAGACCACACCCACCTACAAAGCACCCATAATCTTCCCCTTCTCCCATTTGTTTTATAAAAATTATTTTACACCTCTCTTTCTGCCTCTACTAAGTTTTCTTGAATGTTAATGACAAACTTTATTACTTATTGAAAATTTAAGGCAAGAAAGATATTTTCTACAAGTATCAAAATCCCATATATTTCACTATATTATAATAGTCAGATTCAAGAAAATAATAATAAATACAAAAAGCTTTAAAGCAATATTTTTAATATTGCCATTTAACCCGAATTAACAATATTTAAACCAGAGAGCTGATGATGAATTGGCAATTTAGATGAGCTTCCATAGGTGGTCTCCTATTTAACAGTGTTGCAGCTCTCCATATAAAGGGGAGGTTCGAGATTCCCTGCCCAACCCAAGAAAGAGTAGAGCTGGGCAGGGAAAAAAGATTGGGAGAAGGAAGGGTGGAGTTGAGCAGGGAGGAGAAGCTAGAAAACACTGGCAGAAGGACTGGGAAGGAGATGAGGAGAAAAATCAGCAGAAAGAACACAGAGCAGAGAGACATGTGAAGAAGTAACTATACTTTCTTCTTTGCCTTGGCCTTGTACCAGGGACTTGGGGGATATAGATGGAGACTCTTGAAAAAGACAGGGATGTGGGTAAGAGACCTGAGAAGAGGCTGGTAATGGCAGCCTTTATCTTGTATTTTGATTTTGCTTTTTTCCTTCCAGACTTTCCTGGTCCCTTCTGTCCCTTTCCTATGGCACCCCACTAGAAGGTACCTTAGATTGTGGCAAGCTTTCAGGCCTCAGTGGACCCACTTTGGGTGAATCATGTTTGGCTGAGTGTTTATTCATAAGGGGATGGGTAACTTTGGATGTTTCATAGGGAAAGTATTCTAATTATATTCTTTCCTTTCTCTTTATCTCCACTGCACACTAATTGTACTAAAGCTCTTTATTGAAGGTCTTACTAAGAGTATGTTTGTCATTATGCATTACATGGCAGAACCCATTTAGAGAATGCAGGTTTGGAGGTCCTGGGGTACCCCTCATTCTGTCTGCTAATATTTCTAATATGAGAATATAATTTTTAAACAAAAGGTCCCCATTAGATATTGACAGATATAAATAGACAAGTAGTCTTATATTAGATATATTTTGATAAACTATCAATGATTTTATATCCTGAAATGTGGACAACTGTATGATGAACATTGCCACCTTGTTGAGCATCAGATTGGATTTACAGAGAAATAAGAAAGGTGGGGAGGGGCAGTAAGATGGTGGCAGAGTGAAGACAAAGGACTCGCAACCTCCACTTACTCATAGCTAGATTGTAGGGGAACAAAGCCAATAACTACTGAAGGAAAAACAGACGATTCCAGCACACACTGGGAGTAATGTCCACACCCATTAAATATGTGCAGTTCCTTGTATATCAATTATATCCCAATAAAACTGTTAAAAATAAGGCATAGGGCCTCCCTAGTGGCGCAGCGGTTGAGCGCTGCGCTGTGGAGCTGTCAGCAGCACATGATGAGAGTTCAACGCCCAGCCCAGCCGGGGAGAAACCCACATGGTGCAGCAGACCTCTACTGCCTCTCCCGTTGCTTCCCTCAGCAGTGTATTTCTGATCTGCCTGTTCTGCTCCCCACTCTGTCTCTGGTGAACCCTCTCACTGCCCCACACCTCTGGCCTGTACCCCAGCTTGTATGTATAAATAAATGCATCTTTAAAAAAATAAATAAAGCATATACAATGCAATAGAAAAAATGGTATAAGAAGTCTGAGCAGCATACTTAGGTGTGATTTCTCTTTATAGCAGAGATCCAGTGATGTCTCCATAGCACTGAAAGAAGTATCATTAGTATCATTAGTATCATTAGCCTACCTGCTTTCCCATCTCCCTCCCTCCCTCTTTCCCTCCTTTTCTCCCTCCCTTCCTTCCCTCCCTCCCTCCCTTCCTCTTGCAAATTCCTCTTCTCTCTCTATCTCTCTCTCTCTCTCCTCCCTCTCTCCCCCTGTATATTACATAAGTATGTGTTTAAGTAAATGATTGTACATTTCAATGTATTATTTATTTTAAATCTTAAAAAATAGGATGTAATAAAATCAAAAATTAATTACTTGAAAAATCCCATATTTAACATATATTTTTGTCTGCTATGACTCATGGAATACATAATTCAACTCACGATCAGTCTAAATTTAGGATTTGAAAATTAAATAAGAATTTGAAAACTTCCATGCAACTATCTTTCTCCCTCTTTTAAATGTGACATACTTTGTGTCTCATCCACACATTTATATGTAATTTTCAGGTTATACTTAGTGGATGAAAACCTGATCTTCAACAGAACTTAAGAGTCACCCTCAATCTGAAAGAAAACTCATGGTACCCTTGCTATTGAATTCCAAACATTTATAAATATTTCTGTGCCTTTTCATATAGTTCCTTTCCAGTTCCTACTAATATTTTTGTACAGCTATTTAAAAATCTTTGTGTCCCTTAAAACTGCACAATGGTATGTCATAACCTAGAGAAAACAATTAGTCTTCATATTGTCAGTAATTCCATAGAAGACAGTTTGGAAACTGCTATAACTCCAGTATGCAAGACAACTTAAGGGTTTTGATGACCAATTAGATAAAGGAAAGAAGCATCAAAAACAGTAATAATGTTCAATAATGTTGCTTAAATTCAATGAATTTGAATTATACAAAATCAGTCAGGGTGAAAAATTTAGTATGAAAACTAAGACATTTCCATCTCTACTTCCAAAACTCTCTGAATTAAGCATGAAATCTCAATCTTTACTCACTTCAACATCCTAAGTTGTCGGGAGCGCGCCTGGGCCTCACCACCCAGCCGCGGAAATCCCCACCCGGCAGCTGCTGAGGGCATGGACACCTCGTGCCTCCGCTTGTGCACTGGGGTGTGCACGTGGACAGAGTGCGGATTGGACACTTGCGCTGACATTTATCGTGATTGGCTACGTGAGACCTGACCTTTATGGTGATTGGCTCGCTAAATGTATAAATGTAGAGGGATTCCCGGAGGAAGAGGAAGAAGAATAAAAGAGGAAGAATAAAGAAGCTTGCTACTCCACACCTTTGAGTCATTCTTGCGGGTCAAGCGCGACACTAAGTGAATAAAAGCAAGATCATCATTTCCACCTCTCACTGAATGCTACTTATAGCTTGTCCTCAATTACTGTTTTTGGTGCTTCTTTCCTTTATCTAATTGGTCATCAAAACCCTTAAGTTGTCTCGCATACTGGAGTTACAGAAGTTTCCAAACTGTCTTCCATGGAATTTTGGGTGATATTTAGATTCCACTCTAGTTACATCTGAAAACATTTCTTTTAAAAAAAAATCTGAATATTACCCATATCTATGCATATGAACTTTAATCATAATGAGTCAATTTGCTTCAAGATTTTCTTATCCTAAACCAATTAATGAAACCAAAATTGTTTCATGCTAGCACCATTTAGGTGTTTTGGGAAGAAAGTATATTTAAAAATAACAGATATGTTCCTTTGCTAATGTTGCATTCACCCTGAAGCTTCAAATGTGTGTGAAAATGATATTCTACACACATTGCTGGTGCCACTTCATTTCACCTCTATAGACTTGGGTATCACTGTTCAATTTCTGATAAAGGATCCGACACCATCTATTTATGACCTATTTCAGGTTGTCTTCAATGTGTAGTTTGAATTTTGCATTCTATGATAAAAAACCTCCCTCAAGGCAAATGCTTTTATAAATATAAAAGCCTCCCTTGTTTCTGTTCAAAAACCAATTTGAAAACATTTTCCAAAGATATTTCTTTAAGCCTTTGTATCTAAACTAATCATCCCTGATGTAAATATACAGTAATATCATCCTTTAAGAAAAATATATGTAAATGATAAATCTGGATTTTAGGCGACTCCTCAAAGCAAGTCCTGAAAACCTGTGGAAAATGAATTTTCTAATGGAATATTTGTGAATGTGTGTGTTTTATTATGAAGTCAAGAAAATAATGAATAGACATAAAAGTTAATATTTTAAAGAGCTTATTTCCCACCCTTCAGAATTTTATAACAAAAAGTATAACCCATTATGTAATTGCATACTTTTATATTATAGAAAATGAATAATTAATCAAAATAACTGAAAAAGAGGATAAAAGAGAAAACAAAATCATAGTGCAAAAATATACAAGGTTGGGAACACATTAATAAAGTAATTATAAATTAAAATAAATGTTACTTTGTTAAGTATGAAATTCCTAGGTTAACTATGTTACAGAGTTAAAAACTGTACATATTCAGGTATGCAACTCCTTTTATTCATGGGCTATTTGTCTTTTAATAAATTCTACCTTCTTGTTGAGACTTAAAATTTTGAAACATTATAGTGATGAAGACAATGGATAAAGGAAGGAAAGGAAAGAGGGAGAGGAGGAGGGCAGGAGCAAGAGAGAGCATTATTAGATCATGTCTGAATTTGAAGAACTCTTAAATGTATGGTCCAGTAGAAAAGAGAGAGTAGGAAAAGAAATCACCCCAAAATAGGAAAATCAAGAAACAAAACGAAATTATGAGAAAATGGCATCAAGGAAGTAAAGGGGGAAATATTTCAAAAGGATGGACTAGTCAATTTTTAAATATTGGTGTAAAGCCAAGATGAGAACTGGAGTGTCCAGTGGCTTTAGCAACAAGCAAGTCAAAGACGAATAAGCAACCTACTTTATTAAGGATGTACCTTAGCAAGTGAAGTGGCTTCCTAAGAAAGCTTGGAAGATTCATGAAGGTGGAGGACAGCTGGAGAGAACTGGAGTTATAGCTATGGAAATATTATTTACAAAAGAAACAGAATTTTGCATAGAGTAGCAGAAATATGGATGGTACCTAGAGGGGAACTTGCAGTACTGCGGTGGACTGGTAGGTATGTGTGGTTAACGCAGAGCCTTTCCATGGAAAGGATTCTAGTGCAAAAATTGTACTGAAGATTAGGTAGATGCCTGCGAAGTCAGAAGAAGAGATATTGAATGTCGATAAAAATTTGGGTGCTTCCCTCTACTGTAAAAGTATGGAAAGAAGAAAGGGATGGGTGAAGACTAATGTGACTGGACACAGCTTTTTTTTTTGAAGGCAAGAGGGTGCAGGAATTTGCAAGAGGATTTCTGGATTTTCACAACAAAACTGAAGGCAATATCTGCTATAGAACAGCAAGAGGGCAAGGAAGGCAAAGGAGATTTGCAAAGTAATATGAAAAATCAGTTTTGAAAAAGTAACTTTCAAAAATGTAGTCTTCAAACAATGAAAGGAGACAGTGTGTGACAAGGGTGTCTCATTGTCTTTGTGATGACGAAGTAATGAATTCACATTGTTCATAAATGCCAGGCTTTTCTCTGTAACATGATAGGAATTTTCGAAGATGGAAGAAATAATTTTATATGGAGGTTATGAGGCTTGCTGGGAAGATAACATAGCATAAAGTGCCTCTACTCTGAAACATAAAGGACAGATAGAACCTGAACATGAGACAATAGAAAAAGCAGCATTCTCAGCATGGGTAGCTAAAGGAAAGACTTGAAAGTAAAACATCCTGGGTGATCTGGCTGTGCCATGCTCCTGGGGGCAGAGGTGCTAACTTTGTTTCTCTTTTCTGTGTTCTGAAATTTTGTGTATGTTATAACAAGTGCAATTTGGTATATTTTAAAGGCAAAGCTAACAACGAAAATACACACACACAAATGTATGTATGTGAGTGTATGCGGGTATCATTAAATATGGTTCTTGTCCTAGGATATTTTAGTCCACCAAGCTTTACTGCAAAATAGGAGAAGACAGAAACTAAAGGAGTTGGACTCTCCACTGTTGTCCCTGCTGCATGTGCCTAAAGGGCGGCAGACACCAGAGGACTGCAAGACAGAATGGTGACAATTTTAAAATACACATCTATACTGTCTGGACTCTTGTGATATAATTGATTTCTGTTTTTTTTTGTTTGTTTGTTTTGATTTTTGTGGGTTTTTTAAAAAAAAATTTTGCCTCAATTCTGCTTTAGAACAGAATCTCTTTCAGGGGCAGGGTTGTCTTCATATTTCTCTCAGGACAATGTATGTACATGCAAAGTATGTAATTTAAAAGTGAGTACGGTACAAGGGGAAAATATAAATGTTATTACTGTACTATTTTCAGGCATATGTGCTAAAGGGTGGAACTACTTTAAATCTGAGACATGTTCATCTCACTTAATGTCTCTGACTCTAAGATACTCTTACATATTTGTCCTTAGCTAAATCTCAATATATTATCAATTAGTTATTTTCAAGCACATGTGTTGAATCATCACTAAACTTGGATAGATATAATAGGTTTCACTTCTTTTATGAGCTACATATTTCCTTTCCTTGAATCATTTAGCCAGGTAGAGAATCTATAAATACTTAATGAAATGTTGAATGAATGGGAATGGTTACTAATGACCTATTGGACTGATACTCTAAGTGACCTTAAACTTTTCAAGTTGAGAATACCATTTTGGAGTAAATCCCTAAATGATTTTTAGTTAAATCTCATGGAGATATATATATTTATTTATTTATTTATATTTATATTTATATATACACATATAGATTTAACTCGATCTCTGTGTGTGTGTATAAAATACACACAGGTAATTGGGTTACTATAAAGAAGAAAAAAGTTCACAAGTTCACATTTAAAACATCAATATAAAATATAGGGCCTCCCTGGTGGTGCAACGGTTGAGCGCTGTGCTGTGGAGCAATGTGAGTTTGACGCGGGGCCGGGGAGGGGAGAATCCCACGTGGTGTGGCAGACCTCTCCTGCCTCGCCCGCTGCTCCCCTCAGCAGTGTATTTCTGATCTGCCTGTTCTGTTCCCCGCTCTGTCTCTGGTGAAACGTCTCACCATCTCACACCTCTGGCCTGTACCCCAGCTTGTATAAATAAATAAATCTTTAAAAAAAATCAATATAAAATATAGAAGCAGAAGAAGGTATGTTTTCTTTACAAAAAGATAAACCCATGATTGACTTTGTAAAATAATTCATTTAAATGCTATTGGAACACTAAAAAGTCTCCCCATGTCATATTAAAATGCTATTATCGGGGGCCTCCCTGGTGGCACAGCGGTTAGGCACTGCCCTGTGGAGCTGTTGGCAGCAGAGACACGAGTTCAACGTCAGGCCAGGGAGATTCCTACATGGCGCGGTACACCTTCCTGCCTCGCCCTATGCTCCCCTCCGCAGTGTATTTCCATCCATCTGCCTGTTTGCTACCCACTCTGCTCTGGTGAACCCTCTCGCTGCCCTACGCCTCTGGCCTATACCTCAGCTTGTATGCAAAAATAATAAAATAAATCTTTAAAATAAATAAAAACAATAAAATGCTATTATTGGAAAGCATATACACTTTATTAATACAGGACACATTAACAGAATGTAGTGAGGAAGTAAGAATTTAGCCCACTGTTGGTCTAAGTATTTAATGTAGTATACACAAGTTTATATTTGCACACCTAAAGCTTATATGATGCTAATTTTCTTTTGCTGAGTAGTTATAAAACATAAAAATGAAACAAAAATATATTTAGCTTGAACAATAGAGTCTTTTTGATATTCACTTATTTTCTGAAAAAAATGTTTACCAAGAATACATAGAGCTATATAAATGCAAACTTAAATAATTTCTGTAGACTTTACTTCTACAATGTGTAAATCAACATTATCTAAAATTAATTGTACACATAGCAAATATTTGCCCATACTTACCACATGTGTATAAATATATACATACATGTGTCTCTATGTTATGTGCCTATCTATAGGAATACACACACATACACTCCAACATCCTTAACTATTGCTTGACATTTTAGACACGAACTCAGGTACAGTTTATTTCAGGTAAATATTATTATAGATATATAAAAGCACTTACCAATGAATGAATTTTATGAAAAAATAATTTTATATGTTGTATATATATATGTGTATATACATATATACATATATATATATATATATATATATACACATTTTATTTAGATCTACAATGACAAATGTAGGCAAATTTACCCAGAGTTATTATCTCTAGCTTCTCCAATTTTTAAAATTAAAGGAGGCTACAGTGGTCAGAAATATTTATAAGTAAACCCAAAGCCAAATTTATTTGGGGTCTTGAAGCTTTATGGTGGTAAGCTGCTGGGATTAATAATATCACTGGTCAGGGAAACACTTGAACACATGGATTCACTCTCAGCCACGGTATTAACAATGACTTTTTCCCTTTTGTCCTGACCAGGAGATCTATGCCATAAAACATAAAATAACACTATATTTCACTCAACAGAAGAGTAATTTAAGACTCCCCTACCTCCAATACAAATTTCACATGTGCAGTATGACTTAATGCATCAGTGTTATTTTACTATAACGTACAGGCAAAAGCATTATGAAAAAATATATAGTTCAAAAGAAAACATTTTATGATTTGTAACATAGAATAGTTTCTCTGCTCCCCAGCCACATTCTGGTTTAAAAGGATTTCTTATCAAACTCTCACCATAGCAAAGAAAAAGAAAGCTTCTCTTACCAGAGTGGGATAAAGCTTCAACCTTGCAATAACGTTTTCTGCAGCTCTTGTTTGAAAAGACAGATCCAAAGCAGCTTTGTGCATACAACTGATTTGGCTGATCTCCAGTCCCTGCACAAAAAACAGTATAATTGGCTCTCAAAAAAGTGTTGTAAACATTCATCATGATGGCACTTGCATGTTGAAAGTAGTCACAGTTACCCTAGTCGACTTTTTTCAAACAGACCTATTGCATTTCTACTTTCAATACATGCTGTTTCTCTACTTAACACTGAGATTAATATCTTGAAAGATACCATGAATTTGTGAGTATCAGCTCTACTACTATATCAAAACCTTTTAGTTCTGAAAGTGCAGTTTGAGCCTGAAAATAAAAAAAACACATTTTAAATCAAGATGATATTGTATGGTAAATAAATTTACTTGACATCTTTATGTCTTGATTTTAAAATTTGACATCATTCAGCCCATTTTTATATGCTAATGAAATATCAATATTATTAAGTCTCTTTCATTCATAATTTGATAAAAGTCAAGTTAACAGTCTATATCTCTACTTTGCACAGAAGCCACATCAATAAATTCCTGCATACCCTAGAGTCTGAGACCAACTGTGCTGGATTTCTAAGTCTCATTAAATATTCCACTGTTCCTTTGCCCAAACCTTCAAAGGGGTCCAGACACAATCACATCCTTTAATTTTTATGGGAGCAATGAAGGGTCATACAGCCTGGGCTTTTTTCTTACTTTCAGACATTCAATTTTGGGGGGAACTTTAACTGATTATAACTGTGAGTGGCATATTCCTGTAACCAAGAAAATGTGAACATTAGATCAAAAAATAAAAGCCTCAGTGAAAAACACAGCCTCATTTGTATCACTTCTTATAACAATCTAAGCAACACATTGATCTTACAACTACATGAATCTCTGTCTTGCTTCCCATGTGTATGAAGTCTTTTAACAGTTATCAGCAGTAGCACTGTATGAAAAACATGAATTAACTGCAAAGGAGGTCTTTTTTGCATTTCTATACTTGATAGTTTAATCAAACAAGTTGATCACACTAGCAAAACAATTTATGACTATACATATTATGTTTGCATAAATCTCTAAAAATTGTAAATTATGACATTTTTACCTCTCTTAAAAGTAAAAGTTTAGATATTCTAACTGTAAATTCTATGTGTTGCTGAGGCTTTTTAAGTAACATCTTTAAAAGAAACTAAAATTTTGAAAGCTGACCATTCCTTACTTTTATTTATAGATGTTACTGTAAAGATGTTGCTGTAATTCAGAATACTGCAAATTAATATAAGCTACTCTTCTAAGAACACAGATAACTCACTTTATTATGTTATAGAGGGAGCGTGTGGAGGAAGAAATCCTACATACAATAAAGTTGGTTTAAGTGAGCTATTATCTCCCATATATTATATTTGTCTTTCTAAAATTTTCAACTACTATTTTTTAAGTTAACTGTTTCATCAGAAAAGTAAAATTTATTGTTCTCTACAGCTAGGACTCTGAAAGGATAAATGATTTGACCAGTTACAAAAATATTTTCTTTTTTTTTAAATTTATTTTTATTTTTTATTTATTCATACAAGAACCAAAGGTGCAGAGGTTGAGAGGTTTCACCAGAGACTGCAATGGCTGGCAATAGCTTGAAAGCACCGAGACTTAAACACCTGTGCCACCAGGGAGGCGCCCCAAAATATATGCTTAACTGTAGACTTTTCTGATGTTCAAATCTGTCTTGAAACTATTTCTTCTAAAATAATGCATCTAAGATTAAAAAAAATACTAATGTGGTTTAACTTGCTGCTTGGAAATGGGAATATAACTCTGGGGAATCTTATAGTTGCAGTTGCAAATTGTAGACCCTGAAGGTTTATTTCTAGGCCTAATGATTTTGGACACAATTTGCAAGTAATCTTCAAAAAGGTCATTTTTATTATTTAATTTGAACAATTTTAAAAATTCAACTATATCCTATTAACTATCAACTAAGTGACAGATCTTTTGTTAAATTGAATTTGTTAGAATACAGTTGTGAACAAGATAAATACCTTTCTTTTTTTATGTTATTTTAAATCTTCCTAAATACAATAGATAGAATTACTTCACTGTTTTTTCCCTGAAAAAAAAAATAGAAGTCACTGCAAAGGAGTTCCCATTTCTTCCAATCCATCTATTATTGAACACCTTTAAAATTCATCCATGAAACTTTTCAGATGTTCAATTTTCTCATTCTAATTTCTCTCACTGACATCAATTATCCCTCTGCCTTGGATTCTTCTCATCAGTTTAAAATCTTGCTTTAATATTTTCCTGAATTAACAATAAAACCCCCCTATCATATTACTTCTCCTTCCTAAAAGTTTATTTCGTCAAGGAAAGATATTTCTTAAGATCTACTTTCTCATTTTTCCATTATGTCACCTAACTTTTTCAGTTTCCATACTCATGAAGTCATTAAAATTAACCTCATCTCAGTGAAATAAGCCAGAAAGAAAGAGAAAAATATCGAATGGTTTCACTTATAACAGGACTATAGGGAGGCAGGGTGGGAGAGAGACAATCAGTGGGGGGGCAGGGGGGGAGGAGGGAGCCGGAGGGAGGGAAGGGAAAGGGCACAAAATGGAATAGAAAAGAACACAAGGGACCATGGAGATGGATCACGGGTGAATTGGTGGTGGGCTACCCAAGGGGAATGCAAAATGTAAAAGACATAAATAACAATAAAAATATATATTATATAAA
>PVIJ01000940.1:0-186781 GCA_004024925.1 Scalopus aquaticus | reverse complement strand
AATTAACCTCATCTCACTTGATCTTCCAGTACATGACCTAGTTGACCAAATCCTTCTTAAACATTGTCTTCACTTGACTTTAGTGTATGTCACATACTTACGATATTTCTTAATTTTATAGACCTTTCCACCCCAGGTGCACTTGCTGGCTTTTTCACCTGTCTGAATTATGTTTGGAATTTTCCTTGATCAGTCCTGGATTCCTTTCTCTTCTCAATCTTACGCTTGTTCTTTGTGTGTTTTAATTAAGGTACCTAGCTTTAAATAATTATCTATATTCTTTTTATCTACAGTCTGACCTTTCAACTGGGCTCCAAATGTGGTTCATGATCTGCTAACTGATCTCAATTATTGGCTCTCTAACTGGAATTTTTAAATTCAAACTTGGTAAAAACAGAACAATTGATACTATTTTGTCCATGCAAATCTTACCTTTCTCTAGTCTTTCTTATTCTAGTAAAATCCACCAATTGTTTAGTATAAACCCAAAAGGGTTTATTTTATTTTTTATTGTACAAAAACGCATACCAAAAATTTTACCATCTCAATGATTTCTAAGTGCACAATTCTATAGTATTAAGTATTTTCACAAGACTGTGCACCTATTGCCAGTACTTTTTCATTATTTTAGAAAAACTGAAATTCTATGCCCATTAACAATTCCCCAGTGGCAATTACCTATTGATAAATGGAATGACATAGATGAATATTTATGCTGAATGAAAGAAACCAACAGAATGAATATATACTCTCCAATTTCATTCATATAAAATTATAACTTATAGTGACAGAAAATGGATCAGATAATGCCTGAAGATTAGAAAAGGAATGTTAGAACTCTTGAGGGATAGTCAAGGGTCAAAGGAAAGTTTTATGGGTAACAAATACTCATTGTATTGATTGTCTTGGTGGTTTTATGAGTGTATATGTTAAACTGCACACTTTAAATATGTATGTTAATTTATGTAAATTATGCTTCAATAATAACATTTGCAATAAACTTGCAAATAAAACTCAAGATCAATAAGAAAATGATAGTCGATCTAATGTTCAAAGGCAAAAGTATTTGTACAGTACAGGCACTTTGCAAAAGATGTGAATATTCAAATGATCAATATCATATGCTATTTCAAGAGCTATTTCTCATTATTTCTCATCACTGAAATTCATGCTCAACATATTAAGTAAACTGTCTATAACTGACTATTTCCAGATTTAGTGAGAATATGGAACAAGTAGATTTCCTATATGTTACTTAAATTTTAGCAAGTGAGCACAAGTACTTTGAAAAACTGGCAATATATATTTACTTTATCACCCAGAAACTACACTCTTAGTATTATATTAAAAAACATATATGTACATGGCATCAAAACGTACATATGAGGTTGTTTAAAGATCTCTCTTCACAATAGCCCAAACCCAGAAATTTCCCAAATGTTCATCAATAGTAAAATGGATAAATGTGTTTTGGCACATTCACATAATAAAATATATCAATTAAAATGAACAAATTTCTGTTATTCATAACAACCATGCATGACTCTCCTAGGTATAGTGTTCCAAAAAGATGTCACACACAGAGAATATCTTGTTTGATTCCATTTATATTGATTTCAAAAATAGTGAAAACTAATTTATGATAATAGAACTCATTTATTTCTTGGCTATTGCAATGGATATAATGATGAAGTACAGAATGATGAAGTCCTGAGACACTGATAACATTTTCTTTCCTATTAGGGTTATACTTAGAGTAAAGTTCACTATAAAAATTCACTAAGTTATTTAAGAATTTGCACTTATCTGGATATGCATAATGCTTCAAAAATATTATATATATATATATATACACACAGATATATGCTATATAAAATATATATACATATACAAAAGATGCATAGGCATAGATACATTCAATGTAATCATTATTACATATATTGATTAGAACAGAATTTTAAATGTTTTTGAAAATATATTGCTAAGGCAACAATCCATTTTGTCTTGCTAATGAAAACAACACAAATAAGGTTAAATGTTTTTGTAGGAAGACATCCATTTGACTAATTACCACGGGAAGCTTTCCAGATGATATTGTTAAGGTAAATAATATTTTTTCTCAAAATAATGCATCATTAAAGCACAGATATTACTTTGCATTTATTTTACATTATGATTATGTGCTTATGAAGCTTTTTGAGGTCATGACTTTGAGAAAACAACTCACTATATATTTTTTTCTGATTTACAAAATGTCTTAGCAGAAAACAAAAGAAAAACATAATATCTTAATATTTGTATTATCTTACTGTCTTTTCCCTCATATTACTAATAATATGCATTCTACAGATTATTTTCTATAATGTTCATTGTTCACATAAAAAAACTACTATCACGGTTTGAGTAAAGCACACAATTTTTTCTTCCAGTATAAATGGATGTGGTTAGTCATACCGGAAAACATGTGAATATCACAGTCATAGAGAAAAAGATTTGAATATATGCAAATCTGTGCAATTTGCTCTTGTTACTATGCATCCTTTCCCACATCCTTCCTTGAAAGGTAATAATAAACTTCCTGACTATGAGGAAACAATCAGATAGTGAATGTGAACTTCCTGGAAAAAATCTTACACTTTGTAAATGAAAACATTGTACACTAACATGTAAAATATGTCCTAATCTAGATGCTTGCTACAGGAAAGTAGAGAATGCCTACAAAACCTTTCATAAGTCATAATGACTTACAGTAAAGAAGCCATTAAGTACCATTAATTGATAGGAAACAACTTTTGAGCATTCGCAGACACACAAACAAAAACCCTATCAAATCATACCAAACAACATATAAGGCCTAAATAACACTATCATATGTAGGAAAGACATGGTAAATACACAGAGGGTATAAAGTAGCTCCTGAGAAGGAGTTTGGTGGGACTACTCTCACAGCTCAAAGTGTGTAACTGAAACTTCAAAAAACGGGAGGAAGCTGTACTCACATTATCACCCTGCACTAGTCACGAGATGACTTTTTGACCATATATAACTAGTTTCATAAACTTGGAAAATAATGATGCCAAATGGATAAAAATATGAATAATATCAAGGAGAACAGATATTGTAGACCAGTGTTCCCACAGCAGAAACAGTATTCCCAAAGGGTACATTTTCTCAAAAGGAGCAGCATTCTGTTTATATAACAGTGCCCGAGCACTTTGGCCTGAGCGAAAATGAATGACTGGAAACACCTTGCTTATAAATGAAAACATGTCAATAAACTTATAAATGTTTAAAGATTACTACTAACTACTAAATGGAATCATTACATCGCATAAGTACCCATTATATTAAAAAAAGGAACAAGTTTAATCAAACTTCTTTCCTAAGAGGCCGATGGATTGACCAGAATCTGATCACTTTGTAACTTTTCTTGCTGAAAAGGGGCTTAGTTTATAATTTCCCTCAATATTTCCTTAGAGAAAACTTGTATCTCTTTAGATCACGAGGAAACCAATTATACATACTAGAGGGAAAGGAGAAAAGGCATGGGAAAAATTTAAATGATGAGCAAGCAAAGAAAACACTAAAAGAAAGAAAATTCCATTAATGTCATGTCTTCACTCATTTCTCTAGTGCTTTATATTTTGCAAGAGTATGTATGTATTTTTCAGGGTATGTATATATGGATGACTATTTAAAATAAATGCAAGTCGTTTGATTTTGTTTTGCCTCTTCCTAAGAGAAAAATAATTTCTATAATTTTTAATAAGATTTTAAAAAATGCCTGGATTCTATGAAAAAGTAACTCCATGATGGCAATGAAGCAAAGGTATTGACTAAAGAGGTTTAGGTTCTTTAAGATGAGGGAACATTTTCCATGTTTGGATGCTGTGGTTGCATATATTTATAAAAACTCATCAAAAATGTATTGTTTGTAAAGTATATGTCAAATAGATATATTAATACTAAGAAAAATTATGACTAATACAAAAAAAGAAAGAAAAGTATACAACTGAAAAAATACTATTCACAAATATAATGGTGTCCTTATAGTTATGTAGCAAAGATAGTACTTCAAGCTATACCTTATTCCTTCATATATCATTTAAAATTTCATCTTCTCTGTGAAGTGTTGATCAAATGTATATACTCCCTTTCCTTTAGCACACCTGTAGATTTTGCAACAAAATAAAATTAAGTATGCAAAAAACTATACTTAATAAGATCTTTTAACACCTTGTAATAAACTTCATAATGAATAAGCTGATCTTCACATAAGTTTTTAAATATTTTAAACCAAAACATAAAAATAGGATATAACAACATTGACTAACCTATATTACATTTAAAAAGTAGTATACAAAATATAAATATGATTAAATGAAAATTGAAATTGAGTGGCAATGCTGTTAGTATTATCTTATTTCCTTTGTCCCTTTTCCCTTCTTAATTCTGCCCTTATTCTAACATCATTCTTATTTATTTTCTACTTTTTATCATTATGATAGCAACTAATATTTATTCAATCACTTCTATATGTGAGGTGCTTCCATGAGTGTTTTGTATACTGTGTAATTTTCTTATATCCATCTAATTGCCTCTTTATGAGGTCCTTCAGCTTCTTCTTCCAAATAATATAATGTCTGGTCATGACAACTGTACAAATATACATACACATATATAGACACACTCACACAGTGTGATAAGTATTGAAACATTTTTTTTTACAACACTGAGCGTTACATTTGTTGTATATCTATGATTGCATAAAGAAAGTTGATCAACTGTGAATTTGTTATTTTGAAGGCACTATGCCTTTCCTTCGTGATACTTTCAAATGCTTTTTTGTGTGTTTGGTTTTCAGCAGTTTTACTATGACTTGGATAGGTTTTCTTTATATTTAAGATTCTTATAGCTTCTTCAATCTTTGGTATTGTATCTTTTGTTAGATCTGAAAAATTATTGGTCATTATTTCTCAATTTAACTCCTGCCTAATCTTTTCTACAACTAATTAAATGTGCTTCTCATATTTTGCAAACCTCTGTTCTTTAAGATAGCTATTCTCTGTTAAAAACTTTAAAAGGAGATTACATAGTAATCCTTTCTTTTACAATGTCAATTTTCTTTGTACCCACCTATTGAATTCTGTGTTCTGTTATCAAATTTTTCTGTGAAATGCTACTTTTCACATTATATACAGATATGCAAACATTTTTAATTCCAACAGCTAGTTTCTATAAAATAGTTTCTAAAATAGCACATTTTCTATATGCTATTCATTTTTCCTTGTAATAATTTTAATTATTATAATGTCTATGTATGATAATTCTAATATCTACATAAAATGTGAACCTCTTTGATTGCTCATTTTTTCTTTTGGCGTGAAATCATTTGGTTCTATTTTCTGCTGGGGCCAGTTACCTCTGTTGAATTGATACGCAGAAATTCATGAGCAAATCACCTGAGTCATTTACGACTGGTCTATTCCTCCTTTGCCTTTTTGCTAGTAGAATTCTTCTGGAGGCTCCATTGAAAATCTGGGGGATACTAGCCATGCCCTCTTCCTTATTAGTTCTTGAACTCCAGTTGCTGACTTCCTAATGGTTTGTTACTTCTCAGTTTTGTTTTATTTTTAAGTTTTGAGAAACTGTTTTCTTTTAATTTAGAACAAGTTCTTATTGTTGCTCTGTGGGAGATTAGGACGGATATCTGTACTTGATTCTAGCCAGAAATGAAAGTTTGGACTGAGTTATTTAAACTCTCTAGTTCTTTACTTTCTCTTCTTTAAGTGGGAATCGATATTGAATATCACCAATCAGAGGATATATTTAAATCACAGGTAAGATTTCTTGTGTAAAGTACATTGCTGAGCATATTGTAAGTCTTTAATAAAAGACAGAGGTGATGATTGCTGTCTGTGTTCATTAACAAATAACAATAGCTACTTACCACTACCACCAGCACAATGTTAGGCAGGCAGGCAGAACTAGTGTAATGGCTTAAAGATCAGATTAGAAACTTGACCTCCTTAGTTTTCAGTTTCGTCATTTATAGTCTTTAACCCTTGTCTTGTTTTCACATCTGCCTTTTGTTGGCCCAGATACTAATGCTTCTCCAGTTCCATGCCTGAATTAAAGGCAAAAAATGGGAACTTGGCTTCAACAATGACATGGTCATTTATATGCCAGGTAAGCAAACACCCCCTCCCAATATGACACACTTCTGTTTATGGGCTCTTACTAGAACTTTATCTTTATCCAAAACTGTGAGGAATGTTAGGAAATACAGCTTTTTTAATAGACATATGGTTTTCCCAAAACAAATTTGTCCCATAAATTTACCTAACACTTGCCACAAACATGATTAAATTATTTTTATCTATTGTTTTAAAAATTATAATGAGTCATTTTAAAAGGGATTGCATGGATAAATAAATTGTGAATTACCATATGTTATAATGCTTCTAAAAAGCCAATAGATAGAAAAAGGTCACAGAAAAAAAGTTCATTATTTTCTCACAATTTATTTCTTAGAAAACAAGTTTATTTTTAGTAAATACCTGCAATACAGAGGGCTACTAATTTTTAGAAAACACATAGAAAAACTATGCTATGTCATAGTTTATATATAATTGTAAGTAGGTATCAGAATAAAAAATAGAAGATAAACACAACATTGTACAAAAATCACATTGATTGCATTGATTATCAATTTAAGTATAAATTTTATACATCAGCAATGATCTGAATAAAACAGTCCTTGAAAATCCAATGTTTTCAAGATGGAGACATAAGCCAAAAAGGAAATTTGATGCACTGAGTATTTAAAAATACCAACAGTGATTTGGTTTTCTAAAGTCAAAATTCATAAAAGGAGTGAAATTCCAAAATGTGTAGGCATTCATGTCAAATATAAGGAACTTCAAGTTCTGACTATGATATATTTTATTCAATACATTCCATGTTCTTTCTGGCTCTTAATATATTTTGTCTATTCTATCTTTTTTCTTAATACATCTCTTCTTATACATTGTTAAACTAAAAAGCAGTACAAAGGGACTGAAGCTGCCTTTCAGTTGATAACTGAATAATTTTATTATGGTAGTTTTAGTTCTATTTTCTATTTACCTACTTAAGCTGGTTGTCAATTCTCTTATTCATTATCTAACTGAAAAAATGTGCATGAAACATTTCTTAATCTATAGCTTTAGCAAAAGAGAAAGGAAGGAAAAGGACAGGATAGTACATGTATTTGAATTAAAAGACACTAATTTCTGCTACATTCCAGTATCAAATAATTCAGGCATAAAGTTGGACTTTCTTCAAATACATGGCCCATCTATTCAGCAGTTTCCAGTCTTTTTAACAGTCTATGAACATATATGCTAATACAATAATTGAGTAAGTTTTTTAGTGAAGAATTTCTATTTGAGGAAAGTTTATGCTTCTCTGAAGGAGGTTGAAGCTAGTTCAATTCCTATTACTAGTTTTCTTTGTTAAATAATTAAAAGTTTTATTCTTTCATGTAATTTTACTAGGAAAATGGTTTTCTACACACTTACCATTTCTGAAAATACAAAAATGAAAAATAGTACACAGAAGACTTTTCTTCATAAGGACAACAATTTCTAAATATTATCCTCAGAAAATTAGAGTTCAGGAAAAGTACCTGATGACTAACTTCACATAGAATTTCCCATTCTTACTTCTGAAAGATCACTGTATATGAATCCAAATAAAATAACAGAAACAATATTGATTTATTTATTTCTTAAAAAATGTATTTATTATATACAGTAATGTAAAATACATAAATAAAAACATAATAACATTAAAAAAAGATTTATTTACTTATGCACACAAGACCTGGGGTGTAGATCAGAGGTGTGGGGGGTGAGAGGATTCACCAGAGACAGAGCAGGGAATACACTGCTGAGGGGAGCAGCAGAGGAAGCAGGAAAGTTCTGCTGCGCCATGTGGAAATCTCCCTGGCAGGGGATTGAACTCGTGCTGCAGTGGCTGCGGAAAGCTTCATAGGCTGAGACTTAACTCGTTGTGCCACCAGGGAAGCCCACAATATCGTTTTAAAATCAGAACACATGCAAGTAAAGTAAAGCATATACATGCTATTGGGAAAAGATAGGGGACAAATTTGCAAATTATTTTCTAAGAAGTGTTTCGAATTCCAAAAATAAACAATGTATTGTTTTCGAACATCCAGACCAAGTTATTTTACTCAACATCTTGCCCAAAAGGAAAATTTTTAAGAATGAGTAAAATCTAGAAAAATTTCATTTCTACATCTTAAAAGGTTTTTTAGTATGATACTTAGTCTTGATAAATTAAGAGTCTCCTAAAACAGAGGAAGAGGTTAATTTGTTTTAAAATTTGGGTTTAATAGAAAGAAAAATACAAAGGAACAGACACCATAGTCAAAACAAATCTTTGAAATCTAACTGCAGAACTGATTCTACTAGAAAAGGAGGGAACAGGTGAGAGCAAAGAGGGGAGGTCCCAATGGACTGTGGGAGATTATTGGTTTGCGGTGGCAGATGTGGCGTGATGACATACATTTTTAGGTATGTCAACCTATACCCCTAAAACATAAAAAGTATTGTAAATAATTATTCTCACGACAAAATTTTTATTCTCTCAATAAAATTTTGATTCAAGATATGTCTACTTTAGTTAACTTCTCGCAAACCCTTTTAATAAAGAAATCTAAGGGAGGAGGCAAATTTGTCTATCCAGGCAGAGGGCACTGGCATGACACTTGAGGAAAATTAGGTGGATAAATTAAAAATGCCTGTATTAAAAGATGCATAATATAACATCCTATGGGGATCTATATCTTATTCCCAAATAGAAAGACCTCCTCAAAATGTCATCACCATCTGGTAGAATGGTTTCCTGTATCAATTCAATGATATGTATTTAATGAGATTCACAAGAAATATGGACAGCTTTTTTGAATTCAAGGTTTTTGGATACTACTCAAGAATGATTGACTAAGAATTTCAGTAAGGGAAAATAGTACTGGAAGTTCCTATTTCTAGCAATTAAAGGAATAATGACAGTCATCAGTATAGAATCCACTATTTTAAGAATATATATGTGTGTGTGTGTGTATGTGTGTGTGTGTGTATGTGTGTGTGTGTGTATAATCCTGATGTTAATATATAACATTACATGTATTTAAAATCTATGTTATGTGGTATACACACACACATATATATATGTATATATATATATGAACTTATTGAGAAACTTTATCAAGTACAGAACTATAATTTCATAATGATTTTTTAAATTTTTGAATTTCGATTGAGTTTAACATATCATTGATACATTTTAATAGAATTCAACAATTTTATAGTTTAATACTACTTAAACTGCTATAGTCGCTTTGTACCTGTTTGAAACATATCATTTTTCAATACTTTTGTTACTTACTTTTTCAAAGCACATAATAGAGAGAATTAATGGAAAGCAACACGCAAATTAATACCCAATCCTATTGAACTGTTAGAAAAATGCATACTTCAGTATCAAAATGACAATTTAAAAATAATGGACTTTTCTGATTATCTTAATGAAAATGATTGATTTTACTTATAAATAAATTTAATTCCACTAAGCCATGTCATAACCTTGTAGAAGGATAATGTTATTTCTGGTTTATTGCTGTCCATTTGCTTTCAGGACATGATAAAAGAATATATACTGGAGTTTTTTGATTTGGGAAGTTAACTCCAATACAATATAGTTGAAATGTCATCTTGGTTTTAAAGGAAAAGAAAATAGTGTTAATTTATTCAGCTAGACAGGCTGCTGGTCACAGATTTTAAGCTCCAGAGGCAATGACTAATGATGAAGCTGTCAGCAATTGCTACTATTCCTACCCTCTAAGGAAATGATGGTATCTCTAGGAAGAAATAAAACCTGTTTGAGTATAAGCTTTTTAAAAATAAAAAAAATAATAATTAAATCACCATTTCCTCTCTCCCTCTCTCTTTATGTACTTTCAGTGTACAATAGTCCATATATTATCTATTGCCATAAATACTTTCCAAAAGAGCATTATACACTGATAACACTGGTCAACAAATTTTTACAAAAGTCATATCACTGAAATAAAATTAGTCATTTCCTACCAATTTGGATGTGCTCAACACGAATATGACAGCCAAATTCTAATTTTGGCCCCTATGATTTTTGTAATCTGCAATAAATGGATGTTTACATCACAAAATGCATGCCAATAGTAACAGGCCTACAGTTAATACCTGTAAAAAATTAAGTCATAGACTACATCTTAGATTTCTTCGCTTGTCTCTTGCACAGATGTTCAGGAGCGTCTCTGGGGAGTGTCCAGCAGTAGTCAGCCAGCATTGTAGTGGACCATTTTCCCTGGTATCTTTATTTCATTGATGCAATATCTTGAAAACGTTTGCCATGTTCATCACTAACCATACCACAGTTTTCAGGGAAGAAATCCAGGTGGGAATGAAGGAAATGGATCTTTAGAGACATATTGCAGCCAAGTTTCTGATACTGCATCAGCATGTCTTCTACTAGTTCCTTGTAGTTTTCTGCTCTAACATTCCCAAGAAAGTTTGTAGACACTAGGTGACAAGCATTCCATGCTTGTTTTGCATCACCCTGCAGCAACTTGTTGATCTGGTCATCTCAATGCGGACGGAATGTTTGGGTAGACTATTCTCAACTTCTTTTGCTTCATTATTCTGCTGGAAAGAGGAGGAACCAAGCAGAAGGAACAGTCTTTTATGTGGTTGCTTGGCTCTCTCCACACCATGGGGACTGCAAATGTCATTGATGGTCTTTTGCCATTTAACCACTGTGAAAGCTGTGTTGTACATGGAGCACAGCATATATGCGGGGCCCAAGGCTTGTCTTGGTCACTAACCTTGCATTCAAAGTCAAGATGATAAGGCTTCTTCACTTGAGAAGTGATACTTTCTTCTGGTTGGCAAGTGTTACTTCCCCACAAATAGAGCAGAAATTGTCCACACTATCAATGTACTTTTGAGGCATTACTGCTCTGTATTGTGCCTAAATGGATAAAATAATAACAGATCTATGGAATAGTAGCTTAAACTGTCTCACACAAAGTCTGAAGTATTTTCAGTGTTTTAAGCTGACATCAGCAGTGCACTATAGATAGCCCTATTGAAACGCTATCTATAGTGCACTGCTGATGTCAGCTTACTTCAGCAGCCACCTGGCAGTAGTATTGCATTGCATCAGAAAATGATGCAATCAACTCTGGATGATGTGTGTGTGATGGTATTATGCAATGCAATGCAATATGACATCATTCTAGGCTGATTTAGGATATTTTTGCAGTTCTACTGGATAAATTTATATGGTGAAACATATAAAATGACTTATATGAAATATCTTCAAAACGTGAGCTAATAAAAAATTTTTCAGGGTTATATTCATATTCAGCACACCAAAATACTACAGATTAGGGCCTTTTTAAGTCAGTAATGATCTCTTTATTGACCAGTGTAATATAAAGAGCTCAAGATGTAGTTAGGAAATCATACTCTAGAAATTTTTTGTCAATACAAAACAAAAAGTAAAATTAAAAGCACTAAAAGCACTCTACCAATAACAAAGAAATTAATTCCTAATTTCTGAATAACTCTACCAACAACAAAGAAATTAATTCCTAAATCTCTGAATAACAGATGGGACTCTCTTTGTTGTTGGTAGAGTACTTTTAATTTTGCTTTTACTTTAAACTGTTGCACCACCAGGAGGCCCCTAAAAATATTTAAGTTTTGATGAAGATGGCACTGAAATAAAAGAAGTCCCTTTATATATATTTCCTTGTATATATAAAATTGTAGCTAGTTCAAAGGCTTTGAAGGCCAAAAAAGCAGTGCTGAAAGCTGTCCATAGTCACAAAAGAAGATCTGCACATCAGCCACCTTCAAAGGGCCCAAGACAATGTGACTCTGAAGACAACCCAAATATTCTTGGAAGATCACCCCGAGAAAAAACAAGCTCAGGGCCTCCCCGGTGGCGCAGCAGTTGGGCGCTGCACTGTGGAGCTGTTGGCAGCGGCAATGCGAGTTCGACGCCCGGCCAGGGAGATCCCCACATGGTGGCAGACCTCTCCTGCCTCTCCCTCAGAAGTGTATTCCCATCGCTCTGCCTGTTCTGCTCCCCGCTCTGTCTCTGGTGAACCCTCACGCCACCCCACGTCTCTGGCCTGCACCCCAGCTTGTATGCATAAATAAATCTTTAAAAAAAAAAAAGCTCAAACTTATGTCATTATCTGTTTCCCCCTGACCACTGTGCCAGTTGTGAAGAGGACAGAAAACACAACACTTCACTGTGGATGTCAAGGTCAACAAACATCAGATCAAATAGCCTGTGAAGAAGCCCTAGGACACTGAAGTAACCAAGGTCAGCATCATGATCAGAGCTTCTGAAGAGAAAAAGGCATATGTTCCACTGACTCCTGACTATCATGCTTTGGATGTTGCCAACAAAATTGGGATTATTTAAACTGAGTCCATCTGGCTAATTCTAAATAAACTTTTTTATCATAAAAAGTGAAATAAAAATCCTTAAACCCCACTGGGGACTTTGGTGACGGTTCACGGGTGAATAGGTGGTGGGTAAGCTAAGGGGGATACACAATAATGTAAAAGACATAATAATAATAATTAAAAAAATGAATTAGGAGCTAAAAAAAAAATCCTTAAACCCAAAACAGATTGTGAAACTAAAACATCCCTCATTTTAAGTCTTTATTTTCTTCTACAGCCTCAACTAAATTTTTGTTTTTGTTGCCTTGATTGCTTCCCTAGTCCCTATAATCCTTGTCATTCCTTCCCTACAATTAAAAGTGCAACCAGTCTTTTCTTAGTCATCTCAAATCCCAACGTTTCCCACTTTCAGTATGGTGTCATCATGAACATAGCCTGACAGTGTTGTGAGGCTCTATTTGCATCTAATATTTATATACACAAGGACAGTCATAAATCTCCATTTGGAGATTTGTAACAGGAAGGAAGAAGACAATTAGGGATGTATAAGTTGTGCTCATCACTCTATAAGGTTATTTCACACACATTCAATCTACTCTTTACAGTTCTGGAAGGTCATACTTAAGACTGTAGAAAAACCATAAGCAGGTATGATCTACAATTGGACTAAATATCACAGGGTCTTTACAAGCTGAGTAAAATGTACCCAGTGGAAAAATTGTAATCATCTCATAATACTGTTAATTCTAGCAGGCAATTATTTCTTTTCATTTTGTGAAAGCTATTTACAACACATTTATTATAATGTGTAGAATATCTGTGGAATGTATGCACCCCAAAGCCAAGCTATTTAACTTTGACTCCAATCCAAGAGATAGTAAAAAGGAATGAGGTCAGTTTTCATATGCAGATTCAAATGACTTAGTTTTTTAAAACTAAAGTTTTCATTCACCATCACAACCTCAGTGCTATACTTTCAGAGAAGTGAACTAAGGGTAAGATATTTTGAGAACATCATGTTTCAAAATGTGCTTATGTTGGTGAATCATGAAATCTTGCTAAAATTTTTATAACACTGTGAAATGCTGTGAATTAAATATATTGTAGTAATGATTGTATAATATATATATGCGTGTCATATCATTATACTGTACACATTGGACTAATGAAAGATTACAGGACAATTATATCTTAATAAATCCAGGAAAAATAAAATAAAATCCATTGCTTTTGCCACATCACGGGATGGTGTTTGTGTATGTGTGTTATAGACTTGATCTTCAATAATTGGTAAAAACATGTTAAAGATAGTCTGTAAATATGAACTTTACTCAGACTTAAGTAAAAAAAAAAATATACCCTATTAGCTTTTCTTCCTTGAGGAAGTATATTTTGTAAATAGACAGTTAGAGAGTTATACTCCTCACAGCAGCTACACTTAATTCTTTCTCTTGTCATTTATTAAGACAACTACAGGATGGTTTCACATATAAGTGGAATACAGAGAAACAAAACAAAGGATCAGACAGTACCAAAAAAATAATAAACCTTATAAATCTGACTATAGAATTGAAGGGTGAGAGGGAAGTGGGTAGCAGGGTGTGGAGAGGACCCAATGGACCATGGCAGGGGACTGTGGACGCTTTGGTGATAGATGGGGTGTTGTAACATAAAGATGAAGATGTGTGATCCTGTACCTCAAATACAGTGTTATAAACCAATGTTACCTCAAAAAAAATATTGCCAGTATGACTAGTAAACCAACCCTTGGTAGAAATGGCATACATTCTCAATTACCTCCAATGGCAATTATAGCTCATTCTATTCAGAGGGTGAGGGGAAAACATGTTATCTTAGTACAATACAGTGTTAAAGTGTTAGCACAATACGATGGTAAACTGTCGCACATTTTTCATGTCAATTCTCATTTCTTATTCTCTTAAAAATATAAATATTATTTATGCTTCTCATGCTTTCTATGAATATAGCTCTGTGGAATTCCGATGGTCTCAAGGCTAGTCACATGTTTATTATGGTGAATAAATACACACAGAACCACAGCACTGATGTACAAATTTTGCTGTATTTTTATTATTTTTATATTAATCCCCAATATAGCTAGGTCAAATAAAGCATGATTGTTAAATTTGAAAATTTCTTCTTGACAATTGTTATACATATGACTCTACTTTAATTGGTAGCAGTAAACAATTCTTTTGGTGGGTCTTGCTGCCTAAATGCAAAGAATCCACACACAGTAAAATCAATAAAGGCTCACAAAGAGCACTCAGAATTCCAATAGGGACACAATTATTTGAGAACTTCGCAGAGTTTTGTGAATTTTTTAGAGAAATTAAATGCACTTAAGAGCAGATGGTTTATCAAAACATGGATGGGAGAAACTATAGATTATAAATGAAATTCATTACTGAGAAAAATCAATTTTGTGCTGTGGTACAGACTTGACCTTCCAGTGCCATCACAGAGAGTCATATAGCGTAAAACTCTCTGTGTCAGGGTTAAGCAGGCATTCTCTTTTATTATTTCTGTTTGTAACATAAGGGAGTCCCACACCAGCTGCAAGCTACATTACTTCATGAGTATATAACTGTATTTAAATCATTTATATATTACATTTTACAAATGTAATAGGGAGATGTGTTCTTTTGCATTCCCAGTTAAGAGTTAGAACAGATGGTGAAAAGCTCGGTTTAAACTAATATAGGCATTAAAATAACTGATATTGCATGTATTCCTTGATATAACAGAAGTTTAGTTCACTATAAAATGGGCTTGTAACTTTCTGGAATATATTAAGCATAGTGGGTTGTTAGCAGTAGTTTTTCTATATGAGGAAATTTGCTGTAAGAATGAACCTGTAAGAATTTTTCAAACTTGAAGATACATAGCATTTGATTCACGAAATATTTACCGAGTACCTGCTATTTTTAGGAACAATGGTTGGCACTGAGTGACACAGAATGAATAAGACATAGTCCCTGTCTTTAAGATAAAATCATTATCTGGTATAGAAAACATGGGCAATTGATGGCACACTTGGGGCACCTCTAGTTTCAGTGATTGGGTCTCTGGTATTTTCATAACATCTGGGATGTCCACTGCGGTTCTTAGAGTTGCAACAAGTTAGCAGGAAAGCTTAGGTTTGGAGTCCAGATGAGACTCTCTGCTTTTTGTAATCATGGAAAATTTAGAAGTAATTAACATATTATTCATACATTCACTATTTATTTTCCATCAAAATAGTTTCTTAAAATATAAGTCACATTTTACATTACAGAATTCTCTACAAGTCTTAGTATTTTATATGGGCTCTTATGTTGCATGCTATCTTGCCCAGAACAGATGATTTCTGTCAAATCTTTGAACGATTTTATATTAGGTTCAAATTTTATTCAATTTTCTGTAGTCCTAGTATGCATCTGGAATTGCTCTTGCCTCTAAGCTTTGCTATATGTTATTGCCCTTGCCAAAGACACCCCATCCTCAATACCAGTTTTGGTCTTTCTCTTTTTTTTTTTTTAATTTATTTATTTATACATACAAGCTGGGGTACAGGCCAGACGCGTGGGGTGGTGAGAGGATTCACCAGAGACAGAGTGGGGAGCAGAACAGGCAGATCAGAAATACACTGCTGAGGGGAGCAGCGGGCGAGGCAGGAGAGGTCTGCTATGCCATGTGGGAATCTCCCCGGCCGGGCGTCAAACTCGCATCGCCGCTGCTGCCGACAGCTCCACAGCGCAGCGCTCAACCGCTGCGCCACCAGGGAGGCCCTGGTCTTTCTCTTTGCAAGTCATATACCAGGACTTGATTTAAAGATCAATTTTTCAGGCATATCCTCCCTGACCTCTAAACTAGGTTAGATTCACCTGAAATATCTTCATTGAGAACTTTTAATTATCTTTTAAAAAAATTCATCTTACTTTTGTTTATTAATTCTTTGCTTAATATTCCCAATGAGCAATAATAACACAAACATAATAATTAGATACTTACTAATTGCATTCCCAGTTAAGTGAAATGTATCATATATGAAAAATGAAAGTATCATATATGTTCCCTCCTAGGTTAAGTTAAACTCTTCCTTACTTGGCTAAATTTTTTTCTTATTTATTTACGTACTGGAGACATAATCTGCACACAATGGGAAGTAGAAAAGAATGCCAAATGTCGGATTTAAAATGTATACTAAAAATGTCTTTTTTAAATCAATACATTATAATCTTTCTTGTGATTCACTATTTATTTTCAGTGTTTGATGCTGTATCAGAAATGCTACTTAAGAAAACATTGCCACAGAGTTAATGAGTTTGTTATTTTGCCAGTTTTTTCTTTGGGCATTTTTAAAGTTTGCTTTATCTAGTTTGTTTACAGGTGTTGCCATATTGTAAGATGGTATGACTTGAGAGGTAGTTTTATATTATTTTTCCTTGATAACTTATTGATGATTTCAAGCAGTGTTTGCTAGGTGATTTGGAGAATATGGGGCAGTTTAACCACATAGAATATCATACACGGCTGCTGCTCAGTCTTCTGCTAATCTAATGAAACTCTATAAAGTTAGAGGCAAATTGTTTACTTAAAACATTAAAGAACCATTTTGCAGTATTTAAGTAAGAAAGAATAAGCTGTGGGAATCAAGAAAATTGCATCTGTACTTCTTAAAATGATTTTGTATTGAAATTACTGAATGTGGAACTGAAGATCATTCAATATGTGCACCTGCGTATATGTGATTGTAACATCAGTCTTTCAAATAACCATCTATCCTCTCAATATACCTCTAATTCGACTGCACTAAAATTTTACTTTGATGATTGTACATTCAAATGTCTGCAGATGTTCCTAGAGAAAATGTTTATGAAAATAAGATAAGTTCAAGATATGATTTTTTGAAATTTACAAGTGTACTAATTCTATCTATCTAAATACATTCATGATTTTCCAAATAATAATTGTTTCTTGTTTTTTTTTTTTTGATTCAGTTTTCTACAGAGAACATGGCTAAAATTATATTAATGTTGATTTGGCATTCATATAAAAATATTGGTATTCCTTTTTACCTAAAGAAAAGGAATGAATCAACTATTTAGTAAATATTAGCATCACTTCACTCTTAGAAAATGCATTTAAATTTTGATGAAGAACTTACTATGCAGATAGGAATAACACGTTTTATTTACATGATACTTTGTACTATATAAAATGTGGTAGTATCCATATTTTGCTGACTCATCTAGCAGCTCTTTGAGATAGAGAGTAAAATTAAAATTAACCCTGAGGCTCCCAATAATCAGGGAATTCACCATGAGTCAAGTAGCTAGAAAATGATGAATTCAGGGATCAGTTCTGGGCTCTCTGTATCAATGACTATGTTCCTGCTATTGAATCATACTTTCATTTCTAAATGATGCTAAATATTGAGAAACACAATTTCTATAAACTCCAAGTTGTTAATTTGTACTAAGCTTTCAATATTTGTGTGAATTTGCTACATGGACTATAAAACATCAATAATTTTTATATATTTTATTCACCCGGGATGAAAACAGGACTTGGTTATAGCTAATGCTTTACAAACTGATGTAGAAGCCTCACAATTCTCCCTCAGTTCCTCAGGCTACTAAGAGTCTATTTCCCATCGTTCCTTGTAACCCCACATGACCAAAGACTAACATAGGGCCAGTGGAAAGTGAATGGAAGCAACCTGTTCAAGTTTCTCTGTTCTTAGAAGGAAAAGGGGGCTATTCTTTCCTTCTCCTCCCCAAATACTTAGTATGAACATGTTTGTGGGGGAACAGTTATCTTGGATTCAGAAAAGCAAATTTTGTATATGAGGATGGCAAAGCAAAATATTTAAGAGGCCAGTGACTAGTACACAATGGAGTAGGACCATCACATTAACCTTTGGGTAGATTTTTGCCCTATATCCCTTCATGCCATATGCAAGAGAAAAGCAAACTTCAGGCTTTTATTATCAGTATTATATTTGCATCCCGGATCTGTATTTTAAATTATGTATGCATGTGCATGTACTCAGAGACACACAGGGAATAACTCAGGAATAGAATTAATTCAGAAGGGGATTTTTATACTATATATTTTATTTTAAATGTATATTTATATAATAAAATGCATACTTTTAATAAAGGTAATTTTTAAGGTAGATAATTTAAAGAATGGATAATTATTAAAACAGCTTTTGCTCAATTGAGAAATACCATATTTTTTGCTATCATCTTAAAAAATGTTGCTTTGTAATATTTGAGTCAAAGAGTAACAGTCTCTATTAATTCAGAAAAATATAAATATACCTTAGATCTTGAAGCAAAACCAGTTGAATAGTATATTGGCAAAGATCAAATTAATTTGAGTTAAATAAAGCAATTCTTAGCTTTTAAATTTAATCTGAATTAGTTGTCTTTCTCCACACTATTAATTATGTTGGGATGACCAGTGGTTCTATTATTGTGTGTTTTCTACTCTAACTATACTCCTATTTTTTTAGCCACAGAGTGGTGTATCTTACATGCATATACACAGTCAAAACCTATTTCCTTAATTAAAAAAAAATATACCCTACTGTTTACTTGGTATTTTTACTACACATATTACACATATTGAAAACTAAAGTACTGAATTCCTCGCTCCAAAACTAAGACAAAGACTAAGACAACAAATACAACCTTCCCCACAATATCTGATAACGCCATCCTTGTATTTCTGTCTAAGATTCTTGCAGGCTAAAATCTTTGGAATCATATTGGATGCTTTCTTTCTCTCTTATTTCACATTTAATCTATTATAAAATCCTCTAGGATTTATATTAAAATATTTTCCAGAAAACAATACTAGTTCATTAATAGCATTGTACACAACATACATCACATCTTCATAGACTTATCTTCCTGCTCCAACTCTCCATAGTCCCAATAATGTACATAAATGCAGACACCTGTGTGACCTTTTCAAAATGTAAGTTGTATTATACCAATCCTGTCAAACCTTCACGACTGCTTCCCCCTTCATCTAAAAAAAAAAAAAAAATCCAAGCCCTTAAATAGCTTAAGATGACTTTCATAAACACAATCTTTTATATTTCTCTATTTTCCTCTTCTAAGACTTTTCTCGTCCTTCAGTTTTAGCCACACTGGACTTCCCTGCTCTTTCACAGACACTCTGGACAAATTCTCTTTTTAGTGCCTTTACCCCAGTTTTCTTTCAGACTGGTATGCTTTCCTCCAAAGACTCATTTCATTAACTGCTTCTCTTTCCTCAAGCCTTTGCTTGACACTTATACTAGCAATAAGAAAACGTTTTTAATATCATAATTTATTCTCACTTCTCATATATCCTCCAGATACTCTTAATCCTTGTTTCCAGATCATATAACATTTTCTTACATATTGTCTCTTGCCATTATTTAATCATTCATTCTCTCTCTCCTTTTTCTCCCACGTAGGCAGGGGATTTGCTTAGTTTGTTCCCTGACATTCTATCTGCTTAACTTAGTATCTGTTCCAAACATACATGTATGCTGGGATACTAAACACCTGATGTATTTCAGTCGTAGTACCATGCTGGTAAGTATATAAGTCAGCTAATTTTGTTGTAGGCAGATTCTAGGATAGTGTCCAATAAAGCCTGTTTCCTTCTTGAACATAGACCATAACCTAGAGAGTTGTTTCTAATGAATAGAATAAGGTGATCATAATGGGCTGTGATTCATGTGATTAAATTATAAAAGATTGTGCCTTGTTAACATTCTCTATGTTTTGGGCAGTATATTGTTCTTTTTGCTTCCTTTCTCTGATGAGTCAAGTTGCCATATTTCTTTATGTTCTGTGGGAAGGTACATATGGCAAGAAACTAAAGGAGTCCTTCAACCAACACTCCGTAAAAATCAGAATAGCCAGCAAGGAACTGAATCTTGCCAAGAGCAATTAATGAACTAAGAAGCAATTATTTTAACAGCTGAGTTTTGAGATGACTGTAGCCTGTGAGACTCCAAAGATCCAACTGAGCAGCACCTGAATTCCTGATTCATAGAAACTCGAGATAATAAATGTTGTTCTAAACTGTTAGTCATTGGGTGCATTTGTTATACAGTAGATTACTAAAATGACACCAACACAAAACCATGTGTTTGTACTAATAACAAATCCTCCTACAGGATCTGCGGAAACAGGAACACTTAGTTTTTCTGTCAGCGTCAAGTTTATAAGGTATATTTGGGCTTTTATCCACGTAAGTATAATGGAAATTTAGGTCCACCATCTTGTCTTATATTTTTCTGCTAATCTTTCCTAAACATAAACTTTAAAAGTTAAGCATATGGTTTATGTATTTAGTAGTTTCTGAGTTTTCTTATATTTACACACTACTTAAATCTTACATGTTTTTCCCCTTTTCATAGTCCTTTAAAAATTCTAATAATGCCTTCCACGAGTGCAAAATACTTAATATATGAAGCCATATGCAAACATGCCCTGCCATTCATTAAATTTGAAATTAATTTGTTTATATTACCATTATTATTAATTGATCTTTACTATCCTTTATTTTATACACACACATGCACACACACACACATTTTTTAACAAAAGACTTTAGGATATCTTCTGGTATAATTTAATAAAGACAAGATTATTTCTCTCTCCTCCACCCATTTAAAACATTTGTAATCTAGAAAATGTGATTTTTTCAATTAAGTATGGTGTTCTTAAAATTCCACTGGACTTGAATAAGGAGAATATGTTGTTTTTCTAGCTCTGATACTGAGGGACTAACCAATGCAAAGTCTTTGTGGCCTCCATTCCCTCATCTAATAAATGAACATCTGGTTTCCGTAGTCTCTCGAGTCCTTCCTAACACAAACCTGATGGTTTTATGAAACTATGTTTAGAACTAGTGTCTCTACATGTTGTGAAATTTTGGAGCATATGAATACTTTCTCATTGTTTTTGCTGATGCTTAACATTTCTAAGTTATTTAAATTAGGGTTAATTGAAAATGATTTCTAATTATTTGCCCTGTATTCTTTCTGCCCTGCTTTCTAATAGAATCCCAATGATATCTCTAAAAACATATATATATATAAATCCTATATCAAACAAGGAAAAATAAGAATATTCTAAGACAAAGAAAAACCAGAAATATTTATTTCCTGCAAACCTACTGTAATTGAGATGCTAATGGAAATTCTTCAGTCTGAAGCAATATAATACCAGAGTGAAATCTGTATATTCAGGAATGAAGGAAGGAAGAGCAACAGAAATGGTAAATACCAACATAAACATAAAAACTATTTTTCTAATCTCAGGTTCTTTAAAATATAAATAACTGGTGAAAGGAAATTTTCTTATAAGCCCTTAATATAACGTGGAAGGCAGAAGCTGAGTGGGAAGATGGCAAACAGGATACTGCCTTTAATTACTATTATCCATATGTATTATCATTTATTTACTATTTAAAAAAAATTATGAAATCATTGTAGTGCTTTTCCAGATACTATTATTCACTATATTTTACCTCAATAATATTTTTGTCCCAATACTATCATATGTTAAAAGCAATAAAATAGATCTAGTAATAACAAGAAAGAAGAAACTACTTAAAATGTAAGAGGAATGTTTTTATTTAAATTTTTGTCATTTTTTCGGTCTGTTTCCTGAAAGAGGGCATTTTATTATATTTCACATTTTAAAGCAGCATGCAATTTGTTAGTATTTTAAAAATCTTTCTATATTTTCCATTTTTGGCAATGGCAACAGACCATAATATTTTCAAGGTATATAATGTAGTCGTTTTAAAGTTATGCCCAAAATGATTGTGTCCCTTCTAGTCATTGAACTTGTGATATTTATAGTGACTATAATATTAGCCATTTTATTAATAAAGTGTTTTACAAAGAAACATTTTGGTATATAATACTGCTATAAGAGTCAATAGTTTTTTGCTTTTGTATTTTGTCTGTATTTGTATCTAGGAGAAATGATCTTATCTTAAAACATTCCTTAGTTATTGGTAAAGTTAAGTCAACTTGATGATTTTTTTTTCTTTTTACAATCTCATTATTGCAACCAATAATAGGACTGGATTGGAATAAATTGTTGACCAAGGAGACTTTGCACCTATGCTCTCTCTTATTCTCTTATTCTGCCTCCAGCAATTATAACCTTCTTGAACTTTTACTGTTAGTATGCTGACTTCCTAGGAAATTGGCTCATGTGGTCTATGAAAAAAATTAACATTGTTTATAGAATCTTCAGGAAATTGGCTGAAGGCAAGTACTACAGAAATTTAGCGTCTTTAGCAACTAAGTTAATGAGTCATCAGCAGCCATTTCCGTCTTCATTTGGGGTTCACTTTTATTCTCAGACATCAGAGATTATGGAAATCTTATCTTCTGCTAAAGATATTACTAAACTCAATAGTCTGTATTCATTAATGAGAACTTGCATAGGGAAATAGTTCTAATTTATTTTCATCCATCAATATGTGCATGTAATGTTTTATGATATAAACATAATAGTATTGTAATATATTTTTCTAGGTTAAATAAATTCTAAGTTTTCTATTTTAGTAATCTTAATGTGATATATTCTGAAGGACATGGCCTTGTAAGAAATAATTTAGTATAAGTCAAGATTTTTGTAATTTCAAATTCTCTATTAGAAGCAATTTTCAATACAGTCTTGTAAAATAATTATTTCCTAAGGAACCAACTAATGTAAATTTTCAGTCACAAAATAATTAATGTCTCAATTTAAAAAAGGAAGATAGGGCCTCCCCAGTGGCGCAGCGGTTGAGCACTGGGCTGTGGAGCTGTCGGCAGCGGTGACGCGAGTTCGACACCCGGCTGGGGAGAATCCCACATGGTGCGGCAGACCTCTCCTGCCTCGCCCGCTGCTCCCCTCAGCAGTGTACTTCTGATCTGCCTGTTCTGCTCCCCACTCTGTTTCTGGTGAACCCTCTCGCCGCCCTACGCCTCTGGCCTGTACCCCAGCTTGTATGTATAAATAAAATAAAAAAAAAATATTAAAAAAAAAATAAATAAAATAAAATAAAAAAGGAAGATAAAAACAATTGGAGAAAGATAGTTTAAATGAAACTAAACATATTGTTGGATTATAGATTTGCAGATATAACAAGGGGAAAGAGAAGGAGAGTCAGAGCGCAAGATAATGATAATTTTTTTATTAAAGTATGGATGTGGATTTATGGCATCCTCAAAGAAATCTGAGATGATATCTAGAAAAGAGGCAATGACTTTAAGTAAGCCAATACTGTATTCTGAATACCAATTACCCCTTACTATGGCCAGAAAAAAGGTAAATGGTCAGGACTAAAAATGACAGTTGGAACCTTCATTTAGAGCCAGTGTCCTAGAAAATTTTTCTTTCCCAGCTAGAGCTAAAGGCTGAAGCTGTGATCACCCTGTGTCAGAAAATGAAACTCCTTAAAACTCCACCTGCAGACTATTTTCCCTCAGTAGGGGACTGGTCACATACACTATGGGAAATTCGTAAAATGAAATGCTACACATTTCTTACAATGGAAGTATTACATTTGCCGTATCCTTACAATTTTTTTCTGTAGGTTTCTAAGCAGTGCTTACACTTTATATGAATTGTTGTGGGAAAAGTCTGGTTATACTATATTTACACTACACATGTATAAAAATTATCTGGAAAAAAAAAGGGAAAAAAAAACTCTCTTCAGATTTCAAATACAGATACTTCGCTCATGCATACTTCTACGAGAACATTGATCACCAGTACTTATTTCCCTTACAGCTAAAATTATATGCCTAGAGATTGACAGAGAAAGCAATGTTACAACTAAGAAAAGATCTTGAACCTGTCATAAGAAAAGAGATACAATTTGGAATAAGAAATCTAAGAATCTTCCATTTACTGACTTCAAAGGCACTGAGAAATTACATAAAGCAGGAGTAGAAGGGTTAATTAAAATAACAGAATGATAAATAATTTTGTTTTAAATTAGAAACACTGCTCAGCATATAACTTATCGTTAAATTCTATACTAAGAATTTCTAAGTTTGTTTCCTTAGGATAGAACCATATTCAATCCTTTCTGGTTTCATGCATAAAGTCTACCGTTGACAAGTAATTACAAGTGGGAGGAAATGGTAGACATTTCAGATGTGACAATGGCCTCTTCAAACCAAATATACCTAAAGCATAAGAGTTCACAAAAACTGTTCCAGACTGTGAAGAATCTGTATAATAGGATCCACTGTGCAACAAAAACAGAAGTTTCTATCAATGAATAAATTGGAAAACAACATTATATCATACTCTTTTTTTCTTTCTATTGCTCCTCTATAATTCCATACTCTCTTTTGATCTTCTTCCAGAGTCTCCCCAGGATAGACTATAATAATGAAATCTCTTTCTTTAACAAACAGAGAATCAAAAACAGAAATATTTAAGCCTCCCTCTTGACTAGAAGTAATTAAGTATATAAATTATAAATACATACTCACGTCTTGGGAGGTTAAGCTGATATTATGAAATGCATAAATGACAAGCTCTCCATTTTACTGAAGATTATTTATATCCTGGCTATTCATATTTATTATCTTATACGAAGGCCTATTGTTTAAAAGCAAAAGTTTTCCACTGAAGCAAATAGAGTAAGGTCAGATTAACAATGAATTAAAAATTATGCTCATTATACTCATTTCATACCCTATATAATATTATTATTATAAAATATGGATTACCATAGACTAATAAAAGAATAAATTAATGGTTATTAATCTGAAAAGTCTTTATGAAAGAGTGTATAATTCTGTGAGTCTATATGTGATGTACAATACATATATTTTACTTTCTGTCACACATCTTGAAATAATTAACAATATAAAATTTGCTTTCCATAATATATTGCTCAATGTCCCTATAAATAGTCTATTTCACTGAAAAACAGCAGATAAGAAGTAGGGGAACTGATATTACGGTATAGCTAATTTTATGGAAATTGTTCTTGAACAGACTTGTCAATACAAGATGACACATAAAAACTATGGTAAAGTGAAATATCGTGATTTTTATGCTATTTAATCATTATATTCATTCTCAAAAATCACCAGAAAGTTAGTGTTTACCAGGCATTTAAAATTATTTTCAATGTGATTACTAATTCAAGTCTCACAAAATGTTATGTGATCATTATATGCATCTTAAGGAAACTATGGAACAGGGATTTAAGTAGTTTCCCAAATTTATCCAGTTAAAAACTATTGGGTAAAGGAATTGAACCCATGTTGTCTAGCTAATTTAATTAACTCTTACTTTAAAATACTGAATTATGCCATAGTAAACTATTTGACATTTCCCTAAAATTTAAAATTGTGACATTTCATATATTTGAAAGGCATATATATACTATACATAATACCTTCACAGTCTCAAACTCCTCCAGTTTGGAAAAGAGAGTTATATTTGAACAAGCAAGGTATTGGAAATGAATCAATAGCATAATCAGATTGCAAACTTTTTTACCTTAAATATCTAATTTTACAAGCCTTCTAAATTATGAAAAAATTAACAATCATCAGTCAACAAACTTATTCTGTGTCAGTACCTAGGTACCTATTTCTGGCATTTCTTAGATATATAAGTACATGAAAATAAATGTCTCTGCCTTGAGGTTTATGAGGGAAAGATCACCAGTCATTTACATATATAAATATATATTAAATATATATATACACACACACACATATACACACACACACATATATATATATACATATAACACATATATAATATCACTATTTCTATCTATCACTCTCTAAGTTTTGAGATCTGTGAAAATTAATAAATGCCACAAAGAAATGGTAGAGCAAGAGAACTTTGTTTTAATACTACCTAATATGTTTCATTTATTTTTTAAAGAATTTATTTATGTATGCATACAAGAGCTGGGGTGCAGGCCAGAGGTTGGGGGCGGTGAGAGGATTCACCAGCGACAGAGTGCGGAGCAAAACAGGCAAATTGACTGAAAAACACTGCTGAGGGGAGCAGTAGGCAAAACAGGAGAGGTCTGTTGGGACATGTGGGTTGGCTCCCTGGCTAGAGATTAAACTCGTGCTGTAGTGGCTGTGGATAGCTCCCTAGTGCTGAGACTTAACCCCTTGCGCCACCAGGGAGGCCCTTCCTAATATTTTTTAAGTCTTTATATGCTTTAAAATATAAATATACTCTGTTGGGAAAGAGCATACACCGCGTTGTGTGTGAATGTGCGGTATTATATCTGTGTGCATACCTACCTATTTTTTAAATAATTTTGTGGTTGGATTCCAAGTAATTCACATTGAAACGGTTATCTTCTAGAAAGTCACACAATATATTAAACTTAGGTACATTTTTCTACAATTGAAACTACTTGGGCAATAAGAACTATACTCAAATCTGACTTAAATGCTAAAAAATAAGTTTAGTGACTGTCCATAGTGATACAGAACATCTATAGCATTTGTCATCAAAATCTCCAAGCAATTTATTCTACTCTCACTAGGTGAAATGATGTTATGAAAGAACAATAATACTGTCTTTTTTACTTCAAAAGCTACTTGTATCTAGTTGCAATTGTTGGTTTGATTAAATATAATCAAAAGGAAATTGACAGTAAGGAATGACCCTAGAAGTCCCAGTTTCAGGAGAGGAAAGAATAGAAAAGTAATAGTACCTTTGAGATTATTCTAAAGGTTAGTTGAACATTACAATGCCTTTAACGCTTACTTCTTATTATCATTAACCTCAGAAAGAAAAAGGATTCTAAGTAAATTGATCAGTCAATTTTATATTGAAACATAATACACTGACTGAATATATTGTTCATGTAACTATGCAGTTAATTTCATAGTGAAATTTAAAATCAATGCTTATTTGATTTATTCTCACACATAATTCATTTAGAAGAGACACAAAATCATCTTAAAATTTTATATTAAAGAATATTTTGAAATTACACTAAGGAAATAATGTATTTGGAAACAACTTGTGAGTAATGATGTTTAAATGTTCTATAATGCATGTGTAATAAAGAACTATTACTTTTGAAGAAAAATTAAAAAGAAGAAACATGTCTGGTTTTTAGAGTAGTTTGATAAAGGATGAGAAAAACATTCTAACAACTTAATAAAGGAATATTCATTTCATTTATCTGTGTGTGCATCTTCAACTAAAATACACACAATTTTCATAGTTTGTGAAATTTAAGGCCCATTGTAAATACAATCCATGTATTTCATCATGTATGTATAATACATATAGTTATCAAGGGCCAGAGTTCCACCGACATAAAAGTGTGTATTCTAGGTGTGTCAATGCACTCTGTATTCAGCTCACTTACTATCATACTGACCTCTTTTTTGTTCAGCTTTGAAAAACTAAATAGAACTACTTCTTTATAATACATTCAAGTCAAGAATTTATAAACTGTATTTTAACATTCATTCCTGAAGAACCCTGTGGTTTCAGGTGAAATAATTTTTTAAATATTTTTTCTAATGTGGTAAAAAGTCAATCTACCGTCAACAAATTTTAAAGTGTATAATGTAATATCCACTTTAAGAACAATGTTGTATAAGCGCTCTCTCGAACTTATTCATCTTTCTTGATGGAAACTCTACACCTGTTGATAGTAACTGCATATTTCTCCCTCCCTTTAGTCCCTGGTAACCACTAGTCCACTCTTTGATTCCCATGGATTTGATTATTTTGGGTAAATCATTCATCTAAGTGGAATTATACAGTGTTTAACCTTTCTGTGACAAGCTCATTTCCCTTAGCATAATGGCATGAGGTGTATTTCTCTTGTTCTGTGAGCCTATCTATTGTTTTCTGAATCCACATGCTCTTCTCATATACTTCTTTATTTCAGGGATTTAAGTGTTTTGCAAAGACCGTAAGTTTCTTACCTGGTTTCATTTTTGCCTTGCTTACCAATGCAGCTCTGACCATTCTTTGTGTGATCTTATGAAGTATAAATTTTTTATTAAATGAATATCTAATCAACTCATCTGTTTAAATTCTGAATAGCCTTTCCCTGCAGATAGAGCAAACTACCACGTGAACAAGAAGAAAATGCTGATTTAATCTCTCATACATTCAAGTACATTTGTTATGCTATGTATACTACCTACCTAAGCCATCTAACCTAGTAACCACCTTGTAGTCATTCAACAAACAAATGCACATAATAACAATAATTAGACTGAATACTGGTATTATATCTGAAAGTAAAAATGAATTCTTCCCACAATCAAATTATTTTGATTCACTTCTTCCATTTTTAGAGTAAGGTACATACACAGAACCATGAGTTTTGATATCTAAAATTATGAGGTAGTCAGTGCAATATTATTTCAGGATTTAAAAATATATGTACAAAAGATCATGTGAAAATATTGTGGTTACTAGAGAAAAAGGGAAAGGGGATGGGTTGGGAGGAGTGGGTAGAGGGGTCAAACTGACAATGCAATGGCACTAGAACATTGATGATGGGGCATATACAAATGTTAATGGAGGTAAGAAGTTTTATTCTCGAAATTTATGTAATGTAAAAACTGATAAATCAATAAAATTTTATTTTAAAAAATTATGTATATAAGATCAATGTTCTTTTGCTGTTTATTAAATTAAAATGTGTTGCTTTCAAGAAATGGCAGCTACAGATTAGAAAACCTATTAACAAACCTGATTGCATAGAAAATCACAAAATAATTATTTATAGATCCATGATGTTCTATTTAAAGTTAAACACTGATTATAGAAAAACACTTTTTTAGTTAAATGACTATGTAATCGAGGTCACCATTTACACATTTAAAATTCTTCATCACTAAATGTTATTAAGTATTTTATGAATAATATGAGTATTTTTATAAAAGCTATAATTCATGTTAGAATATGTATCTGTTAACATATGGATCTCTCACTAAATCATATGGATGAAACATTTAAAATAACTCTAGGGAACTAATTGGGGAGGATATGTCAATTGGGTCTTCTCAAAAGGGAAAGATAATCAAACTTGATTTCCTATTCATAGTCTCAGATTAAAGGGGAAAAGTTATTAAAAATGTAAAAACATTGTATAGCTTGTAAAATATCAGATATTGCCAAAATTCAAATATTTCTAATAAATTCCAGATGGCAATAATAGTTAAGGATTTAGTTAATTGCAATTATTTTGAATTCAAAATATGTACTTCCCTATAATTGACTTTAAATTACTTGATTCCTTCCTGCATTATTTATGTCATTAACAAAGCCAAGTTGCCACTAAGAAAATAATCCAAAGAATTAAGCATTGATAAATTAGTCTCTTGAAAGTAAATACCTATGAACCATATCATTTAAAAATCAATGCAACATATTTCAAGTTTGACCAGGACACGAGAAACCAATGTAAAATTAGCTTTTATAAACATGTGAATAAAATATTAAAAAGAAGGAAATCGTTACTTTTATTATTTTCATTGATTTGCAATATTTAGTACTAGTCCAGAGACCTTATCACATCCCTCTTCCCAGAAATGGATTCTGATACCCTGCCTTCATGCAACTATATTAAACACTTTCATTTCTAGAGAATAACACTGGAAGCTATAAAACAATGTTTCAGAATATTCCCAGATTATGCTAGGCCATTCTAATAACACAGGATAACTTATTTGAAATTCAGGATGCATATGATACAGCATTATATTTCTTATATAAAAGTGTATGCTTATGCCACAAAAATATGTTTTCATGAAATTTGACCTGATTGTGGTCCAGTGTTCCTAGCCAGCTAGGTAATGTTCATTTTTCATCATCTGGTCCTGTAATTCTCCTATAAAATTATCTATCTCAGAAAACTGGCACTTTCATCACTACCAGATATTTATTTTCTCCTGAAATCCTGCAGCATATAAATACCACTTTTTTGAATAATCTATATTTTATCCTCTGCTATGAACATCTTACACATCATTAAGCTAGCACATTTTTTTCCATTTAATTTGCAATCATTCGTTCATTTTTTTTTAGTACAATGCCACTATATCTTTCTTTGGGACAAATCTATCCTCTTTTTTCTGTTGTATGCATACTGGCTAAGACCAAATAAAAAGAAAAATCCCTGAGCATAGTGATTGCTAGGCTATGTACCTAATCAGAGGGTGTGTGTGTGTGAGTGTGGGTGTACACATTCCAACATAGAAAATATAGAAAGTTAAGGGCCTTTCTGGTGGTGCAAGAGGGTAACTCTCAGCACTATGAAGCATTTGGCAGCCACTGCAACACGAGTTCAATCCACCACCAGGGAACTTCCCACATGATGCAGCAGACCTGTCCTGTCTCACCCACTGCTCCCCTCAGCAGTGTATTTCAGTCAATCTCCTTTTCTGCTCCCCACTCTGTCTCTGGTGAATCCTCTCACCGCCCCCCCCCCTTCTGCCCTGCATCCCAGCTCTTGTATACATAAATAAATCTTAAAAAAAAGAAAATACAGAAAGCTAAACTGATCTACCCATATTGTCTTTATTATAGCCATTGTCCTAAGTTGAGCCTAAGTGAGAAAAAAATAATCTCTCTTGTATTTTAAGGCAAACATACTTGTATCCATCTCATTCTTTTTTTTTTTTTAAGATTTATTTATTTATGCATACAAGCTGGGATACAGGTCAGAGGTGGGGCGGTGAGAAGGTTCACCAGAGACAGAGTGGGGAGCAGAACAGGCAGATCAAAGGAAATACACTGCTGAGGGGAGCAGCGGGCAAGGCAGGGAATGTCTGCTGCACCATGTGGGAATATCCCCCAGACTGGAGTCACCCGCTGCCGACAGATCCACAGCACAGTGCTTACTGGCTGACCCACTGGCTGGCTTACTGGCTGATGGAGGGAGGCCCTCCATCTCATTCTTCTATCTCTCATCCTGAAAATCCTGCTAGGTCTGTTTGAAAAAATATACCGAAACTAACCATCTGTAATCATTCCACACAGACACCACTCAATGCTACCTTCATAATTTTGTCTATAATAGCATAACTGCTTACTAATTCTCATTTTTCTACTTTTAGATTTGAATATTCTGTTAGAAATCAGAATTTTTGCTTTTGACTATGATGCAATAGTTTATATTAAAATGGCCATCTCTCATGAGCGACTAAAGAGGTTAAATAAAAGTACTTTAAAAAATTGTGTGATTGTACCAAAAAGCATCTTCAGCTAGGGATAAAGATCAAGATCCTAGCATTATGAGAAGAGTAATTCATAGAAGTGAAGGGGCATTTTTTACCCACGAATTCTCAATTTCTAAGGGATCAGAATGAGACACCAAGTAGAAAGCATTCTGGTTTTAATCAATATATCAAAACTTACAGAGTACATCTAAAGCTTAGAGGCAATTTTAAATAAAGCCTGAGGGGTGTGTGTGTGTGTGTGTGTGTGTGTGTGTGTGTGTATTTGTATATCTGTCTGTCAGTGTATGTTTGTGTGTATTCTAAGAATATAGAATGAATACAAAAAAACCCTGAAAAATGAAGGAAGGAAATAATGAAGATTCGATTTATTTATATAATTAATAAGCCCTTAGATATAGCTTAAGGCTTCCTCTCCTTTCTTGCCTGTCTGTTAATTCTGTTCCAATTATCCAAGCTTTATTTGAGGTTTTGTTATCTTTTCTGGCGTGTTCTTCCCACAAATATCAGCATCCTTGATTTTTCAAGCTCCTACTTATATGTTATCAATGCATAGTCAACTTTCTTAAGATTCCCATTTAAAATAGTCTTGCACTCTCAATTTATATCTCTTCAGATGCCTCACCTTTTTTAAAAGAATTTTTCCACTTCTTAGCATATTTTCTACTCTCTTGTTCACTTCTGTACCACCATCTTTCTGAAGAGTGAACAGCACATATTTGCCTTCAATAAATACAAGTTGAATGGATGAATCAAGGCAGCTTAATAACTGATAATGCATGCCTGAAAATGTGGATTGTATCAAATCCTTAGATAAACTAATTCTGTGCTCTTTTCAGAGAATAATTTATGACCTCGGGGCAGATTTCTGTCTGGATGTTTGCTTTCTGGCCCAATGTAAATGGGCACAAGTCATAATAAATTATGTAAGATTATTTGCATGCACTGTGATCTTTACACACATTACTTTTGTCAGTGCAGGAAACATTCAATAAAGTCTCAAGACTTTACCAAGAAAACTTTTAGACCAGTTTGAAATTAACATCCAGTTTTCAAACATGGCTAGGCTTTGTATGTCAGCTTAAGTTAGACCAGGTATCAGTCCTACCTTAAATTCTATTCTTACATAAACCAGAGGCAACACAAATGCATTTTTTTTTCAGGATGATCATCACTCCTTTTATTCTGAATATTCTCTTTTATTTTCTTTATTTCCCCCCTTGGAATTATGTATTAACAGCAGTGACAGAGCATAGAAATGGGGAAGGTAAATGATTACATATACTGCATAAATTTTGTAGCTAAAGAATTTAATTCATTTAATAATGTTAAAGAAAATCAGTAAGGGTATTTATCTTAATTATAACATATGTTCATTTGAATGTTAGAGATAAACTTGGACTATGAATGAGAGAAATTGTGTTACACTTCACATATATGTGACTTAGGACTACTAATGCTGCCTTAAGTCTTTTTGGACTTAAGGTTAGGTCTCTTAAGTCAGTTCCTCCAGCTTTCTCTTTTGTTATCCCTAAAAAAGCCCCTTGTACAAGTGATGTACAAGATGGGACTCTGGATATGAATTATGATTTCCAGCAAAATAAGGCAGATAAATGAAAAAAAAGGCACATAACTTCCTGCCAATCATATATTCTGGATGTTGACAAATCTTTTACCCCTGGACATGGGCCAGAAATTAATCACATAGTGAAACCTAAGTTCAAGAAACTTTGGTAAATATAGCAATCATTTTAGTTAAACATGTATACAGCAACAGATCAGGAGTTTTGCTATATTAGAAAGATGGGATAAAAAGATTCTGTGGGATAACTAGCAGACTCTGTTAAGAGTTGTCATGAAGCCATGAAGAAAGATTCAATGAGACTCTTCCTAAGACACATATCTAGTGGACTTACTCTATCAAGAAGAGTGTACCATCATGTGCTGGATGCAAATCAAAATCATTATGGGAAAACAAATTAATTTGGCTAATCCTTTTTTTTAATGTGTAAATGAGTATTATTTTAAAGGCTTAGAAATTAAAGAAAACAAGCAATTATTAGCAGAGATTAAGAAACTCTGAAAGAAGGTAAGATTGAAGTAAAGAATATAGTGTGACTCTCAGAAGAGGATCAGCAGAAACTAACAGATTCAAACATTAGATCATTGTACAAAAATCAGAGAAAAGAGAAGTAGGTATTACTACAAACTCTCTTGCTCCAATTATTTATTGAATTAGGCATTTACAATGTAAAACCTTAATTTTTGACCTGCAGTTTACAACATACATCTATATTCAGCTACAAATAATAAAGTCCAACTTTCAATGGTTTAAATACAATGATATATATGTGCATTTTTTTTACATATCAAATACCAAAGTTAGATAATCTAGTAGCTTTACTATGTCACTAATATTCAGATTCCTTTTATTTTAGTTCACTCATTTTTGGCATATATATTTCAACTTCACTGATATATTGGGGATGACATTTTAGTTAGATGAAGCCACAAAGAAGAAATATGGCAAAGGGAAAAATGGTAAAGCTTCCTTCTGGCATTTTAAAAAGATTCTTATTCCAAAATGGATCAGTTAAAATTGTTTTGATCATAATTATATAATATGGAAATTCTATTAAAGAAAGAAGCTTGAAAAAATTAGAGGTGATCAAAACACAATACCTAGCAGATTACAAGTATTCATTCTAAAGTAACTTTTATAGTAAACTTCCTATTTTCAAAAAAGTGCTTTAGTTTTTATATACACAAAGATAAAATAACCTCTCTGAGTTTCAGTAAGAAAACTGACCCAGTTTATTCAATAACTCTTCTTGACTTTGGATTAGATATTTTTTATCAGTATGACAGCAATTAAAAAATAGATAAATTAGACTGTATCAAATACTGAATTATCACACTTCAAAAGACAGCAACATGAAAGTGAAAAGATGACAAAATGAAAGAAAATATTTGAAATCAAATACCTGATAAAGGAAATATAGCCAGATGTATAAATAAGATTTTCAAATTAACAACCAAAAGACAAATAACCCCCAAATGGAAAAAATTCTAAATAGAAATTTTCCCAAAGAACATCTATAATTTGCTATTAAACATACAGAAGCTCAGCATCATTAATTCTGAAGAGAATATAAATCAAACTGTAAATAAATTCTATCTCAATATTAGGATAGTTATACTAAAAAAGTTGGATAGCAGCAACATGATTTGATAAAGATGTGGGTAAACTGTAACCTTCATATAATGTTAATAGGAATCTATTACAGATATTTTGGAAAAGCTGTTTCTCAAAAAATTGAAGTAGATTTACTTTATGTTTTGTTTATGATGGTTATAGAAATTTCTGGAATTACCTAATGGTGATGGCTAAACAATATTTTGAATTTTCTAATGCCCACCAAATAGCATATTTTAAAAGTGTAAATTTTATGATGTATGAATATTTCAGTAAAAATGAATCTATACACTTAGTATATAAAATGTGAATTTTGCACAAAGTGAATGATCAATCCAAACCTAATGTTAAAACTTTGAGAAGAAAATATAGGAGAATGCGTTGCCAATTTTTTTTATAGCCACTATGAAGAGTCAGAATAAACCCCACTCAAAGTTTGATGAAAATGTCAAAACTGATAATATCACATACACCCATGTTTCTAAAGTGTATGAAAGATTTACTAGTCATATAATAAGACTTTGAGGAAGAACAGAACAAGTTTACCATTTGAGTTCAAAAATAGCTTTAAAGGGCAAGGGAAGTAAATATACTTGTTTTCATGATGGAGAGAGTGGGGCCAGAGTCAGGTCACCTTTACTTCTGTGTTTTGAACTTCCCTTTGGTGCCAAAAGAAGGGAGCTCTCCAGATGTTATTAGCACACTCAAATATGGGGCTAAAGGGGAAGAAGACGGAATAAGGTGCAAAACTGTCAGAACACAAAAAAACGAGTCAAACTCTATATTTACTAGACTTGTATCCAAAATATATATTATTCACCTATCAAAGACAAGACAAAAAGGCAAATGATTGAAACAATCACTTCACAACAGAAGGCATTCAAAAGATAGTAATCACATGAAAATATCCTAAACCTTAATGCACATAAATGAAATTCAAATTAACACAACAGTGCAATTAATTGCAACAGTGCAACAGTTGCAATTAACAACCCACTATATTGACTAAAACCACAAAACTAAATAGTCATTATTGAAGAGACTGCGGTGGCACTGAAACTCTTAAACGTTGCTGGAAAGAATGCAAAGAAATTTATTCAGGCAGATAACTGGGAGTTTCTTATAAGTTAAACATAAACTTACTGCATTTATATATGGCTCACTTTTATACTTTTACTGAAGAAAAATGAAATCCCATTGGTCATAAAGACTTTCACAATAATGTTGATATCACCTTTTTTTGTCTAGTCCTACATGCAAAAAAATGTCCATCAAAAAGGTAAATTTGCAAAAGTAATTGTGTTTTATCCATTCAGTGGTTTCCCACTCAAAAATAAAATGAAACAAATTACTGAGAAACACAATAAAATAAATAAATCAGAGAATATTATGCTGTTTATATAAGAAGGACAAAAAAAGAATACATACCACCTTATATCACATTCTAGAAAAGTTAAATCTTATCTTAAATTACAGAAAATACATACTTATCCTGTTCCTCAGGAAGAGGAGAAGGTTCAAATTCTGAGGGGAATACAAGAATAAATTTGAGGAGGATAGAAAAGGCTTATGACTACATTATGGTGGTTATTCAAGCGCATGGACAGTGGGTATTCATTCAAATTCACGGTTAACCTCATCAAAATGTTTACTTAATATGTGTACTTGGCCATATATAAATTATACTTCATTAAAGATATTTAAAACAACAAGGCACTAATAAAATTATTTCTTATTTCCTATAAGACATTTCCTTTACTTCTAAGAGAATTAGATTGAAGAAATCCATTTGAAAATATTTAAAATAGAATAATGAATTTATATCTTTGTGAATGAGGTAATTATAGTGTCATCCTGAAGAATGTATGGTCAATAAAGGGTCATCAATTTAAAATAGAGGTGGCTTCATTGTTCTGACAATAGCATGCTACTTCCCTGAAAGAGGAAGTTTTATATCTTTAAGTATTTAATAATTCTATTATATGTAATATCTGTCTTCTTAGGTAATATAAGAAGAACATATAAATCTCTCTCTAGAGACTGATTTAAACATCTTCTCTTTAAAGAAATTTATGCTAAATAAGAACACACAGTATTAAAACAATTTCTGTACAGTTTAGAATGTTCATTGAATACATAATTATTTTATAGTGCATCCTGTTGTTATTAAATTGTTTTTAATTTTGTTGATGACTGGTGGGAAATTAATTTCATCAATAATTTAAGGTTACACAAAAATTAAAACAGAAGTGTTACTGTGGAAATTGAAAGTTTGTCATAGTTAGAGAAATTATATGATCTACCTAGTCTCTAAGATATTCTCAAAGAGATGAGTTTGATGCTTCCTTCAACCTCCTTATTTACATATATATTTTCCTTTCACTATTTAACTCTTTACTGACTTATGATTCTCATAATAAGCTTTTGACAGCTGAAAATGGAAGCTATCCCATCCACACAATATAAACAATATTAATTAATACTAAAAGCAAATACAAAGTAAAATACATAAACTCCTTCTAGCTTGATGGAAACAAACAGGTAATAAAGCAGCAAGCAAATTGATTTTCTTCTCCTGGCATGCTAGTCTGGAATGTGATTCAAAGGGACAAGTTCATTAAATATACCAACTTGCACTTCGCTCCATAAAATACCTTTTTTCAATTCTAGATTATGTGCTTGGTGAGAAATGAATTCCCTCATGAAGTTTGTGTGCTGGTGAATAAAATCTACTTTGAAGATAAATGTTATTGTTACTTCTGGATGGAAAACAGTCCACTATACCTGAAGACCATGCTATTATTAGAGAGATGAGTGAGCACCAGTGTGAGCAGTTCATCTTCTCCCTTCTTTGTAGAGACACTGCAGGGAACATAATACACTCCTGGCACCGAGTGCCTTGCCTATTAACACAACTTTCCAACTACTCGGACTTGCTCCAATGTCAGGTAAAAATATCTTCCTTTAAGAGAAGATGAAAAACTATGTATGAGTCAATAACTTATGACCTCAGTATTATCAGCTACACTGTCAACCTTCCTTAAATGATAACTCTTCCTAATTCCCATCATTTGTTTTGTTGTCTGCAGTCATTCTACTACCTTGCCTCCCAGCTTGAGAAATTTGATTCTCTTTGTTGCTTCTAGAGCAGACTCTATAAATTAAATGCATATATATCTATTCTCCTTGTACCCAATGTCTAGCATTGGTTTTAAAACACATTTTGAGTCATATATCTGCCCATTAAAATACATCTTTTCCTTTAGATTAGGTTGTTGCTGTGCTATCTCTATTGTTTCTTATGATTAGAGACTTTCCTGACACTTAAATACTTTTAAGCTCTGGTATTAGAAATGAAGTCTTATTTTTACATAATAATTTCAATTTCTCCATATTATTCTATTTCCTCTCATTTTCAAACTACTAAATTGAAAACCTTTTTCAGCATGCCATAGATAGACTTACAAATCTCTGAATTTTCATAGACACTTCTTTATGTTTCTGCTCTGCCCATGATATATGCTACTACCAACTCCTTATATCATTACTGGTGAGGCAGAGGTAGGCAGTGCATTTTTTAGGAATAAAGTAGATTTTCTAGGAATAAAATATATTTTCTAGAAATAAATAGTATATTTTTGGAAACAACATTGATACTTTCATGAAGTTCAGTGTACTGAATATCTCTTTTTTTTTTTTTTTTTGGTTGTAGTCTTTAATTTCCTATATTCTCTTATACTCTTCTAGAAGGTTAAATATAAATTTATGTGGTAGCATTTCACTTCAAAGCATGGATTTGGAGAACTTAGTTCAGCAAAGTATTCATCTTTCATTAGGCGATGAGGTAGCCTGAACAGGTTCATATAATATAAACATTTTGCTCATTTTTTCTGTTTCAAGGATTCCATCCCTAAAAATCCTCCAAAAGAAGAAAGACATTTGTTAAATATTTCAATATGGCTTCTTCTCAATCCTTTTAAGGAAATAATATGCCCTCTATATGACACAAGAACATATTTAGTAGAAATCATGTGTAACTCTTAGCAATGGAGGCAAGAGTAAAAAATTTGCAATGGAGTCATTATAAGACCAAAAACTGGAGGTGGGGGTAGAAATGATTAACATTATCATTAAACTAGCTATAACAATGAAAAATCCTCTACCTTGGCCTGGAGAAGGGAATATAGGGATTGTCAGTCACGACAAAGGACTGCTATAGAAAAAATCTGTAGTCAGGGACCAGAGGTGGGATATGGAGATTGAGAGCCATTACAGAGAATCACAGGCCCTTATTGAATCCAGTCACAACCTAGAAATGATTCATTTAACAACACATAAAAATTTCACAAAAGGATGAACCCCTCCCCCAAAAAGGAATACTACATCAGAACAACTCCTGCCCTGGCAAAAGGCAGTTCTGTCCCAAGACTGTCCAGCTGTGTCTATGCAGGCATCTCTTTTAACAAATCTTTTCCTTTTAAAAACAGCAGCAGCCTCAGCAGCAGTTCTCTGCCAACCTGAGTCTATGCAGGTGCCTCTTTTTTTTTTTCTTTTCATTTTCCTAATAAACTTGCCCTTTTAAAATGCAGCCTTTGCTTGTTTGAGTCTATCCAAACATATTTTCCTTGGTAAAATCACTGGGTCGCTGAAAGAGGATCTCTGCAGAAACTTTTCTCAGAGGTATCCCAAGGGCCCTCCTCACAGAAGCCCAGCATTCCATCAGAACCTGATCATTAATGTATTCCATAAATATTTTTTACACAAATAGAAAGAGCCAACTCCCATATGTAGTGAGGACATGAGAATTTATAAATGTCCAGTTTAATTTTTGAATTCCATTTAATACTATAAGGATAATAGCCCTTCCATTATTTTCAAAAAGAGTGACCTTTCAAGTATTCAGAGAAGTAAACTTATCTTCAGAGTTACTGAAAATGAATTTTGTATTTTCACTATAACACATAGCTTATGCAACATAGGTTATATATTTTTAAATGCTTTTGGACAGGAGAGTCCTTCTATTACAACTTAAGAAATGGTGCCAGTTAGAATGTGATCTGCCCATCATTTCCCCTTCTTTTAAAATTCCAAATTATATTATTTAAATGTGTTCTCAAAGAGTTTACCCCTGGAAACCACTCTTAGGCTTCGTGGGGTACAGAATAGCCTGGCTGCTGATTGGTTTTAGCCTCAGGAAATATCGCACCAACTCCCAGCAGTCTCCAATGACTACCAATTTGCTTCCCAGTGTGATGGAGGCATTGCCTGTGGTCATTACTGCCATATTTGGTAAAGAGCTTCACTGTTTACTGATTGCCCTTTCTTTCTTTCATTCAAGGTAAAGACAATGAAAACAACCAACTGCAAGTTTAAAATTTAACTCTCAAACTTTCATTTGAAGGCTCTTCCTTCATACTTTGTACTCAATCAGTTATGCTCTTTATTCTATTCATGTCATTTAACTTTTCATTTTAATAACTTCTGAACTTGAATATTTAAGTTAGTATTTTTTTATGAGTTTTGTCCTTAAAGCTTTTGGTAAAACTCAAATTTTAAAATGAAGAAAAATAATATTTTCTGACAAAGGTAAATTCATATACATGGGCAAATTATTAATGGAATTTGAGCAACTGGTTTTATAGATTGTTTTATGGATTAGTCTCCCCCATGGAATCATCTGATCGGTGGATGGCAGACTTCTATTTAAAAGTGATAGTATCAGCCAAAATACTACATTCATTTTATGGGTTCTTTAACTTAAGAATAGGATAAATTTTTACATTAGAAAAAGTGGCTGAAGTTCTTACACTTCTGCTGAGGATGTTAATCTATAAATTCATAAGGTGTTTAAAAGGCAGTATTTTTTTTAACTTTAGATCAAATAATTATAATTTAGTATATACAAATCCACTTGGTAATTTAAAACATGTCCTGATTTGGGACAAAGTCAGTAGTTATTATGGGAAAAAAGGGAAAGATAAGGTAAGTGGTTAAATAAAGCAATGCCACCTCAAAAAATATCCCTAATAAAAGAAAAAATTATATTAACAAACTTAGTGTTAACAAGTTTGAGTTATTCTTGGATATACATATACAGTTGGTTACTGACTCTACCCTCAGGCCATAATAGGTCCATAATAATCCAAGAATCTGGATGGCTTCTCACACAGGTGCTTACTTGAAGTTTTCTTTTTTTTTTTTAAGATTTATTTATTTAGGCCTCCCCGGTGGCGCAGCGGTTGAGCGCTGCGCTGTGGAGCTGTCGGCAGCGGTGACGCGAGTTCGACGCCTGGTCGGGGAGAATCCCACATGGTGGGGCAGACCTCTCCTGCCTCGCCCACTGCTCCCCTCAGCAGTGTACTTCTGATCTGCCTGTTCTGCTCCCCGCTCTGTCTCTGGTGAACCCTCTCGCTGCCCCACGCCTCTGGCCTGTACCCCAGCTTGTATGTAAAAAATAAAAATAAAATAAAAATAAAAATTCTATTTCATTAAAAAAAAAAAGATTTATTTATTTATGCATACAAGCTGGGGTACAGGCCAGAGGTGTGGGTCAGCTAGAAGGTTCACCAGAGACAGAGTGGGGAGCAACACAGGCAGATGGAAGGAAATACACTGCTGAGGGGAGCAGTGGGCAAGGCAGGAGAGGTCTGCTGCACCATGTGAGAATCTCCCTGCCCGGTGTCTAACTTGAGTCTCCCGCTGCTGACAGCTCCACAGCGCAGTGCTTAACTGCTGCACCACCAGGGAGGTCCATTACTTGAAGTTTTGTTATAAAACAATTGCTTATGACCTGGTTCAAATGTCTTTCACCTAGTTCAAAAGAGATAGGTAACGCAGGTCCTCTCCATGACTGCCTCATACCATTAAAAAAAAATGGATCCACAATGTCACCTTTTCATAAAACTAAGGGGGAAAAGAAGCTACAAACTATATTTAGGTAAATGGAACTGCAGTAACTAGCAGGAAAAATTATACATTTATTAGGTGACTTGGAGATTCAGTTATACAACATTTTAATAAGTTATAATCTGTTACCAAAATGTATGTGACCTGAAGAGTTCAGCTATTTAAGTATAGATAAAATTAGGCAATAGTATAGATTTAGTAACTACTCCTTAGACATTTTCTGAAACTACATAAAAGTAGAGACTGTTCCTGAATAACTACTTTGTATTTAATATGAATACCATTTTATGTATTTTTATTTTTATAAACAATGCTTGATCCTGTGTTATTTTTCACATTATCATTATATTTCTACATTTTGCTTTCTCAAATTTCCTCAGAAAGTTAGCATAAACTTTGGCATATCACTTCCACCAAGTTGGTAGATAAATTATGATAATGCACTGACAATTACAGAGATAATTTATTATATTCTAGGTACTTTTGATGCAGTGAAACAGGACAGGTCTCTCTTCCTGCCCCATCAGATAAAGACTCCTATAAGTTTGTCTTCTTGCATTTTAAGGAAAAGGAAGATATCACTAAGATGATAATAAGGAGGTTAAACATTAGGTGTTAACAAAACAAGCTTGCATCACTCAAAATCTCCATATGCCTGCATCAAAAGCACCTGCGGACCCTCACCCATCTCCCTTTTGTTTTATTCCTTTGTATAAATCCCCCTGCCCTCTGCCAAGGAGTAAGCAGGTGGTCTTTCAGACAGGAGTCTGCTGCCCTCCTCAGTTTGTCTACAAATTAAACTATTTTTCCTTTTCCTCAAACTGTTTCTCTTTATTGGCTGAGAGGAACTGAGTCTAGCATTCAGTATCACTTTGTTAAGGTTTTTATGTAGGACTTCATTTCATCTTCACATCAAGGGCATTTCACTAAACACATATTCTCACATGTATTTGTGTGTGATGTGTCCATTATTATTCCCTTTGAAAAGGCTAAGAGAAGTTGACTGATTTGCCATCGGTTACAGAACAAATGGCAGAATTCAGATAGTATCTATGTCTTCTGACACCAAATCTATTTTGCCCTGGAGAATTATTTTTACAATTTTACAATTCAATAGATTTTGATTTATAGTACATGCAGTTATAACACCCATTCATGTTCAACTTCTGTTTATTCTGCTCATACTTTAGTACTAATATTAGGAGCTCAAATAGTTTCCTTGTTCTTCACATGGCTTTCTGGTCTGCTTTATATTTGCAAATAACTTGAGATAGACTTCCTTGACTCCTAGAGTGAAATGTGACCATTCAAATACTTTCTCTAATCCAATTGATTTCTTTTTTTCTTTTATCTTCAGAAGTAAAATCCACATTGAGGGAATAACTAGAGAAAAAAAAATCTAGAATAAACTATAAGTATAATGTAATTGGCCTAAACTACAAGGAATTATTATTGAAGACAAAGCAAATATCAAATAAGAAAATATTTTGAATATATAAACTAGAAGGAAAATATTTTCACTCTAAGCGTATCAGGAATTATTTTGTTTGGCAACATCTTCAATATGTTTATTTAAACTAATGTTATTTGCCAATTATCCAAGTATTTTATGTATAAGATAGATGACATTTTAACTCATAAGTGACAGGCAACATTAGAAATATTTTAACAAATATTATTTTGTATGCATTATAATTATTACTTTATAACTCTTTAATTATGAGTTAATTTAGAAAAAGGGACTATACTTCATGTTTCTTTATCAAAATCTTCAAAAAAGGGTAAAACAACCTCATGTCTTCTTTTCAGCCAGTGTCAACATATGTTAATTTTAAAATCTTTGTACTCACTGTATGTATAGCTCTCATGCAAGAAGTAACAATTGATTCACTCAGCTTCTCCATTCTCATCTTGAGACCAACAAATCGGAAATAATTGCTAGATCCAAGCCATGTAATTAGACAGTATAACATCTAAGATACTTTTTTGTCAGCTTGCCAAAAAGAGAATTTTAGTAAGTGATACATTACACCATAAAAATCCTCCTTCAACAAGCCTTTTAATGATGATAAATAAAGAACTTGTGCAAACCCAAGCAATTAATCCTTTTGAAACATTCCACTGAAATCACTAACAAGGCACCCAGAAATGCAAATACTTACATAAATTATTCCTTTGTGAATTCAAGCATGGGATACCACATTTTTTCTCTCTCCTTAAAAGTTAGTTTCATAAGTAAGTGAATCCCTTTAAGTCTTAATTCAAAAAAAATTTAGATTCAAAAGATGTGTAAAACAAAATCATATTAGATATGTTAACAAAATTAGATAAATATTTTAGATATTTTTATTATTAATCTTCTTTGGATTTTTCTCTAATGAAACACATATGATGCCATATACTTAAAAAATTGAATTTATCTATACACGACTACAGTGAAATATCTGAAACCAATGAGTACAATGCACATGTGATACAAAAGTTCAATGACTATGTAAAAATAAGAGAACATTCACATTAGGAATACACCCTCATGAAAATGGCAGCCTATACTCCTAGTTAACATTAACTTATTTAACATTTTTTAAGTCTTTTTTTAAGGATTTATTTATTTATGCATAAAAGCTGGGGTATAGGCCAGAGGTGCGGGGTGGTGAGAGGATTCACCAGAGACAGAGTGGGGAGCAGAACAGGCAGATTGTTTAAAGTGTACTGTTGAGGGAAGCAGCAGGCGAGGCAGGAGAGGTCTGCTGCGCCATGTGGGAAGCTCCCTGGCCAGGTATCAAACCCATGCTTCAGTGGCTCTGGATAGCTTCATAGTGCTGCACTTAACCCTAACCCATTGCGCCACAAGGGAGGCACAACTTATACAACATGTTAAAGAACCCTTTCATGCTCACAATGCTTCCTTACAGTGAGGAAACTGTGTTAGGCAAAGAAAAAGAAAACACTTTGCTAGATACTGCAGTGGACATCAATATTACAATATTCACTGAATGCCTAATATGAATCTCAGTTTCATAAATTATGTGGAAATTGGGTCTAAGTATTGCAAGTGCAAGTAAATTATGTTTCTGTTATATATGGATCCTTAATGCAATCACTGTGACCTGTTCCTAGAGAGGGTCTCCATATGCATTTTGATAGAGAAATTAAATAGTATTTTATAATGTATGATAACATAAAAAAGATTATTCAACTAGAAGTGAGTCTTTAGTTAAGGAAATTCATTCATTATTAGTTGAACAAAATTAAGAATTTATGAATACTGAATACTGGAGATCAGTAAAAATCTTCACAGTTGGAGATTAGGGGAGCATGAGGTATTTTGCTTAGGGGACTGTCAAAAGTTTAGATAAATAAATATTTATCTGTTTAGATAAATAAATATTTTTGATTTTCCAAAATTTAGAAGAAAAGTGGACTTGAAGCTTCCATGTGGGACCTTGAATCTTCTGAAATACATTTTTCTTGTGATGGTAAAAGTGTAGGAAAAGAATGAGTGTGCAAGCAGTTATGAGGACAGAGAGAACTGGACTCATGAACCATAGTCCAGAAGACATCATGAAGGAGTTGACATGGAGGGACTGGAAGTTCCAAAAATGCCTCATGACCTTAAATATGTTCACTTTGCACTATTTATGCCATCTGTGATCACGGAACATTCCTTACACTTTTCCTTTGCTAATAAAATATTTCCTAATAATTTTAGGGGTAAGCACTGAAAGTGGCAAAATTTATATAAAAATGTATGTTAGATCTTATAATCACTATCTATGTACAATATTACAGATTACTGCATCTTAATGATTTTTCATATTCCAAAATCTATATTACAAAATGCCTATGCAATTATGATATTTTTATTTTCTTGCTTGATTTTCATGAAATATAAATTTATCTGTGCTATAATAAAATAGGTAGAAAAAATTGTAAACATTTGTTGAACTACTAGGTATTTGAGTAGAGAGTACGTATTTATTGCAGTTTTCTTTGATTTTCTGGCTTACTCTCTTACTGTCTCCTTCCTTCCATCCTTCCTTTTTTTCTTCTGATTAATATGAGATAGAGATCCCTCAACCACCCCCTCTTATGCAATTTCTTGTAAAAGTAAAGTCAAACAACTTCTAATACTACCAAAAGCATATCCTGTGGTAAAGTATTCACCACATGAATACCTACTCTTGGTGGAAATCTAAAAGACCCATTATTAAAATTAATTAAATCTTATTAATTGAATATTGAAGGTTAAAATATTAGAAAACACTAGCTCATTTTGACTAGAAATATTAATAGAATGTGCTGTGCATTCCTAAAATAAGAATATGTTTTCTTCAAGATCTACAAGTTGAGCTGGCAAGCCAGAGTGATTGTTTGACTCCAAAGGTCAGCAGGATGAGACCCAGGAAGAAGAAATGTTTAAATTCAAGGTCGAAGGCAGGGAAAAGTTGGTGTCCCAATTTGAAGATAGATAGGTGGGAGAAATTCTCTCTTCCTTGAGGAAAGTCAGCCCTTTCATCCTATTTAGGCCTTCAACCAACTGTACAAAGCCCATATGCTTTAGGGAAAACAATATACATTATTCTGTTTACTAATTTAAATGCTCATTCATCTTTGTCACTCTCACAGAAAACACCTAGAATAAAGTTGGACCAAATATTTGGGACCCGTTGGCACAGTCATGTTCACAAGTAATGTTAACCATCCACTGAAAGGCTGTCGTATACCTTGGAGGATGTGTGATAGCATCTCTAGTCTCTAAACATTATATTCTGGTAGCATCCCTCTGTCTCGTTTGTGAAAATGAAACAACAAGAAAAATAAAAAATGTTTCCAGATATTGAAAAATGCCCCTTCAGTGAAGAAAGACTTCTATGATGATGATCGTCTTTTATATGAGATGATAAACTCCTTCATATATTATCACCTTTAATCCTCACAAGCAATTTGGTAGAAGACATTGTCATGATCCAAATGAGTAGTTGGGACCCAGAATTATCAGATAATATGACTAATACCACAAAGTTAAAATAACTATGGAGCCAATATTTAAATCCATGTCTGGAATAAATCTAATACTCCAACCCACTTTCTGTTTTCAGCACATCATACAACTGACAATTGAAAAGTGAGTTGAAAATACAAAAATTATAGATTGTGAGTCAACAAAGAATATATTAGAAAGTTAAATCCACAGTTGGGAATGGAATTTGCTTAAGAGAAGCAATATAATTTTTGGTCTTAAGAGGAAGGAATACTTTCCGATGAGAATTATGGCATCTGGAAGTTTTCTATGGATTCCATGGTTCATGTAAACCTACACAATTGAAATGAATTTTATTGTAGTGATATTTTGGGTCATTGAATATCTGCTGATCCCTAGATGTCCCCCTTCTCCTTTTACAAATCTTAAATGCTCACAGTATAAATCATTACCTCTACTTTTGTGTGTGTGTGTGTTTGTCCTAGAATATACTAATGTGTGACCACAAATAAATACATTGTCCAAACAAAATATTCCCTGATAAAAATAAAAGGACTTCAGAGGAACAGGACATAATTTAAGTAAATTTTAGGAGTCTATAATAACCATAGAATAAGCTGTTGTGGGGGAGAGAAAAGGTAAGTATGAAAAAAAGTTTGTCTATTCTAAAGAGAAGTAAGCAAAATGGATGAGTCTATGACTAATTGAAAACATTGATACTGGATAATATGGCAAATATATCTATTTTTTCTGATTCTTCATAGTTATCAGTAGGGAGACAAATTAATAAAATGTGGATAAAAATGTTTCCAAAAATATGTTCAATTGGAACACTATAAAATGCATTTTATTTAGTGTGAATCTCTTTGAACATCAATATTAATTCATATAAAAACTAAACTAAATCTAGTAAAGCCAACCAGAAGTCACAGCAACATATAATTTGTATACTAAAATCAATTGGACCTATTGATGACTGGTAAACACTAGATGGTGGATTATTCAAGATTTCAAATACTGATTTAAAAGTTCTATATGGGGCCTCCCCGGTTGTGCAGCGGTTAAGCGCTGCGCTGTGGAGCTGTCGGCAGCAGCAACGCGAGTTCGACGCTCAGCCAGGGAGAATCCCACATGGCGAGGCAGACCTCTCCTGCCTTGCCCGCTGCTCCCTTGAGCAGTGTATTTCTGATCTGCCTGTTCTGCTACTTGCTCCGTCTCTGGTGAACCCTCTCGCCGCCCCACGCCTCTGGCCTGTACCCCAGCTTGTATGTATAAATAAAAAATAAATCTTTAAAAATAAAATAAATAAATAAAAAAAAATAAAAGTTCTATATGATTTCTCAAAGAAAGCTTTATTGCTATTGATTTAACCTGAAGCAGTCCAAATATAACACATCTGTATTTGCAACTTACAAAATAAGCAGCTAAAAATAAAAAAGTAAAAATGGTTGATGAAGTGCTCAAGAACTGCTAAGATTTAAAAACTGAAGAGTTATAACAAACCCAGTGAATACATACATCAAGGTAATTTTAGAAGACAATTTTTTTTAAGCCATGTCTGTTTGTCTACAGTTTATAAGTGATAGTAAATAATACTGTTTGATTTTTAAAAATGGAGTGGTTTTATTATTTGAAAAAATATTTTTATTGTCCACAGTTTGTTTTGTTGTTTGTTTTTCTAGATATATACCATATATTAGTGAAATAATATGATACTTCTCTTTTTCCAAATGTCTTATTTCACTATGCAAAGTTTCCTTAAGTTCCATCAACATTGTTGCAAATGGCAGTTTTGTTTATTTTTTAATAGCTGAATAGTATGCTATTGTGTATGTTTGTTCTTTGTCATTCTTCAGTTGATTTGACAGTTGTTTTCAGTTCTTGGCTTTCATAAATAATGCTGAACTTAGCATGTGGTGGATATATGTCTTCAAATTAGTGTTTTTGTATTTTGGGGATAGCAGATAGTGATTAAGAGGTATAGACCATTCCACAGCCAAAGGGGATTATTGATTAATATATATCTCCTATATAAACATTTTGGTTAGTGATTAGTTAGTATGCTATACTGCACATGATATCTGAAAATCCTATAGTGCTTTGTCTCAAATGCATAAAATATATTTTCACTACAACTAAATGTAGTATGCATAGGATACTGTTTATTAAATAGAGCATTTCTTGACTAGTAAAATCAGTGTGGAGCAGGTTGTAGCTTGCTTTGAATAAGAAATAAGAGGTTCAATGACATTCTTCAAAAAAATAGAACAAATAGTGATGAAATTCATGTGGAACCACATAAAACCCCGCATAGCTAAAGCCCTCCTGACTAAAAGGAAAGAAAATGGAGGGATTACAATCCCAGATTTCAAACTATACTACAGAGCCGTAATGATTAAAACAGCATGGTACTGGAACAAAAACAGACAGAAAGACCAATGGAACCGAATAGAAAAACCAGAAGTAAAGCCACACATCTATGGATAACTAATCTTTGACAAAGGAGCAAAGAAAATGCAGTGGCACAAAGACAGCCTATTCAATAAATGATGCTGGGAAAACTGGACTGCTACATGCAAAAAAATGAAGCTAGACTACTACCTCACACCCTGCACAGAAGCCAACTCAAAATGGATAAGACCTGGATGTAAGACCAGAAATGAGAAAATTTATAGAAGAAAATATAGGCAAAACTCTATACAACATACATCTCAGCAAAATCTTTAAAAGCACATTCCCCAAAGCAAAGGAAGTGAAGGACAAAATAAACAGCTGGGACTACATAAAAATAAAAAGCTCTGTACAGTAAAAGAGACATTAACCAAAGCTAACAGACACCCTACTAATTGGGAGAAGATCTTTGCACACAATACAACTGATAAAGTTCTGATAACAAAAATCTACAAGGCGCTCACACAACTCAACAAAAACAAAATCAACAATCCAGCCGAAAAATAGGCGGAAGAGCTAAAAAGACACTTCTCCAAAAAAGAGAAGCAAACAGCCAACAGGTACATGAAAAAATGTTCATCATCACTCATAATCAGGGAAATGCAGGTCAAAACCACACTGAGATACTACCTCACACCAGTGAGAATGGCACACATTAAAAATACAGGCAACAACAAATGCTGGTGAGGATGTGGAGAAAAAGGAACTCTTCTGCACTGCTGGTGGGATTGCAAACTAGTTCAACCACTATGGAAAGCTGTATGGTGATTCCTCAAACTGCTAAAAATGGAGCTTCCATATGGCCTAGCAATACCACTCTTGGGAATCTACCCAAAGGACACAAAAACAATAATCCAAAAGGATACATACACCCATATGTTCATTGCAGCACTGTTTATAATAGCTAAGGTATGGAAACAACCCAGATGCCCAAAACTAGATGACTGGATCAAGAAGATGTGGGACATATACACAATGGAATACTATTCAGTGTTCAAAAATGATAAACACATGCAATTCACAGTGACATGATGGAACTAGAAGGAATCATGCTCAGCAAAGTAACCCAGAAAGAAAGAGAAAAATATCGAATGGTTTCACTTATAACAGGGATATAGAACCAAATATGAGAGAGACACCCAGACAGGGAGGGAGAGGATAAGGGCTCAAAATGGGGTAGAAAAGGGCACAAGGGACCATGGTGATGGGTCACAGGTTAATTGGTTTTGGGTTACCCAAGGGGAATACAAAATGTAAAAGATCTAAATAACAATAAAAAATTAAAAAAAAAAGAAATAAGAGGTTCATGCAGCATTAAAAAGAAGCAAAGACAAATGCTTATATTCTGAAACTCAGTAATATATTGTCGTACTGTGAATAGAAGTATGTGGCCAGGTAACTAATTATTGCATTCTCATAGCTATATTATCTGTATCTGCTTTTATATTCACCATCGCATATTAAAATATGAATTGATTTATAAATGATTTATACACTTGCCAAGAGAGTAGTACAACATAGTGACATGAAAGCAGCATTATAAAACTCATTAAATATGAATCCATTTTTCTAAAATAGACATAGTAGCGATTGTTTAATATTTTTTTTCTAAAATGTTTAATATGAAATGATAACTTCAATAAACTCAAGTAGATGCTATGTTACAAAATATATATTTTAGCTGGAGTCTATAGTTAGTCTATAGTTCAATACAGAGTGAATAATTTTACAAAAACCATAGCCTGCATCTCTTCTAAATAAAACATATCTTTAATATTACATCTTCCTGCCATATTAGATGACAGCAATATTCAAACAAGAAAAATTATCTTGTATAAATAGGCTGCTACTATAGTGTCAGATTATGACTTTTCAAATACGCTATGTTTCTAAATGTTTATTTAGGAATTTAGAGACAGTGTGGCTTTTTCCTGTAAGCATTCAAATAAAATGAACCTTTATTTCGATAATACCCGAAAGCATAAATGTTAGAAAGTAGAAGAAAAATGATATTTAAATCTTAGCTTGATAGAACAGAATTACAGTACTTTGACCCAGAAAAAAACTGAAATTAACTCAAAAACTATTCAGACTTACAATTAATACCAAGGAAATAAAGGTAGTAAGAATTATGTTGCAAAAGCAAAATTTTGTTTCTTTTATGTAAGTTTCAGTGAATAGAAACAATGCTTGGAGCTGTTAACTCCTTTCATTAAAAAATAGTTTTCAAAGATTTTTTCTCAAAGCATAATATAAAATTACCAGAAACAACTTATTTGTGTGTCATGCTTTCTACAATGAAATTAATTAAGGATATAGATCCCAATACTCATGTCAGTGACCTCTCTGAATCAGGGTTATACTCCTACTTAGATCATATCCAAAATACTGAATTTTAGATTTGAAAATTACAATAAAAACCTGTAAAACTGAATTTCAGCTTGAGACTCATAATACATTTTGCTTTATTTTTCTGTTGCAGAACCTGAATTTAATAAACATTTTCATAATTGTCTTTAAATATTTTTCTTTTCTAAAATTGTAAAATAGTTTTATGACTATTTCTCACTGTATCCTATTTACCCCTGCACTCTAAAAGAGGGAAATAAAAACAATAAAATATTTATATACCATTTCATTTATCAAATAGTCATAGATACAGAATATGCGGGAACAGAAAAGCTGTTTTCCTATCGCATCTCTGTGTGGGCACTTCTAAAACTTGTTAGGAGAAAAAATTTCTATTGATTGCTGAGGGAAAAAATGTAACTATACTTCATCAAACATTTTTGTGTTTACAAAAGGCTGCCATTATTAAAGCTTCAAGTTAAACTAGCTGTGACTTAAAGGTCAGAAAATAAAGCAGAGGCAAATAAAAAAATACATAAAATTTTATATTATTAAATTCTGCCACTGTGAAAAGTGTTTTTACTTGAAAACTTTCAAAGTTGGTTTTTTTTTTAAGCTTGGAATATAGGAGCACATGTATTCACATTTACCTGAAAAAAAATGTACTAGGTTTGGAAGTTGAGATATCATGGAAACCTTTCTAAATAACGTGTGAAGACAGTCATAACTAAAAACACAGCCCTACAAAGTCAATGACTAGATGTCGCATCAAAAGGACATGGTCTGAACAGAAATACTAGAGAAAAGGTATGAGGTAAACAGGATAGATTAAGCCACAGCCTTATTTCCGCAATTTTAACTTCAAGGGCAATGTCAGCGAATTTCAATCAATCAAAAGCATTTAGTCACGATGAATTCTGTATTTTGTGAAATACCAGCTTTGCCAGAGGATATCAAACAAGAGAATATAATTTCTAATTTCTAATGACTGATTTTCCATAAGCTATGGTTTCTATTTTTGCCCATTTTTATTTTTAGTATATTATAATTGTATTATTCATCATGGTTAATTTTTCTGTCAGCTTTAGAATAAAGTTTGACACATCAATACTGCTGTTTGCTTAATCAAATTATATTAATTGCAATGCCTTCCACTACTACTTCTCCCTCTCCTCCCCTCCTCAACCTCCTCTGTTACTATCAGCTCCAATATGCCTGAATAATTTCTCACAAATTGTATTTTTCAAGGAATTATAATCTTGATGAGTGTAGGAGTCTCCATTTTGCTTATTGATATATTGCCAGTGTTTCTGAAAATGTATGTCATAGAAAGTACAAAAAAAAAAAAGGAAAAAGATAATACATTTGAAACTTGTACCTGTTGCTTGTGATTCCTTATAATTTTTTTTTAAATTGATAATTTTTGTTTATTCCTGCTTCAGGACAGACTTAAAAGATCTGAATATACGATATAACGAAAACATATTCTAAGTGCTGAATCAACTAATAGGAGTCAAAACAGTGAGTTTTGCCAGATCTATTTAATCAGAGCAATGTAACTACAAAACTACAAAAGCGATGACTGAACAAAGTTCTCTGTTTATTGTGTGTGTGGGGAGGGAATGGTTAAGAGGTACTTCTTGATTTTTTTCAGAATATAGTATTTTACAATATAGGAAGATTTCTCTGCCAGAAATGCTCACTATTCAATACTGGTTAACTCCTTATATCACACATGTCAGTTTAGATTGTCAATATGAGACAAGTACATTACCTTTATCCTCTCTAAAGAAGTTTGCCCACCTTTCTGTTATTTTCTCTTAATTCTTCAGACTATTATATATACATATGCACCTACCTGTGTCTCCCCTATTAGAACTTAATAGATTTAGTAGACTTAGGAAGGATTAGAAAGTATACTGGTGGGGAGGGGTGTAGGATCTATTCCAATTTTAGTCTCACGATTTATACAATGGTTGTTAAAAAAAAAAAAACAGGCAAAATATTAGAAATTTATTCTTGCATGAAAACTTATGCACACTGGTAAATGTATCTTTTCTTTCTATTTTTTTTAATGTCACGCGCATAGAAGGTGCTCAGTTAATATTTGCAGGCTTTAATCAAGATGTCCACAATGGGATCACCTCTCAAGAGATCCTTTTGTTTCTCTTCTTTTTTTGTGTCTTTCCCTTTTGAGTAAAAATATAACAGCCTAAGTTATTCTCCCCTCTCATAATACCCATTAGTTAGTACCAATTTCCTTAATGCTTTAGCAAACTCTCAAATATTTGTGTAGGTTTGGATCCATGGAATGAATTGTGGCTCTCTTAATGGTCCAATGTTAAAAATATTTAACAAAGGACATCAACCAGTTGAACATGTCAGCCGCTGAGAGCTAAGGTAAAGCATAGATTACTGATTAAAAGCATAGATTTTAGCTGCTTTAAATATGATTCAAACTCCAGCTCTTTCTATCATTAGATGTATGATTTTTGAAAAACTTGGTGATTACCAGTAAATCATTAATTACATATTGCATAGTTCAATACGTGTAAATAATTTTAAACTGTATGTAGCATGCTATAAACAATGTGTTTTATCTATTACTGAAAACATATACTACATGAAGGAAATATCTACAAAAGGATTAGAGGAGACTAATTTCCAAGGAGGAGGAGGACTATCGCATATATCAAATAGCTCCTCTGTGTGCAATATTTTCAAATTATTTCATTTCCTTATATCTTGATTATTTCATTTGTGAAATCAGCATTCTAGTAATAGTGCCTATCACAAGTATTTCAAGGGCTACAATTTTATTAAAAGCCCTGCAAACAGGTCCAAATAGATATTAACATTAAAAAATAGTGCTCTCTTTTGATGATGATGAGGATATTGGCGATAATGATCCTATAAAAGTATACAAGATATATGACAAAATATTAACATAGTGAAATTACTGGTGACTTTGATATTCTATTTTATGTTCATTTATCAAGTATATGCGTAAACATTTCTCTGGATAAATATTTGTGCTTTTAGAACATTAAGTTAATCGAGCTGCCAGTGTTTCACCAGAAAGGGTTTTACATAGTTACTATATTCCTATTAAACACATTTAATTAGTAAGTCACTTGATAAGACCAATTGCTAAGTGCAACTGTTGACTTGTGATTTTAAGTATGATGAGATTTTCTTTTTTTAATTCAAAGATACTAATTTATAGTACATTTGTTATAGTTTTTGTTTCATGGTGCAGGTATATTTTTATTGTTTGTTTTTCATCTGCTCCAATTTTGGTATTTCTTCTAGTTAGAGCTTACAGTGATGAATGACAACTTTAATCTAAAATATAGTAGGTAGAAAAAATGAAAAAAATGTGGAGTTATAAATTAATGTCTTTGTAAAATACGCTATTGATTTTTGGAGAGTTGCTAAGCAACTATTGTGAAGTAAATTGCTTAAACACTTCTTTGATTTTAATTAGTTTCATAAAAAATATTTAGACATATGAGATGCATATTCTAATTTGATATTATCCATAATATTTTTTTCTTAGTGATAAAGAATACTGAAATAATAAGCATTTGATTTTTTTTAAGATATCATCAAATAATCTAGGAATTTATGTACTGCAATTTCAAAGCTTGTGTACCAGCACACAATTATCAGGAAAATTACTTAAGGTCATTTTTATATCTAATATATGATAATAAAGTTGCAGCCCAGTCAGCAAAACCTTGGCATAACCTTTATTCTGTTCAGAAAATTCTATTAATTCTAATTGTTGCAGGCTTAATGAAAGTGTGATTCAATATTCTCTAACTGACCTTGGGCCATTTCCTTTAAGGGGTGGTCATGTGACCAAGAAAGATATATGAATCATTTTGACTTTGCCTCACATACACTATAACTTCAAAGGAAAAGGGAAAAATATTCTCTATTTATAAATTTTTATAAGAACTTTAACACTGCTAAAGCATATAACTAACTAAATTCAATTCTATTCAAAAGTATTATGTACCTGTCCTTCTCACTCCTTTGTGATTTCTCCTATTGAACCAGCTTCATTCTCCCTTACATACTGATATAATTCTGTATATATTTAAAATATATCCTCCAATTCTTTGCTTTATCTGAAAACTTGCTTCTTCCTAAGGATATCACTTCATCTGCAGCTCAAACGAACAGATGATTATATATTTTAACAAAAATTATTTCAATAGAATGGCATGAAGCTAGTTTCTAAAACTCAAAAGCATTATTACTTATAAGCTCATTTTTAGAAATGCAAATCTGAAGTTTGTCTTCCAGTTATATCGCTTTTTACCATTTCATTCATTTAAGTATAAATTTACCTAAGAATGACTGCCTCCAACTTTACAAGAAAATGTATACTAGTGAGAAATTTCTAAAACTTCTAGTTCCCCTACCCATTCATAAAATACTTTCAAGTCATACCCGTTTCCATCTTTTCTTTCTTCTTGATTGATAGACCATTTTCATAGGTGTAATTTTAATTTGCATTTCCTTGGTGATAGTGATGATGAATCTTTTTATGTGTCTGTTAATCATCTGTATGTAGTCACTGGAGAAGTATCTATTTAGCTATTCTGCCCACTTTTTATTGTTTTATTCTTGTTACTGTTGATTCTTCGTATTTTTTTATTTCTCTTGCTTTTGGAGTCGAGTCCCCAAAGACAACCATGAAATCAATGTCATGGAAGATTTTGCCTATATTTTCTTCCATACATTTTGACTGCAGGTCATATATCTAAGTCTTTAATTGTCTCCTGGATATTTCTAAGGAAATCATTTTGAGTTAAAGATTCAAGAGTACTCTTGCACCTTGTTATAAATATCAACTTTGTAAAAACAAAGGAGTTTTACCAAGCCAAAATAAATAGCTTTGATTCCTGAATTCATTTTGACCAAAATAATAAAGTTTTTTTTCCCAGGGAGTATTTACAGAATTAAAAAAAAAGACACATATTACAAACATTTTAACAGGAAGATGTAAACAGCTTCAAGTCTCTATCTCAAGCAATGCTTATATTGTAAATAATGTGTGTGCTTTTTCAAATGCAAAATTTTATAAAACTTTATTCCATATATAATTGGGTATATTACTCCAGTTATTTACTTAATAATTTCCTTTATCTTGGGCCTCCCCGGTGGCGGAGCGGTTAAGTGCTGCGCTGTGGGGTTGTCAGCAGCAGCAATGCAAGTGTGACGCCAGCCCGCTGGGAGAGATTCCCACTTGGTGCAGTAGACCTCTCCCACTGCTCCCATCAGCAGTGTATTTTCGTTGATCTGCCTGTTCTGCTCCCCACTGTCTCTGGTGTACCCTCTCGCCACCCCACGCCTCTGGCCTGTACCCCAGCTTGTATGAATAAATAAATAAATCTTTAAAAAAAGAATTTCCTTTATCTTGAATCACCCTTTCCTATCTTCATTTTAACAAATGAATTAATTTATGAGTTAGATATGCCTCTTATGTTTTACCAACATAAAATATTTTATATTTGTAATATGTTAATTTTTAATTTTAAAATACATTTTATACTTGCAAAATTTTCTACAGTGTAAATTCAGGAATATAACTTTATATAAAATAATTCAGTCTAGGGCCTCCCTGGTGGAGCAGCGGTTAAGCCCTGCGCTGTGGAGCTGTCGGCAGCAGCGACGCGAGTTCGACGCCCGGCCAGGGAGAATCCTACATGGTGCGGCAGACCTCTCCTGCCTCACCCGCTGCTCCCCTCAGCAGTGTACTTCTGATCTGCCTGTTCTGCTCCCCACTCTGTCTCTGGTGAACCCTCTCGCCGCCCCACGCCTCTGGCCTGTACCCCAGCTTGTATGTATGAATAAAAAAAAAAAAATAAAAAAAATCTAAAAAAAAAAATAATTCAGTCTATTAGGTATGGAAGTAAAAATCAAAGATGTATATGACACAGTATACTACACACAACAGTACATTATTTGTCAACAGTATACTATACTGTCGTCAACAGTATACTATACACAATACACACACACACACACACACACACACACACACATTAATTAAAGGACACATAGCATAGTTGCCAAAACTGGAATTCAAAGTAATGGAACTGGTATCCATCAAAGTAATGGAACTCTCTGATGGTAACCCTAATAGATTAGAAGTATATGGTAAATGCTTTCATAGTTGAATACGAGTGCCTGTGTGCCTGTGTGTGTGTGTATCTGTATGCATGTGCATGCATGGATATGTGTATGCTATCAACTTTAATCTTATACTAGCATGGGTAATGGAGAGTTAAATATGAAAGACTTTAATTTTACCTGAATAAGAATCTCAAAGATAATCCCCATATTGCTGCTAGAATGTTAAATGTTCTTATCTAAGTTTAAGGTCATAAAATGAAATATAGATTAGACACTTATATTTCTACTTAGATTTTTAGAAGCCCTTTTAAGAAGACAGTTACATTAATTGCATAGTTATAAATCCTATTTGAAATAACTCACGTTAAGTTTTATTTTATCTCAAGATTTTTTTACTTTTACCACTAAAATCATACCCTTATCAAAAATTTATAGTAATAAATTGTGGTAATTTCTGGTGCCATTTAATCCATACTTTACTATGTACGTGTGTGTGTGTGTGTGTGTGTGTGTATAAACTTTTTATATGCAAAAGACAAGGGAGGATAATTATCCATGGTTTAAAAAAGTCTAATTAGATAGACTTTTCAAGAATATGTTCACAAAACTTAAAGTGAGATTAAACTAAAGACAGGAGGATTTATTTTTATTTATTTATTTTTTTAAAAGAATTTTTATTTATTTATGTGTACAAGCTGGGGTACAGGCCAGTGGCGCGCGGCAGCGAGAGGGTTCACCAGAGACAGAGTGGGGAGCAGAACAGGCAGATCAGAGATACACTGCTAAGGAGAGCAACGGGTGAGGCAGGAGAGGTCTGCTGCACCATGTGGTATTCTCCCCGGCTGGGCGTCGAACCAGCATCGCCCGCGGCCAACAGCTCCACAGCGCAGCGCCCAACCGCTGCGCCACCGGGGAGGCCCAGGAGGATTTATTTTTGAAAAAAACATATATATGTACATTTTGTGTTAAAAATAAAATATACAAATGAACTTAGTTTCTATCTGGGGAAAGTAATATATTCTGGGGATATCCTTTACCGCCTTTCCGTTCCTCACATTCTTTTTTTTTTAAAGATTTATTTATGCATACAAGCTGGGGTACAGGCCAGAGGTGTGGGGCGGCGAGAGGGTTCACCAGAGACAGAGTAGGGAGCAGAAGAGGCAGATGGATGGAAATACACTGCTGAGGGGAGCAGCAGGCGAGGCAGGAGTGGTCTGCAGTGCCATATGGGAATCTCTCCAGCCGGGCGCTGAACTTGCGTTGCCACTGCTGACAGCTCCACAGTGTAGTGCTTAACTGCTGCGCCACCAGGGAGGCCCCAATCCTCACATTCTATCCCCTTCGAGTTAGTCTTACAATTCTGTAGTTTTTATAAACAATATATCCTTCAAATTCTGTCTTACTCTTTCACAATTTTTATTATTAATATATAACCCTGATTATATCACCCCATTATTCAAAATCTTTGAAGGATACCATCGAAGGACACACTTTTTACTATCATGTCTGTCTACATTTTTATATGCAACTCCCACAACTCATCCATATGGATCCTATAGTTATCAGTCACACTGAACTTCTTACTCTTTCCAAATGCACCCTACTCATTCAGGCGGTCCTTGACTTTAAAGGCTGTCCTCGTGATTTATATGTTACTTCCCTACTTTGTTTTGTTTGCTTGAATAAATTTTTAACTATTGTACAAACCAGCCCAAACTTTAACTCCTCCTTTAAGTTGAAACTGACTCTCTCCCACCCTTAATTGAACAGTGTTCTGGCTTTTCCTAGTGGATCTTGAAGATGAATTGTAATAAATCCTAAGGTAAATCATAAGCCCTGTTTCATAAATCTCCTTCTTAAGAATAGTGGACACTTCAAGGGGAAAGGTTTTATGTATTTCCTATCAAAAGTCTGAGAAATATATGTCAATATGCAGATACTTGTAAGTGCATCTGACTTAGTCTTTGTACAAATAGTACATGTTTATATATCTCTCACCCCAGCTAGTATCTTACTCTATAAGGCCATAGGCATTTTGCTTCTTATTTAATTTTTATAAATCTGTTTCTCTACTAGTACCTACTAGATCCTAATTCATCAGATTGCTTGCATGACTAAATAAAACATTATGGAGAGTGACAAAGGTAACTGAAAGAAATCTTAGATAGTTATAATTATTGATGGTTCTCTACATTGTCATAAGACTGCATGAATTTTCTGTACACAAAGTACAAAAGAGAATGCAAGAGGCAAAAATATCTAAGTTGTTCCACGCAAGTCATGTGTTTCTTTCATTTAACCTGTAAGAAATTAAGTAACTTGCCTGTTTTTACAGTTCAGGTTTATAAAGAAATGAGATCTACAGTCCACTTTATGTAGTAAGCTTTTGATTTTATGGACTCATTCTTTCAAAATATACATATTGAATAAATTTTCATGTTTGTATATAAACTTCTTTTTAGTATATATTGTAGAACTTCCTTTCTACCACCACCGCCAGAATCTGACTTTCATGAGGACACAAATAATGTGAACCTTCTTGACCATCTCTGGGAAGACGTCCTGGGCTATTGGTATGTGTTCATTAAATATGGCAGAAACAATGGCTATATTCTTTTCCTCCTATGTACATCTAAATTTGCTTCTTAGGATTATTATTTTTTCTAATCACTTGGCTTTAACCTAATTCATCTCTCAGAATGTTAGCTATCATCTCCATATTCAGATCGATTGCTATCATAGTACTGTAATGTTAAATACATCCACAAAATACATTTTTTCCTTAAATAAGTTCCTCAGATACTTTCAAATTCCTGTAAATGCTATCCTATCTGTGAGGAATAAAGACATGCTTCTCACAAATGCTCTGAAATACCACACAATATTAGACTTTATACATATAGGACTTTGAATAACCTTTTTTGAGAAACTCTGCTTTAGAAGTACGTTATTTCAGCTCTTAAAAATGGAAATTAAGATATCTCTTTTCCTTCTACCCTTAATTTGTTTTCTTTATCTCACCTTATGGCTACAATTAGAATATGGTTATTTACAAATTAGGGTATCAATATCTAGATAGATACTTGTATCCACCTCTTCAGAAGGCTTTTGACCATAAGCATTCAGAACCAGATTCAGCTCAGGAAGCTATTTCTTTCGGCTCCCAAATTATTAAACTTCAAGTATATCAACTACTGTATTAAGAAACAAATATTACCACTTCTTATACATAATAACTTATATACATTTATTATTTTTGCAGAGTCAGCCTCTGACACAGAACTTCAGACATCAGATTTCCTCAATAGTTATTGTTTGATCTGAACTCCAGGATACATTTTCTAACTCCAAACAACAATTTGCTAATTTACTTTGCAATTGAATTATCCTCTCAATTCTATAATAATGTCTTCAGTCATAATATTTGGAACCAGCTGGATTCCTCTACTGTGCATGTTAAAATGTTTAAAGCTAGTTATGTACATATATGGATGCATGATTAAATCTTGCATAGGATTTAATAGTCCTGTTATTTGGTTCATAAATAGCAAAGTGAACGCAATTAGCAATATATGCTGCATACTTGATTAAAAATTGTTCCTCATTTAAGCTAATAATAACTGCCTTCATTGATTGAGCAATTAGTGTCTACTAGGCAAGTGTATTTATAATTGCATTGAATCTCTGCCACAACATTTTTATTGTCCTGTTTTTATTGTTAAGGGATTTCAGGATTAAATAAGTTACATAGAATGCATAATATTATATTTATCCCTCGAAAACTTATCTTTGAATAATACTCTTTTACCAAGGTGATAAAGTGACTAAAGCTATGGTTGTCTAAAATATACTAATATGCTAAACCTCTCTCACCCCAGGGCTATTATATTATAAACACATTCAAACATTTCTCTCTCTCTCTCTCTCTCTCTGACTTCATTTCTTTATATATAAACAAGGTTCCCTGTATGCTATTTTTCTTCTCAGTGCACATTTATTGCTCCTCCTGCCTTTATTTATCCCTGACAACCAAGCTAGGCAACTTGTCCTCCAAAATCTACAAATTCACTCTCACCTCACGGTTTGCATTTTTAAAAAACTCAGCCTTACATTCTCTTACATAGATAACTGTGATAATTCACTAGTTCATGTATCTAATGAAACTATCAGTGCTGTCTAAATTTAAATAGCAACCCTCATCCCCTAGTCTGACCTATCATTTCTATCTGCTGTATTTTCCTCTCTAGTGCTTTTTATCACTTGTCAATTTAATCTTCTTTTTAAAAAAAACTATGTCCTCCTTCTATATTTTGAGTTTTCTATGAATAAGAATTTTTATCTGTTTGGTCTAACACTATCTCCCTATAGAACAGTGTAGGTGTTCAGATAGTACTTCGGAATTAACGAGTAAATGAACAGTGACTGAAAATAAAGCATCTAAAGTCACAGTAAAATCTGACAAAAACATTAACAACACAAAATTGAATATGGTTAAAGTCACATAATTAACCCCAAGCAGTTAATTTTAACTCTTTTCTATTATTTATTATGTTATGATGAAGAAATTAGTGCTTCAAGTCTTGTAAGGTAAATGCAAGTAATTTCTTCACAGTCTTATTTTGCATATTGAATAAGAAGATGTAGACCAGTTATTTGCATTTTCCTTTTTCTTCCCTGTACACATTAGGGTTAGATACTGGTAAAGTGGGTTTGGAACTATCTTCCAAACCAGACACATTTGAAAGTGAAAGTGAACACTATTTAAAATTATAGTGGGGTGACAAAAGACCTGCTTGAAGCAAACCAGAATATGTGATTAGTCTACCTACTAAGTACACTCATATTCAGATATCAAAAGGAATTAAACATGAACAAGTATACTGAGAATAGCAGCATTTAGCATCATTTGCATCATTTCTAGAAGCTGGAAAACTGAAAACACTTCCCAGCCCTCACGTTGCTTATGTTTCTGAGTCCGCGTTAGGGTTTGACAGTTAAGTACAGGGTAACTTCAAGAGAGACCATTTCTCCTTTGCTGTAGTTGTCGCTGCATATAGCACAGTGACATTGAGGTTTTCTGCAAAAATGGCTAGCGTCTACTCACTAGCTCTATGGTTCTTAAGAGGAAGCTACAGTACTTGGGATTCCTGATTCCTGGTATCAGCCAAAGTGGGTATTTTCTTGAAAACAGACCAAGACAGCAACTCTCTGGCAAGCTAGATCTGCATGGAGTGGTTCTGAGTAATAGGTCTACATGACCTTCAAATTATGGGTAAGCATCTAAGTTCTCAAGTAAAATCTCTTCCCTCTAGTCATTACTTAGACATCTTTCTGTTTCTTGTAGCTAAATGCTAACATACCATGAGGTACCACAGGGCTTTTTTTCATAGCACTGCTTCACTGCTGAACACTAACATAATCTTTTCACAAATGATCTTAGTCAATTTGTTTAAAAAGTACACTAATAAATGTTAGAATATGGATCTTAAAGAAATATGAGTCTGTTCAACTGGTTGTTCCTCAGGAGGCTTTACTTCAAATGTGTGGTATAAGTAAATATTTATTAAAAAAATAAATATCTGATATTTTCAATATCAGAAAAATAGCTTAAATTAGATAAGAATATAAATGACCTGTGTGACTTAAGTCACATTCTTATCTAATTTAAGCTGTTTTTCTGGTTGAAAATTCATAACCACACATTTAGTCACGTTATTAACAATTTAATGTGTTGAGTTGTCTAGATAAAAACTTGCTCACCTTCTTGAAAGTCAGAATTGTATATCCCAGAAACAATATGTAACTATTAGTTAACTCATACTAATACCTGCTACTCTTTCCCTCCTTTCATTAATAGGAAGGATAGTCAATCCATCATAGATTTTCTGGATAGGTATCTATGATAAGTAGGAGACTTTGTTTATATCTATAAGTTCTTAGGTCATCATAATGTACATTAGTTAAGGTTTTTCCACAAACCAACATTTTGCTTATATGCAATATATTGCTTATCTAAAGGGTTCCCAGAAAGCTTTCTTTTTAATTATATTACAGGGTTATTATATACATACAAAGGTCAAATATTTCTTGATTTTCATGATTGAGACAAATATTGATTTTACTTAGGTAAATGAGTCTTTATGAAACTGTGTATATTTTTGTAAATTGTATAAACTTGGAATGTGCGAAGATGAGTAGTGCTTTTAAATAATTCAATATTTCAGTAAAATATTTTAGTCTTAGGAGAAGCTGAGTCCATAAGAACTTAGTATAGCCTATATTAAGACCCTAGAGTCCTCAGGAGAACAAAACAGTTTAGAATCAATTTGTTTGCTCCAAGATTGAATGAAATCCAATTGCACCTTCTCTATGATTACAAATATGTAATATTCATGAATGCAAATGGACAATAGTTGGAAGGAAATAGAAATGTCACTGTAGTTGATTTGATATATTGGTAGGATTTGGAATATGTTGATTTTATTTTCAGGGTTGTTATTGATACAATAAACAGCAGTAAAAAAGCATAGTGAATAAAACTACTCTCCTGTATATCATCTCAGAAGGTAACTTTCCTGATACCTGAATATTTACTGTGTACTCTAACAACTCACTTGAGTTAAATAGTGTTGTCAAGTATCTTTGTGATAACTAAAAGGGTGGTTCGATTATGCTTAAATTATGAATGAAGAAATAAAGCACCAAGGACTCTGGGTCTTACATAAACCAAAGGGTCCTCTCCTAACTTGGTAATGGTGGAATTAATGGAAATACTATAACTGTCATCAAATTCGGGTTAACCAGATAAATCTATTAAAATGATATATTTCAAGCACAGAACTTTTTTATAGTTAAAGAATACATAAATAATAACATGCTATTTCCCTGGCATATAAACATAGATAAGAAAATGGCAAAAACCGGGCAAGAATATAAAAAGGGGAAATAAGGACATTAAAATTGCATTACATTGCCTCTGGCTTACACAAACTATTTCAAAGATGCAATGACCTCTTTCATATAAAATTTTAGAAAATAAAAATCAGAATATTTCCTCTCTAAGAACTTTTCAGAAAGTTTGTGTTTTAAATATCGTATGCCTTCAGGACTACATATTTCACATAAAATACTAAGAAACTAGAAAACAAAGTAAAAGACCCCCAGGGACTTCAAATCTCTTAGATTTACTTTAAAATGCTTTTTGAGGAAATGAGTTTCTCATAAAGGGACACTCAGGCTATCAAAACATCTACTGAAAAGAAAGAGAATAAAATATTCAATACTTTTCTCCCAGTAACAAAAGTAATAAAGAAACCATCGGCAACAATAACCCATTTTAAAGGAAAAACTCCTTTCAGTCTAAGCTCTTTTCTCTCCCTTTTGCTTCATTTCAATGGTGAAATCTGCCACTGAATAACTAAACTCTTTATCAGGGTCAACATATCTGCAAATTACTAACTTCAGCTTTCAAACTTTGCATTTTCAATACATACTTAAACAATACTAAAAAGTTTATTCCTTTATTTCACTCTGAAATCATTTTTAGCTGAATTAGGTAGTTTTTTCTGTGAAAATGCATTCTGTAAATAATGAGTTCAACAATCCTTCATGAACAGTTCACATTCTCCAGAATGAAAATTAAGATACAATTTTATTTACATATTTATTTGCATAAAAATGCCTCCAACTTTCCAAAAAGGAAGATATACTTTAAAATATGTTGTTTTACTCTTAGAAAAAATCTCAAATTTTCACAATGATGTTCAATTTTCATTATTCAGAAATCACTTAAAATATTTAGCAGAGAGCTCTGAAAACTCTTCTATCTACTACCAATGAAATATGTTTAATGTGTATGATTTTGAGATATAAAAAAGATAAAAATCAAAATTCTTAATAGCTAACTGGGTACATGCCATAGATAATAATCACAAGGAAGAAATACACAACTATACTATTTTATAAAATATTTAAAATCACTAATCCATTGGCTATCCATTTATGAGTAGTGTATTATGTCAGGCATGAGGAGCACAAATAAAATATAGAATAATAAAGTGTTGACTATTAGATTAGAAAAAAAATTAAAAGACAACATTGCACTGGTGATTTTACTTGGAATTTAGAAATCTCAAAAAATTATAATTATAAAATTGTGCAATATTTTAATAGAATTTTGTCAAATGATTACACATTTGAATTATACCATCTTTGATTCAGCATTCACACTCCTGGGAATTTTTTCTATGAAGATAAATTACATAATTTTGTAAAGTTATATATAATAGGAAGTTCTTTGCAATTCTTTTTATGTTCTTAAATTGAAATACCAATGCATTTATTTTATCAGTACTTAACACATTATTCCAATGTCAACAGTTCAGAAGTATTAAGTATATTAAAATTCTCTTCTAGGGGGCTTCCCTGGTGGCTCAAGGGGTTAAGTTTCAGCACTCTGAAGCTATCTTCAGCCACTGCAGCAGGAGTTTGATCCCCAGCCAGGGAGATTCCCACATGGTGCTGCAGATCTCTCATTTCGCCCACTGCTCCCCTTAGCAGTGTACTTCAGCCAATCTTCCTGTTCTGTTCCCCACTCTGTCTCCGGTTAATCCTCTTACCACCCCCACACCTCTGGCCTACACCCCAGATCTTGTATGCATAAATAAATAAATCTTAAAAAAATTATCTTCTACTAAAATTGCATTTTTTAATATAGAGTAAAAACTTGAAAAGATATTTTCACTGTTTTTATACAACACTACAGATTTTTATAAAATAATACTATGTGAAGTATATTTTACACCTTATTTTTCTCAACAATGCATTTTTTCAAAATATATATGTATATAACTTGACCTTAAATATTGATTCACCATAATTTTTCAATATTCCTCTATTTATATAAGAAATCTTTTTATTTCAAATAAAGTATAATAAAAATCCTTGCTGTCATTTATTTCTATGTGGTGACACTTCAATTTCAACTAGATCAAGGCCCAGAGAAGATCACTGATTTATGGGGGTGTGTACTTAATATTTAGGGAGCACTCCTATACTGTTGGGGAGAATGCAGGCTGTTCCAGATCCTATGGAAAGCAGTATGGAGGTGTCTCAAAATATTAAACATGATTTTGCCATATGACCCAGTAATTCCACTCCTAGACATCTACCCCCCAAATTCAAAAATACTAATTCAGTGAGAACTGCACTCCCATGTTTATTGCAGCACTATTCACAATAACCAAACTATGGAAACAAACTAACTGATCAAAAACAAGTAAGTGAATCAAGTAGATGTATAGCTACACAGTGGAATATTACTCAGCAATTAAAAATATAAACTCCTACCATTTGTGTCAACATGGATGGATTTGGAAGAGATAATGCTAAATAAAATAGGTCAGAAGGAGAAAGATAAATACCAGATGGTATCACTTATATGTGGAATATAGAGAAACCAAACTAAGAATCAGATAAAGACAAACTTAAAAACTAGCCCTTGAAAGCTGACTTTAGTCCTGAAGCATCCAAGAGATGGGATGGAGGAGAGGTGAGAACAAAGGGGAGTGAGCATAATTGACTATGGTGATGGAATATGGGTGATTTTGTGGCAGATGCACTATGGTGGAGATACCTCTGTGTGTGTCGGGGAAGGGGGGTTTTATACTTCCAAATATCAATAATAATGTGAATGTAATAACAATGATGTAAAAATAATAAAAATGTTTCTCAATAAAAAGGTGAAAAATAAAGAAAAAGGTGTTGCTCAGGCCATAAATTTTGTTGTGATGTCCAATTTCAACTGGGTGGAGGTATAGATTATGTCATATTCCTTGTGGTACTGAATATGATTAATCTTTCAGATTTCTGCCAATCTGAAATTTTAAAAACTCATTGTTTCAATCATCTTCTACTTGATGATTAGTGACCGAAACTATTTTCATTAGAAAGCTACTAGCATTTTTTCTTCTGTGAATTTCCTTATCATATTTCTTGCTCTTTTTACTACTGCAGTTATCTTCATTTTATTGACATGTATATATTTGTGGTATATAGAAATATAAACTCCCAGTAAATATGGGTCAAAAGCATGAGGTCAAACGTCATGCAATTTTCAACTTGTGACAATTCTTGATCTATCAAAAGCAAGTATATTTCAGACAAATATTTTATCTCAGTCATTTTCATTTGCTTAGCTGACTTTGTTTAATTTCTTTACCAAATTATAAACTCAGTTCCATGTAATGTAACATGACATATTTTCTTATACCTTATTTTTATATCATTATGATTTTTAACCTTCATATATAATAAAAAAGTGTTTTTTTTTCTTCCAAAGGGATAACTGTTAGTGGTCCTTCAAAATCAATTCAGTATTAATAGGTTTCAATTTATGTGTAGAACTCAAAAATTATTCCAAAGCAAAATTACTTCATGTTTCTTTGGTTAATTTAACATTAAAAGTTATTTAAATATGAAAAATGTATAAATCTAGGTATTCTACTTGTCTTATGATTATGACCCCAGTATAACATAAAATGCAAAAGTATGACTGATGAAATTTAAGTTTTACAAAGCAATGATATTAACACAAGTCATAATAATTAAATATAACAGATGATTTGGCTTGAAGCTGAATTGCCATTTACAGGGAGAAAATGGTACTGATGAGTAAAGTTCCAATTCTTAGACTGACCTTTCAGACTTCAGTGGATCATCTGATGACTCAATAGCCCCTTCGACCTGTGAATCCTCTACTCAATCTACCACATATTGTGGTATCACTCCCAGTTGTCCCTAAGACATCAAGATCACCTCAGTACTTTTCCAAACAGCCCTGCATATTGCAAAATAATACTTCTTGGGCACAGCCCTCCTGCCCACCTGTTATGAGACACACCTATTATGAAGGTGCATCTCTTCACCAACCTTCTCCCTTTGCCAAACAGCAGAGGCAACTATCCTCCCAAGGCCGCCAGCCTGTGACTAAGCAGGCCTCTTTTTAGCAAACCTGTCTCTTCTGGGGCAGCTCTTTCTGCCTGTGTCTGTGCTAGTGTCCCTTACTCTCCTTTCCCTTTTTATAATAAGCCTACCATTGTGGATATGAAATAAATAAATAAAATAGAATACTCCTCCTTGGAAGCAAAATATTTCTCACCACAAACACAAGCCCAGCTGCTAAATTCAGAGGGTTATTCAATTATTCGGAAAAAGCTTCTGTATTTTACCTCTCATATTAAAACAAAATATAAATATAAAAACTATTATAGAGAACCTCTAGAAGCCTGGGAATAAGTCCAGGGAATACTTTTTCGCTATCTGATGGACGGGCCTTTACCAAAGGTCTCCAGGACGGCTGCGCAGATAAGAGCCAGCGTAAAAGCAGACTGTGTGCAATTTACACGGAAATTGTGCAGACACTTCACTAAGTTTTCTAGCCCCAGTTCTCTCATAAACCTTACAGATGCACATCAATCACGACCATTTACCAAAGATGAAATTGAAGCTCAGAGAAATTAAAAGAATTCCCCTGAGTCACACGATTATTAGGCAGCAGACTTCAGTTTCATACCTAAGTTTGCCGTTAGCAAAGCCCCCATTTTTCTGCTGCCACCCCAGAGCGGCGCCTTTCAGCTGGGCATCTGCTATTTAAATGTTCCTACTCACTGCACTTGGCTTCATTTCACTGCTCTCATATTTGTTGAAAAATGTTGGAAGAGGCAAACAACTTATTGAAGAAATGAGCCTATGGCAATCAATTTAATTCCAAAACTCTTTTAAAAATATGCCAGTAATTTCAGTTGTTCTTTTTTTATTTCCCTCCATCCTTGTAGCATATCTTTGAAAAAAAAAATTAAAACATACCTTGTCATAATTAACAGCAAAGTGACTATACATGTCTTAAACCTGCAACAGGCACACAACAAAATGACAAAGATGCAAAAACAAAAACAAAGATGGGGGGACCAGACTGGCATGTTTAATTCCCTGAATTTTAGCCTAAATTGGATTCAGTGATAGTTTTAGCAAAACTCCCTCCTGCTTTACACCTGAAAGCAGATGGAGGCAGATTGTATCATGAGTTCAGTCCTTTCAAATTACAATAGTTTATGATGCTCATCTGCATTTTAATCAGATACAAAGGATTTATTCCTGAAAATGCATCAAGAAAGCCTATTTCCAGCACCTGGAAATGCATCAGAGAGTTTATAGCCAATCCAGTAAAATATGTTACATATTTTTACTGTGTATGTCTTTCTCTTGAGTATATAATACTACATAAAAAGATGTGTCAGTAGTTTTTATTAAAAATTGTCCATAATCTTTTCAAAATAGGGAGAGTGAATTCACAATCAAGCTCATGTTCATTAAGATTTAACTCTTGTTTAAAAATGAGTTGGATTTGTCATCCACCTTAATAACATAATTAAATTTAGAGTATTTTTCTCTATTAACAAAAGTATAGACAGCAACTAGGAACTTACATCTACTACAACATACTTTAGATCAAGTTGGAATTCCAGTACCTGGAATTTAAATGAGGCACCAGAAGAGCATTTAACAGATTCTATTACATGTTACCATAATTACCATGTAAATTCATCAAGGAAATTCAAGTCTTCAACTATTTCCAACCACCTTACACTGAGGTTTCCAAAATATAAATGAAATTATATTCTAAACTGATTTTTCCAAAATTAAAATGAAATTATATTCTTACCAAGAATAAAATTCCTTTTGAATGCCTTGTTTAATTCAATGCCTCCATAGTATCTAGGAATAAAACTTAAAATGCCTGTAGGCAAAAGTCTCTGATGCCTCTTTTGTTTTTGGTCATGATATTCAAATAAATAGATACTACAAAATAGTAAGTATGCATTTCGTGTACAGTATTTCATCTAGCCAGGGACTATTTGACACTCTGAGTAAGTGAACAGATTCTTAATGATAGAATGAGGGACTATATGAATGGAGGAGAAAGCAGATATTTTTCCTCTGAGGAAAACACAATTTATTTTTTTAAATTTTAGAATGCTTTTATTTATTTCATATATATATATATATATATATATATATATATATAATTTATATCCTTTACATTATTGTGTATTTCCTGTAGGTTTCCCACTACCAATTCACCCGTGAACCATCACCATAGTCCCTTGTGCTCTTCTCCCCTGTTTTGGTTCCTCTTCCTCCTCCTCCCCTGCAGAATGTCTCTTATTTATGGTTGCCTGCTAGTCTTTGCTTTTGTTTTTGTTTTGTGTACTATTTTCTCCTTCTGATCTCTCATTTGGCTCCCCTTTATGCCTCCTATAAGTGAAACCATGCGATATTTTTCTTTTTCCTGCTTGCTTATTTCTCAGAGCATGAACCCTTCTAGCTCCATCCATGTTGCTACAAATTGCATATATTTAGTAAATAACAAACACATCTTTCTTTCTTCCCTACACATAAACTACTAAAAGTAGTAGGGGGGAGTATCTCTCCATTTCTGTCCACAGTCCTAGACTTGAAATCCAGCTCTAACATTTACTGGACATGGAAACTTGAGGACAACCTACAGATCCTGTAAGCCTACTCAACTGTATAAAGATAATAAAATATATTTCACGAGTTGGCTGAGCAACTTGAGATAATATATAAATATATAAGTTTATACATATAGTGCCTTATATAATGCCAAACTTTATTATAATTTTAATTATGCTATCTGTGAAGATCACAGACCCAAACTCTTCAATGGAAAAATAACCCATTTGTGGACCTTCCTGGTGGCGCAGTGGTTAAGCGCTACGCTGTGGAGCTGTTGGCATCAGCGACACCAAGTTCGACACCCGGCCAGGGAGATTCCCACATGGCACGGCAGACCTCTCCTGACTCGCCCGCCCACTGCTCCCCTCAGCAGTGTACTTCAGTCTATCTGCCTGTTCTGCTCCCCGCTGTCTCTGTTGAACTTTCTCGCCGCCCCATGCCTCTGGCCTGTGCCCCAGCTTGTATGCATAAATAAATAAATCTTTAAAAAAAAAAAAAAGAAAAGAAAACCCGTTTGTAAAAATCTCTCTCTATAAATGTATGGTAACCCACTTCAAATGAGATCAAAGTTTTAAAACAGTTGAAATCATCATGAATATTATACTTGATTTGATTTAGCCTGAAAAACAAATTAATAATGCTACAGGAGAACTAAATTGTGAGAAATTATGCAAATGTGAGCCTATTTCCTCAATTATAAGACACAGATAATTTTATTTCACAGCTAAGAATATTTGCCAATTAATGGGAACGTACATTGATTTAGTGCTTTAGAGTTTAAAAATTAGTGTTATATTTGTCTTTTCTCCTCTAACTTATTTCACTTAGCATAATCCCCTCTAGTTCTAAGTTGCCATAAATGGCAAGATTTCACATTTTTAATATTAATATTTGCGTGGTATTCCATTGTGTACATGTACTACATCTTCCTAATCCACTCATTTGTCTTTGGGAACTCAGGTTCTTTCCATAACTGTATAGCTTATATGTGGAATATAGCAAGACAAAGCAAAGGGTCAGAGGACACCAAACCTGTAACAACACCTAGAATCTGACTGTAGAACTGAGGCTATCAGAGGGGGCAAGGAAAGGAGAGAACCAAGTGGGAGGAGGCAAAATGGGCAATGGTGGAGGACTGTGGCTCCCTTATTGGTGGGTCTGGGGTTTTGGCAGACTGAAGGGTGTGCTCCTATACGGCTAAATCATATAGTGTTTTAAACTTATGTTATTTTATACGACCCAGCAATACCACTTTTGGGAATCTACCCAAAGGACACAAAAACACTAATTCAAAAGGATACATGCACCCGTATGTTCATTGCGGCACTGTTCACAAAAGCAAAGGTATGGAAGCAACCTAGATGTCCAAAAATAGATGACTGGATCAAGAAGATGTGGTACATATACACAATGGAATACTATTCAGCATTCAAAGAAGATAAACACATGCAATTTGCAATGACATGGATGGAATTAGAGGGGATCATACTCAGTGAAATAAGCCAGAAAGAAAGAGAAAAAATATCGAATGGTTTCACTTATAACAGGTATATAAGGACACCAAGTAAGAGAGAGACATTCAGTGGGTGGGGGGGTGGAGGGAGGAGGGTAAGGCACAAAATGGAGTAGAAAAGAATACAAGGGACCATGGAGATGGCTCATGGGTGAATTGGTGGTGGGTTACCCAAGGGGAATACAAAATGTAAAAGATATAAATAACAATTTAAAAAAAAGGAAAAACCAAGAAAAAAAATAATAAAATAAATGGACTGAAAAAAAAAAAACTTATGTTATTTCAGTGATGGAAAACATTGAGTAAGTTGGAGGACTTAGCCATGTGAGTAACTGGGTAAGAGCCTTTGTGATAGAGAGAACAGCATGTATGAAAGTCCCCATAGGTGGTGGTTTTGGGGGAATTAGTGTCACATATCTGAGCTCAAGGAGGTTGAGTAGGGTGGATATTATCTCATTTTAAAACACAAGAAAGTAGGCAAGATGAGTCAAATTGTTCTATAGCTTCAGGGTCTCCCTGGGCGCAGCGGTTGAGCGCTGCTCTGTGGAGCTGTCGGCGGCGCGCGATGCGGGTTCGATGCCCAGCCGGAGAGAGTCCCACATGGCGCGGCAGACCTTTCCTGCCCCACCTGCTGCTCCCCTCAGCAGTGTATTTCTGATCTGCCTGTTCTGTTCCCCGCTCTGTCTCTGGTGAACCCTCTCGCCGCCCCCCGCCTCTGGCCTGTACCCCAGCTTGAACAACAACAACAAAAAATTGTTCTGTAGCTTCAGAGAGGTAAGTGGATCTTTCCATTATAGGGAATTGTTAAACAGCTTTAGACAAATAGAATTAAAAATATGAGGCTATAACTTTGAGAAGAAAAAAAGCCAATATATAGTTTTATATAATATTTACTAAATAATTTATTTGTTAAAAATATTTAACAAAATCTATATACTGTTCTGTGGACTTACAGGACTTCCTAGATGAACAACACAGATGCTTTCTTTTCTATCTATTCTTCTAGTGTACAGGAGACTGAAAATAAAACAAGTAAATAAATTGATCCTGTATGTTATAAGTTCAATGAAGGTAGCCAAGCAAAGAGAAACACAGTAGTGAGTGGAACTTACTCTAAAAAGGACAAGCAGGGAATGTTACCTCCTAAAGCTGAAATTTAAGCTGTGATTTGAAGGATGAGAAGCAAACAAAGGCGGATAAGCAAGGAGAACATTTCAGACAAAGGAAAACAGTTTGGACAGGGGCTTTGTGGTGGGATTTATATACTGGTCCTGCAAAACTGAAAGTTTGTTAGCATGACTAAAATACAATGAGACAGGAGAGAGGGGCCAGGGTTGAGGGCGAGGAAGTAGAGGAGGTGCAGGGAGATCAGAGTGAGATTAGATTACAGTTTCAATTTAGATTAGATTTTAAGCAGGAGAAATAACAGGTCTCATTTCCATTTAAAAAGTTCACTTTGTAAAAGTTCACTTTGTAAAAAAGAATGTTAACAGGGAATTCAAAGAGGAGGCTCTTTTAGTTATATTGTTATTATAGTCTTATCTGGGGTTCAGAGATAAAGGGGTGGTGGGGGGCAGATAAAAGGGAAATGGGTAAATTTAAAAAAGGAGATATATTGATATATTTAAAAGGAAGAATTCACAGACTATCTTGGTGGATTGCAGTTATGGGGTAAGGGAAAGCAAAAGAAAGAGTGATGACTATCCTTTTCTTGAAATTTGAGGATAACAGCATTTATTGATGGGGCAGATAGGAGGGAAAAGATTCATAGCATGAAATGACCTAAATTGAGATATAATTTATCATCTAATCAGACGTGCTATTGTGAGTGATAGAACATAGGGCAACAGTTGTCAAGTAGGAATTGTCATCCTTGGTAAAACTGATATAAGTAGATGAAAAGAAAGAATAATAGCAAATATACATGAAGCACAATGTGTCATGCTGATTCAATTCATACATTCATTCATTCATTCCTGTATTTCTTACCAATCCCATGGTTATTATAGACATTCGGCAGATAAAAATAATAGGGGAGAGAAGTGAAATAACTTGTAAAGGACAGCTGGTAAAGCCTGGTACTGGGCTGTTAGCTCCAGCAGCCTATCTCTGGTATCTAAATTCTTAACTAGCAAATATTTTGGCTCCCCTCTGGAAACATTTTCAGCATGATGTGGTACTTCTTGTTCAAAAATGAAAATCATCTTCTTGGGCCTCTCCCATGGCGCAAGGGGTTAAGTCTTAGCACTATAAAGCTATCAGCAGCCACTGCACCACTAGTGAGATCCTGGCCAGGGAGCTGACCCACATGGTGCAGCAGACCTCTCCTGTCTCACCCGTTGCTCCCCTCAGCAGTATATTTCAGTAGATCTGCCTGTTCTGCTACCTAATCTGTCTCTGGTGAGTCCTCTCATCCCCACACCTCTGGCCTACACCCCAGTTCTTCTATGAATAAATAAATAAATTTAAAAAATCATCTCCTTAACTTGATAAAGCTTACACACAAAGAATATGGTCTGCACATTTGAGGTGTGCTTCTTAGCATTGGGTATTATGTTAAAAAGCACAATGTCATCCTTACAAAATGTCACTGGTTTGCATCTAAGTATAAAGACCTGACATAAGTCTGACATGAGATTCTCTTATGTTATTAGTAATTATCAATATTAATAATAGTAGTCAATATGTTAGTAAACATTGTACTCTAAAAATTCTCAAAGGCACCTCCCAGCCCCCTAAGTTATGCAAATTCTACTGGTGAATTTTTTTTCCATGTCTTCTGAACCTCTAGTCCAATGTCTCCTTTATAATCCTGCACCTCATTCTTACAGGGAGTAAATAAGGTTTTCAGGACTAGAAAATCAGCTTCAAATTCTTAATAAAGTGAAAAAATTGTTGGTGTTATTTTGCCGTTGTAATGAGTTGATTTAATTAAGATTGTTGTAGTGATAAACAGCAGAAACTGGCTCTAACTTAATGAAAATGGAACTTTAGAGGAAAACTAACCTAGCTATTCATAAAATGCCAGGAACAATTACAAATACACTCTAGTTGGAATAGCAGAAATGATGACAACTAAAGTAACTGCTAACTGCAGGAAGTAGGGCTAGATCGTCTCCCTCCAATGACTTTACCAAAGTTCAATTCTAATGTTTCCCAGTTTCTGGATCTTTTAAATTCTCAGGGGAAATGTTTTAAGGCCCAGCTTTGTTCATCCTCCAAATAAGTCAAGTAGGTGTGGAGATCTAAGACTTCAAAAGGGACTTCAATCTTTTTTAATTGGGGTCCTTTCCAGGGCAAGTGGAATTTCTGTATTCTAGAAGTTCCACTCAATTGGCATTTTCTACATTCTTGTCACATAGATTTTCACAAATGTACACACATGGGGATACTCACAAGACAAAACACACACATACACCATATTATCCACCTCTATCCAAAATATCCCTGCTTAACACAATCCAACCATGCTACAACAGCACTCCTCTTCTCCATAGATAATAACTGGAAGTCACACACAGCTACATTAATCAGAGATGTATAAGAAATCCAGTAGAGCCAAATATCTTCAAATCCTACTACAACATTAAAAATCTTTAGACACAAATGAATATTTAACACCTCCCCTATATTATATAATGAAGCAAGGGAAGATTTCCTTATTCTTTTTCTCAAAATCGAATAAAATGGGAAAGTTATTCCACTCAGCAAACAAGAACTTCAGTACTTATGTTTGTAAGTGTCACAGGACCCAAGAGAAAGCATATGTCACTTACCTCCTCAACTTCTGTCAGGAGCCATCGGACAAGATGGCCCTCAGCGGTGAGTTATGGCCCTAATTGTTTGAGTTGCCCATATAAGGCTAGGTTTCGATGAGGACTGCCTTAGGTTTCTGTTTCCCCATTCCAGGTACATTCCCCCAAAATGATGTCAGCAGGACCATCCCATTGTTTCCCTGCCACCCTCTCATTGAATCCCCCATCTCAAACCCTCCTGTGTCACCCAATGTAACCTTCCCGTGAGTTTCACCCTATATATGCTCTTTCCCCCTTAACAATAAACGAGACTTGATCAGACCTCCTGTCTTGTCTCCACTTTCTCGCGTACCCCTGTCCCTTGCTCCCTGCTTCCTCCTCAGGTACAGGGTTGATCTGGACTCGCGGGCCGAGTCAAACTTCTTTCCCTTCAACTCTTACTCTTAGCTGGCTTGTGAGAGTTATTTTTCCCTTGAGAATTGCTTTCTAAGCTGTTACTTAAGTATGTAGACATAGTATTGGAAGTAAAAATTTATGAACTATGAAGTGTGATGCTAGGAAATGTTATTATATGGACTCTGGTCCATTTATTTTGATAAAGGGATACTGTTTCAAAGAATATTCTGAATCCAGAAAAATACTTAAAACACTTGCCAATCTTCAGAAGGTGTGGTCTGCTTAAAACTGACTGAATAGCTGAATTTTAAATATGGCATTCTATAGTTATATAAGGCTAGATTCTCCTAGATATGTGTTTGGTAAGCAAAAAGAAATATCTGTGTACCTGATTCCTCATTCTTTTTGCCACATATTATGCTGATTTAAGGAGTGGGACTTCCATGCTGTTAAACCCAAATAATTTTTCTATCTCTGAACTATGGTAATTTTTCCTGCCTGTTTAATAAATATTTTTATAAGTATACATATGTGATCACTAGCATCTATGGAATAGATATTATCTCCATAAAGTTGTTAGTAATGATAACTTCCTGTGATCAATCAAAAATATTTCTAATCATTGAGTTTTTTGAAGTTCATTTCTAGAACTGACTCTCACTTTCCATTTGAACTATCTCACCGCCCAAGTCATTTCTATTTACCAGTTGTTACTCTGAAAGAAATATCGATCTTGCATTAAGCCTATCCATCCAATAAGAGTACTTATCACCCAATGACCATCCACTGATAAGTACTCTTGGAAGTTTGACCACTCAGAAGAATTCCTTTCTGAGCCCAACTCAGCAAAGTTGCATTCCAAAAAGTGCTGGCAAAACATGCAGAATCATGGACCTCCCCGGTGGCGCAGCGGTTAAGCGCTGCGCTGTGGAGCTGTTGGCAGCGGCGACGCGAGTTCGACGCCCGGCCGGGGAGAATCCCACATGGTGCTGGTGCGGCAGACCTCTCCTGCCTCGCCCGCTGCTCCCCTCAGCAGTGTATTTCTGATCTGCCTGTTCTGCTACCCGCTCTGTCTCTGGTGAACCCTCTCGCCACCCCTCAGCTCTGGCTTGTACCCCAGCTTGTATGTATAAATAAAAAATATATATATATATAAATTCAGCTCTTTCAAAAAAAAAAACATGCAGAATCATGTCAACCTTGATCAAGTTACTTTTTTCACTTTGGCTGCTAGAGAGAATTTCCTGAGATCACAGTTGTGGGGTAAGAGAGGAGAATGTGTGACCACCATAGTGAACTATATCCACACAAGGGGATAGGGTGATGGTTCACAGGTGATACAGTGGCAGGAGAAGTATAGGCACTACAGCGATGTAAGATGTAAATTTTATTAATGAATATAAAATAGTTGAAAAGGAGAATGATAAAAGCAAATGCTGGTCATTTAGATAGCAGAGAATTAAATAGAACAAAATACTTTAAAACCAGTGGATACCACTAAACACCATGAGGGCTCTGAATTTAAGAGGGAAGGGAGAGGGAAAGGAACAAGTGGATATAAGGGATGATAGTAGAAAGAAGCAAATTAAACGATCTCTTCTGGGCATCTAAGATAGCTGGGCATCAAATGAGTGCCTTAAAATAAAGGATATGTGGCATTGAATTAAAATCAGTCTTTTGGGGGAAAAAACACAGCAAATATCTCTGTCTCCCTGGTAAGTTTGTGTCTCTTTCATTTCATAAACAGAATTTGCATTAGTTAGAGATGTTATTCTTAAATACAAGGGCTTCATTAAATAACTGTGTTTCATGTTCTCAGAAAAGTATGAATTATGGTGCTTTGTCTATACTAAATGAATATATTTAACAACTGATTTATTAAGCAAACAATTCATTTAAAGGGAAGAATACATAAAGGTGAAACTATAGGTGGGACTAGCCTGTGTAGCAAGATGAGTTTGTTTTACTTGACATAACTCATCATTCACACCTCTGTTTGGGTATTCTTTCTTAATCTATCAATGCTGCCTGATATCAAAGTTTAGTAAAGTAGATTAAGAATCATGACACCTGTTCAATATTCTCAGACCATCATATTTTACCATGCATCCTATATTCAGTTCAGGAAACACAAATTGAAGTTAATATGTCTTCTATGATTCACTATGACAAAAACTGCAAATACAATGAAAAATAGGACAGTTCCTGCCTTCAATGAATTAGTAATCTGATAAGGAAGACATATATGACACCTATTCATCATACAATATAGTAAAGTCAATAACAGAAAGAGACCCAAAAAAAATTTATCAGGTTGAGTATAAGGGAATTCGGTATAAAAGATCTAATAACACATTTAAAAGAATTTATAGAATTTGACTTTTTAATGTATCAAAATGTTTTCTATATTACAGAACATACATATCTAGAAAAACTGCTGACTTATTTTTATGTAGGAGAAAATTATATTTATTCTTCTGAAATTTAATGTAATATTTGAAATAAACAATTTATGGGGGTGGGGTGGGGATTAGACATAGTCCCAGCATAACTGGGGAACATCAGAAGTATGTGAATAACATTTGTAATGTGTTTTAAGTGTTCCAATGTTGATGGAAATAAAAAAGACAAAGTTGAACTTTGTAGAAAATTTTCTTGTTTTTCCTCACTTGTTTCAAATATTTTTCCACAGTGTCTTTTACTTTTATATAGTTCTCGTTTTTGTCTACAGTTATACAATAAATCATAAGTAGTTGAAACTGTTGTGATAAAAAATTTGGAAATGAAAGCAAAGAAAGTGAGAAAACAAATGTCAATGAAATAAAGCTAACATGATTTGACAAAGAAGTGCATACTGAAGAAATCACATACAAGTTGAAAAATGCATTATCAGGACATTCATATGATAATAATGAAAAAGTGACAATAATAGAGCATCCTCTGTTTGAAAAGGATGCAAGATAAATGCTAGAATATTGGCAAGGTGGGTATTGAAGGACTCAGATATCTTTACCTTTGTTGATTCAAAAAAGATAGTGATAATGATTGAGACTTCTACCTACTTCAACCAACCTCATTTTCCACTACTCCACGTATTACATTAGAAATTTTGATGATGATGAACTTTGAACTTTTGAAATGGTGATACTGGAGAAAACGTAGAGTTACCTGAAAGTGTTAGTCTATATGAGTTTGCATTTCTTTGTTATACCATTGTCCATGACTAGAATGCTCCCATTAATTTTCATTTTTCTCAACCTGGTTTCATTATACATACACTTATTCTGTGAAGTGTTTGGCTTAACTATCATTAAGATAATTAATGATTAATAATTAAGAAATGATTGGCTTAACTATCACTTCTCCCAGTTGGCTAAATTCTCTCTTTTGTACTTCATGCTCCACAGATAATTGCTATACATTACCTAATTCCTTACTTTTTGAGATTAAAAGAAGGAGGGTGGCTTACTCTTATGTTCTAAAGAAAACAAAGAGCAAATCAAAATGGTGGATATGCTGTATCTTTAAAAAAGAGGAAATTAACATTTTTTTCAAGAAGAAAAGCTTAATGTTAAGCAAATTCTGTTCCCAGTAATCACTCATTTTGTTAAAGTTCTAAAAGATCCTGTGTAGCTACAGAAACTGCTAAACTAATGTTCTCCTTTCCAAACAAAAGTACTTATCAAATGAATCAGAAAATATGAATAAATGTATTTGCATTTCTTTCATAACATGACCAAACTTACTACTGTATGATTTGTATCAAAAGTTCATTTTTCCCTAAAAGAACAAATCACATAATTACTTTTCTGTAAAAGATACATAGGTTCATAATTTGATCTTCCTAAATTATATATCTAAATAGTCACTTGGGGGTAATTTAAAGCTTTTAAATTAATATTTGAGAAGGATTCTACTAATTTATATGAAATTTCTGCTGTCTACAATTGTTGGTAAAAAACCCACAAATATCAAAATGAGTTATAATTGTAAAATAGCATACATTATTCTATATATGATGTCTCCTAACTCACTATTACAAAAGAAAGTATACTTGCATTTTTCAAGCTACTATTGTTTTATACATTTAATCTGCTTATCTCAACTTTTGGGTAGGTTGCAATGAATCTGCCAAAGAGGATAGTGGGACTTAATTAATCAGGAAATATGGGATGCCTTGGAGCTGTTGTATATATGTTAGAATTGGCAAAATATCCACTCTCTACAAGCAAGAAGAAGTAATATTTCACAGTTATGATGCAATTACATTGTTATTTCACAGCTGTCAAAAAGCATAGTCTTGAAATATGACTTTTTAAAGTATATACTTAAAAAAGTTTCTCAACAGTTTAACTAAGAATATTTCAGATCTTACGAATATTGTAACTAGAAACAATTTAAAGAGAAGGATTTAGTCAATAAAATATTTTATATGATTTTCATCAGAATAAAAATATTCTAGATTCTAGATTCAATGGGCAGCACACAGACTTATATGTATATATCAAACTGAGCACATAAAGTAAGGTTACAAAATTATAGATATTTAATCTAACAAAGGCAAACCTGATAGTTGTTCAAAACAAGAAATGATTTTGAAACATAGTAAGATATTTTTAGTTTTCTTTTATAATCCTTGTCATTGTTTAGACATAGTGAAAGACAAAGTCACCTACAACATAGATGCATGAGGAGACTGACCAAGGCGGCACCAGGGAGGTTTTGTGCTTGGTCCTTAAGATGATCATCTAAAGACAGCCAGGAACACACTGCACCCGGAGTCCTGTGACTTGGGGAAAAACTGGGATACATTTTGGCTATGAGAGATTAGTGTAGGCTGGACATGAGGACATGGGGACATCACGCTTCATAAACAAGAGGTGGGTGGTGAGAAACACTTGAAGACTGTGGTCTGGGGAGGGGAGACTGCCATACAAACTGCGCCATTGTCACTCAACATGTGGCTCTGGGTACAGAATTGATAAATGGTAGGCACACACATAATCTTGACTGAGGGGAAATGTATAGAGATTCTGGGGTACTCCCTGCATGCCAGGTATACAGTAAAAAGAAAGGACAGAGCGTGGGACTGAACGCCTTGTTCCCCATTGCTTGGCACTGGTACTGACCTCATGAGTTACACTGCAGAGTCTGGGACATGGACTGTCAGAAATGAGCAAAATCTGTCACACAGGTGTCACTAACAGGAGCGAGCCCTTAGCCCCACAACATTGCCACCAACTGCTGGATCCCTCTAGGCCCTTCTCTCACTGGAAACTGGCAGTGTAAATTCAGGTCTCTGGAACAATGTAATCCAGCAAAGCTCAAAAATCTAACACTACATAAAACTATGATGCCAAAGCCATAAAAGTGCTATAAAACTTTGAGATAAAGTCTCAAAGTTACTGCTACAGATTCATATTTAAAAAAGTACAGGAATATAAAGCAGCAAAATGGGCAAACAAAAATACAACACACAATGAATTATACTTCGATTTAAGAACTGAAATCACCAAATATATAGAAGAAAACATAGGCAAAACTATCCATAACATTGACTTCCATGATGTCTTTCGAGACTTGACTCCAAGAGCAAGTAAACAAAAGCAAAAATAAACAAGTGGGGCTACAACAAGCAAAAACCTTCTGCAGAGCAAAAGAAAATGCCAAAAAGCAAAAGACACTTTATTGAAGGAGAAGAAATATTTGCACATCAAACAAGGGGCTAATATTTAATACCTACAAAGAACTCACACAACTCAATAAAAAGAAAACAACCGAATGATAAAATGGGCAGAAGAGCTAAATAAACACTTATCCAAAGAAGATATACAGATGGAAACAGGCACATTTAAAATTTCTTACCACCATTTATAATCAGGGAAATGTAAATCAAAATCACAGTGAGAATTCACCTTACACCTAGAACAAGGGTCCATATCAAGATCAGGAATAGCAATTATTGGCAAGAGTATGGAAAATTCATAATCATCATAAGCCGATGGTGGGAATATAGACCAGTCCTGGCAGTATGGAAAACAGAACGGAGATTTCTCAAAGTATTAAAAATTATATTTTACACAAAAACCAGAAATTCACTCCTAGGTATCTTACCCAAAGAATTAAACTCTAATTTAAAGGGCTATATGCATGCCTTGCTCATATAGCATTATTTACAATAGCCAAGTTATAGAAACTAAGTGCCTAATGACAGATGAGTGGATTAAGAGGTAACATACAATGGGAGGCCACTCAGCTAGAAAATAAAAGATGCATCTTACCATTTGTGACATGATTGAAGTGGAAGGTATTATGCTAAGCAAAATGTCAGAAATAGATAAATACCAGATGACTTTACTGATATGTGGACTATAAAGAGACAATTAAAGAAATAGGCAAAACCAAACCAAAGTAAGTCTTTGAAATCTGACTATAGAATATAAGCTACCAGAGGTAGAGGGAAAAGGTGGCAACAAAGGGGCCCAACAGAATGTGGAGGATTATGGGTGCCTTGATGCTGAGTGTGCTGTGGTAGCATACATTTGAAAATGTGTGAAACAATTCTTCTAAATCAAATACTATATACCAATATTGTATACCAATGTTACCTCAAAAAGAAAAAAAAAAGTTTCATGGGGCATTTGAAGCAAAGAAACGTGGGTACAATAATATATCAAGCTGATTTCAGTTTACAAAATTTATACCATAACATCCTCGTTAATGTTAAAATGGAATGCATATTAAACTTTAAAGTTTGTAATAAATATAGAGAGAAGCATAATGATATAAAAAAATCACAAAATCCATGACATAAAATAAAGACCAGATTGTTAGAAGTCAGCAATATTTCTTGGTTCTGAATTCTGACAGAAATCATTCCTGTGGGTTATGACAGACTACTCTGTAGTGAGTGGAACACATCATCCATATCTCAAATAAAGCTTTTATAAGCAGCCTTTAGGATAGTATCAATGTACAAAGGAAATAAAAAGGAAGCAAAAAGAAAGGAGCTTAAATTATACCTGTTTACCACCTTGATATGTGTCGATTATTTATATTTGATAATAATAATATATGAAGGTGTGTATTTACAAAAGTATCAGTAAACAAGGTATCAATAATTGACTAATGGGACCTCCCTTGTGGTGCAATGGGTTGTCTCAGCACCGTGAAGCTATCCACAGCTACTGCAGCACGACTTCAATCCCTGGCCAGGGAGCTTCCAACATGGCTCAGCAGACCTCTCCTGCCTCGCCCGCTGCTCCCCTCAGCAGTATACTTCTGTCAATCTACCTGTTCTGTTCCCCACTCTGTCTCTGGTGAATCCTCTCACCACCCCACACCTCTGGCCTATACCCTGGGTCTTGTATGCGTAAATAAATAAATCTTAAAAAAAAATAATAGCCTAATGCAGTGAAACCCCAAACCAACATTCTTTGCACCAAATCTAACGCTGACTAGATATCATTGAAAAACTCTAATCTCATCTTCACCATTTCCTTGAGGTGATAAAAAGAACTAACAACTGAAAACAATACTAAAGCTCAATTGCTCATCTTCTGCCATACTGTCTTTCACATCCCCTTCTTTCATTTTGTCAAGAGGAAATTACCTTGAAATCTTTGAGTACTGGATAAATGTTCAATAAATAAACAGTGACTTGAAATACATAAAGTAGGCTCTATTTTAATGAGAGATGAAACATCATTTGACCAATGTGTGCTCCAGAGAATGCTAATACTGAAATATGAAAATGCAAACATTGGAAAACCGTAAGTCGCCTTACACATCCATGACTCTATGAGACACTAGAGGAATGAAATTCCAGAATTAAACTTGTAATGTCAGCGTTTTTTAAAATTCATGCAACACACTATAACCAAAGCTGGGGTAAATTAGTTAGACAGAAACACCATGGAAGAATTAATAAGCATAAAAACATTAGTTGATGAGAGATAACTGGAAAATTCCAGATTTAAGTCTACAGAAGTATAAACTACTCATGGAATATATTATTTATTTTTACCTTTTAAGTCATAATTCAGCAAGAAAATTGTAAATTACCTACAAAATTTTATTAGTGTCATTATTTAATACCCTAGATGGTGATGTTTTGGATCCAAAACTCTTGTTCATATACAGCTAGAGTAATGATTTGATAATATTGGTACAGTATTACTGCCTGTTACCACCAGTTTGGGAGACTTTGGTGCCTGGTTTACAATTTCTAGGTCTGGTCTTAGAACCCCTGCTGTACCATGAAAGAAATTGTGTCTTTACCGTCAGACTTGGGAGTATTGTTCTTTGTAAAAAGAATGATTCTCCATTAGAAAGATCCATAATGTATTAGAAAATTCCTCATAAAGAAATTTGTTAAAAATAAAATCTGTGTTAACATAATTATGCTGACATAAATACAAGCAACCATTTAATTTAAAACTTTGAAGCAAAATGAATGGAAAAGAGCAAATTTTGACATTTGGCAGATATTTCACAAGTTTAGTTCATATAAGGATTATTGTTTAATGAGTAGAAATTGTAGCATTTCAGTTTTTACCTTGTCAGAACACTAAAAACAATAAAAAATGTCCTTCAAAAAATGAGATTTTACACAACATGCAACACATCTATTTCTGTGTGCTATATGCTGTTTTTGTGAACTGACTTTTATTAGAGTTGACAAGATTTCTTTCTCCCAAGTTCAATGAAAACAGTTTTCTCTCAAAATGTTTGTCACAACCTCTGCACACCCAAAAGCCTAGAGAGAGAAATGTAAAGATAGGTGTACATACATCTATCAATCATTTGATATTACAAACCATTCAGGCAGGTGAATAGACATTTAGAAGACCTGTAGAAGGACATTCAACTTCACTTCTAGGTCACCTGCACAAAGCTTGCATCTCAGAAACATGCAACTTGCTGTGTTCAATTACTGGCAACATGTCAATGGAGAAAACAATTCATCAAGAGATAATAATTGTAGCAATTAACAAAACAAAATTCTTTGATTAAATTACACTAATGAACCGCATTTTAAAATACTTAACAATCTCTTAATTTAAAGCACCTGCTTTTTTTTCATGTACTGAAATGGACCAGCTTGCTAAAGCCCTGGTAATAAATCAGGGATCCAAGCAAACACTGAGCGCAAATTAGTATTTGTTTTTCCCCTATAATTTGCTTCAGTCTCGGCCAGTTATCTAATAGTTTTATATTAGGGCTAGGTAGACTTAGCACTGCATGATTATTTTAACAATCTAAGTTTATCTTCTTAGTAAATCTTATTTCCATATCTGTATGTTTTGCTTTCACTGTACCTCAATTCCTGAGTTTTGCCTTTAAAACTTTTTCTAACTTCTGATTCTCATAGTCCATTAATAATATCATTTATACCACAATAACCCCACAGTGATAATCTTAAGAAATCTCAATTTCATTATTTCTCATTTGATCTCTCTATTATGGGCATTATCTCATGACAAACAAAGAGGACAAAGAATTTTTGTTTAGCTACAATCAGGTATAACTTGGGCAGTTGTTTCTATATTTTAGAGAGCACACAGCACATAGAAATATCAGTTCATATTAACAATGAAAATCAGTTACACAGTCAGTATTATCAAAATTTTATTTCAAAATATTTATTTCACATGCAATCATTGTGTCCTATGTTAGATCCATGATTATAACACTTCCAGTTTAATTCAGTGAATAAGCAAATTGTTCAACCAAGAGTCGGTCCTTTATATTTGCATTGCCTTTTTAAAAATATATTTTATCTTTGATCTCTATACAAGCCAGACAGGAATAAGATTATTTACAGGGGACCAGGTTTCAGTGACTACATTCCAAAATATTTCTGGTGCCATAATCATTGATTATAAAAGGACAGCTCTTTAGAGGAACAAGTTGCAAAGTGGCATCTATTAATTGGAGACCATTGATTGCTCATGGGCATTAGACTCTCAACTTCTACCATTTGGATCATTTCTACTAATTGTACATTGAACATAAATATTTATTCAGGCTACTGTGCTAGAAAGTGGTGCTTTAAGCTACACTTTCATTTTATATTTCTAAGTACTCTGAGTTCAACACTTTTCTCACTTTTTTTTTTTTAACTCTTTGCTTGGTATTCTAGGATTTCAGGTGATACAGTTCTAATTCTCTTTCTGTTAACATCATAAAAATCTCTCCCTGAGTGAAAGATCAGAATTATTTTAATTTTTGAATTCAGTCAAGTAGACCCACATCTTGAGGTTATGTAATTAGGCCAGATATATAAAACTGCCTCTCCTCATCACAGAACTCCTGTCCCCAACTTGATTTTTAAAACACAAAATCTTCCAGAACTTCTCTCTGCCTTATGAGAATTTTCCAATTCCCATTTCTCATTTTCAAGTATATTAGGCATAACCTGGTAAGATACCACAAGCCAATTAAAATGATACATATATTTTATTTCCCGTGACAATCTGCTTAAATGGTCTTTAAATCTTAATAAATATTTTTTCTATAAATTACATTAACTCAGAAAAATCCCAAAACTATTTCATTCTTTAGCCCTCCTTTCTTTTTTTTTTTTAAGAATTTTTTTATTTATTTATGCATACAAGCTGGGGTACAGGCCAGAGGCGGGGGGCAGCCAGAGGCTTCACCAGAGACAGAGTGGGGAGCAGAACAGGCAGACCAGAGATACACTGCTGAGGAGAGCAGCGGGCGAGTCAGGAGAGGTCTGCCGCACCATGTGGGATTCTCCCCGGCTGGGCGTCGAACCGGCATCGCCCGTGGCCAACAGCTCCACGGCGCAGCGCCCAACCGCTGTGCCACCGGGGAGGCCCCTCTTTCTTTTTTTTTGTAATATATATTTTTATTGTTATTTATGTCTTTTACATTTTGTATTCCCCTTGGGTAGCCCACCACCAATTCACCCGTGATCCATCTCCATGGTCCCTTGTGTTCTTTTCTGTTCCATTTTGTGCCCTTTTCCTTCCCTCCCTCCGCCTCCCTCCCCCCACCCCACCACTGATTGTCTCTCTCCCACCCGGCCTCCCTATATAGTCCTGTTGTAAGTGAAACCATTCGATATTTTTCTCTTTCTTTCTGGCTTATTTCACTGAGTATGATCCCCTCTAATTCCATCCATGTCACTGCAAATTGCATGTGTTTATCTTCTTCATGGAAAGCATGGACATTCACATTGTCTACTTAAACCTGGGTGTGGCTGTGACAGGGCTACAAAAACTTTCACAATTCTGTCTCCATATCCTAAGACTTTGAATAATCTCATCCTTCTGTTGTAATTTTGTTTTCTAACCAAATGACTAAGGTGCTGAATACCACATCAGATAATTATTTTCAGTCAATGCAACAAACAGTGCCAGATAGACAGCAGCCATTTCTTATGCATAACTTTTTTTGGTCCTTTTAAAGTGAAATAAGTTAGAAGGAAAAGAGAAATATCGAATGGTTTTACTAATAGGACGAATATAGGGGAACCAAATAAAGAATCAGGGGAAAAAAATAACAATAGTAATAATGAAAAAAAAAAGCTAAACTAAACTAAAAGGCAACCATGAGTAAGAGACATTCTACAAAGGAGAGGGAGGAAATGGATCAAAACAGGGGAGAGAAGAGCACAGGGACTATGGTAATGTTTCACAGGTGAATTGGTGGTGGGAATTTTACGGGGAATACACTATGATGTAAAAGATATAAATAAAAACATATTTTTTGAAAATAAAATAAAATTGTAATCATTTCATTCCTTCCATAAACCATTTACTTTTTTTTAAAGATTTATTTATTTATGCATACAAGAACTGGGGTGTAGGCCAGAGGTGTGGGGTGATGAGAAGATTCACCAGAGACAGAGTGGGAAGCAGAACAGGCAGACCTACTAAAATACACTGCTGAGGGGAGCAGCAGGCAAGACAGGAGAGGTCTGCTGTGCCATGTGGGTCAGCTCCCTGGCGGGACTGAACTCATGCTGCAGTGGCTGCGGATAGCTTCATAGTGCTGAGACTTAACCCGTTGCGCCACCAGGGAGGGCCTACCTTTTAATTTGAATGTGACAAAAAATCAAAGGCTGGGAATCACTGCTCATACTATGTTAGTGTATGTATGTAAGTGCCTGAAATCTTAAGGTAGCTTTCTCTAATATGGGTCAACTTGGCAAGTGGAGCTAAAGTCAATCAGGGCCCTGCAGGCATTGAGAGGATCTTTTACAAATACCTTAAATAATAAGGATTATCCAGGTGAAGGGTCAAGGTTTTCATTGGAGAAATCTACTTTAAGGCAGGCAAATACCAAGAACGTCAGTTTTAAGTCATGTGAGTCTCCTCTTGTTATGTGCGACTCCCTCCTTTCTCCTTGACCCTAGGCTACAATCCTATTCATTTGTTCAAGAATAAAAATTCCCAACTTATCCAATTTACTCTAGAATCTACAGCTATTTAAATGTTTCATATGGGGCCTCCCTGGTGGCACAAGGGGTTAAGTTTCAGGACTATGAAGTTATCAGCAGCCACTGAAGCATGAGTTCAATCCCACCAGGGAGCTGAACCACATGGCACAGCAGACCTCTTCTGTCTTGCCTGCTGCTCCCCTCAGCAGTGTATTTCAATCAGTCTGCCTATTCTGTTCCCCACTCTGCCTCTGGTGAACCCTCACAGCACTCCCATGCCTCTGGCCTACACCCCAGCTCTTGTATGCATAAATAAATCAATTAAAAATAAATGTAGGGCCTCCCTGGTGCTGCAACAGTTAAGGGCTGAGCTGTAGAGTTGCCAGCAGCGGTGACTCAAGTTTGACTTCTGGTGGGGGAGATTCCCACATGGCGTAGCAGAGGTCTCCTATCTCGCCCACTGCTCCCCTCAGCAGTGTATTTCCGTTGATCTGCCTGTTCTGCTCCCTACTCTGTCTCTGGTGAACCCTCTCCCTGCCCCACACCTCTAGCCTATACCCCAGCTTGTATGCATAAATAAATAAATCTTTAAAAAAATAAATGTAAAAATAAATGTTTCATAGATATGTAATTAAATTTGTCATTTTTCTTCTACTAAATGTCTGATGTCAATGTGTTTGCTTGAACAGCCTAAAGAGTTGGGCAATTTTCCCCACACATCCTATAGCAGAATTTAAATCACAGGAGATAGAATTGGGTTCCTAGAGCATTTAGTAGCCTCTTGTTTCCTGTTCCCAATAACTTCCTGAAAATACCCTTTTAGTTTAATCAGAAGCCTGTTGAACAGTAGCTTCTTATACAGATTCTATATATTATTTACATTTTCCATCAAGCAATCTATTTTTCAGTTTTTTACTAATGCTACTTTATCACAAGACCCTCAAAGGAGCATCTAAAGCAGATAAATAAAAATAAAAAAAACTTAACAAGAGCAATTTGAAGTATTTTTCTGTTATTACTTTACAGAGAATTGTTGATAAACAGAGAAAACAAATAATTCACATGTATTACCAAGACAATTTATGTATAACAAAAAGTCAGAAAATACAAAGTCAACTTGTTAAAGATTTCGGAAAAGGCAAGTGGAGCAGTCAGAAACTTACCAATAAAATATTTATTTGATTTGATGAAAATAATGATTAAAAAAAACCTAAGTTCTTTAAATCTTGAAAATAATCCTTTCCTAAATACTTAATGAAATGGACTACGTGTCTCCCAAATTAATAAGTTGAAATCCTAAACACAAATGTCAGTAATAAGAAGTAGGCCCTTTGAAAGTTAATTAGGTCAATAATGGTGACACCCCTCATGAATGATTGGTGCCCTTAAAAGGGAGAGACTCCAGAGAGTTCTCTCACTCCCTTCCAAGCACATGAGGATATAAAAAGAGCTTTCTCTACAAACGAGAAGTGGGCACTCAAGAGACACCAGCTCGGCTGGCACCTTGGCCTTGTACTTCTCAGTCTCCAAAATTGCGAACGATCCAGTCTATGATATTTCTGTTATAGAAGACCAAACTGAATAAAACACAAAATTATTTTATTGTCATTTGGGATAAGTGTTTCTCATAATGTATGCTTGCTTGCATGTTATGTGCAACTAAATAATATTACGTAATAAGGATTCAGTAGTTGTTAATATTTTCCAACTGTTTAGTGATTATAATACTCAAATTTCTCAACACTAAAATAGGAAATTTAGCAACATCCAGACTATCAAGATTCTTTGATTGCTTTCTCCTCCAACTAGATTCCTGTGCTGGAGAGCAGATCAACTAGTGATAGAACCTGTCAGATATATGTCTTTCGACATTCCATTCAATACCATGTATATGTATATGTGTGTATATACATATAATCATATGTTCAAATAACTTTCAATTATGGATAACTCATTTTTGTTTAACTCTGTTCAATATCGTTTTATTTGTAATTATTTAAGTAGGCTTTACTGACACACGTAACTTATACGTAGTTACGTAGGAGATATTTGAATAACTAGTATTCACAAACTATTTTCAAATTAAATTCCTTAGGAAAGTAACCACTGGAGATATTCTGATAGAATAAAGCTCACATAAAAACATGTCAAACTTTCAAATTTTGAAGTTCCAAAATAGTTATCTCAAAGTGACTTTAAACACTAACTTTCAAGAATTCTAAAGTGAGGCACTGATCTCTAATAGGAATGAAGGAACAGAGAGGGCAACAGCACTGATTTCAATTGCTTTACTTTACCTGATTAAAGAAAAAGAAAGAAGTCATGCAAAGCTTTCTAGGCAAACCAAGCTTAGTAGGGATAGGAATGTGAAGATAAAGTCAGAAAGATAGGCAAGTAACCAGTAAAATCAGTAAAGACTATCTGGTACAAACAAAGTAAAATATGCACCATTCCCTCTCAAGAAAAGGGTAATAATTTATAGTTCAAAGATACTACTGTTTGGTGAGGGAGGTAAATAGCTAAAGAGGGAGAAAACGTTAAGTTAAATTATATATGGGAAAAGAAGTCTCTTGGTGATTTTTACATATGTTAATATTTGAAAATATTTTGCTGATTCTTAGGCAAAAACAATTTTTATAAAATATATATTTAGTGAGTAGAAGATTCTGTCAACAAGATACTTCAGGAAGATCTTAATTTATAGGCTACTTAAAAATATGTGAATAAAAATGGGAATGATAGAGAAGAAAGTATATAGTTTTGTAACTGCAAAAGAGGAGAAATTGGTATGGAAAAACAATTAGTGTAAATAAAAGTTGAGATTGCAGACAAGAATTTGAGATATGGATTAAAACAAATTTGTTGAATCTGTTAGCTAAAGAACATTTTGGGTATTCGTCTCTCCTGCCATTTCTCTTGTTATTATGCTTACAGCAAGTATAAATAGCACAGTATTCATGAATGCATGCTGTCTCTATAGTCTTTTTTATTATGCAACATGGAAAGAAACTATAAAGGCAAGGAGTTAGAGGACTATGAAGTTCAGAAAGTACCTAACTCATCAATGTTGAAATGTTTTTGATTGGAATGTAACATGATTGGAGGCGCTTAGAATTGGTGAGTGAAATGTTGCTGAAAGACAAAGAGGAGCTTGAAAATTAAGTTGAATTAGTAGAATACTATTGAAGTTATGAGACCTAGTTATTTCAGTTACTACAAACTTGAGATTAGGGATGTCACTATTTATTAGACATTTAAGTTTTGGTTTTGTCCTTATTTCTCAACCTTTCCACCTTATAGTGCTTATCACATCATCCTTATATTGGCATCACTAAAACAACGTATTTGGTCAATAAATATATCTTAAAAAGCTTAGTCTCATAAGAAAATGTTCATTCTTCATAAGGAATTAAAATGAAAGCCAAAATTATGAACTATTGCAGACAGACAACAATGAATAGAATTAAAAGAAATGGCAATATCAAATGTTGGCAACAAAATAGAGCATTTACATGTCTCCTGATTGCTGGTAGAAGTTCAAATGCTCTTAAGCATTATCTACTAAAAATGGACATATGTATATACTATAACTCAGAAATTTCACTCCTAAGTATCAATCAACAAGATATTAACCTGTGTGTAACAAAAAACACAAACAACAAAGTTTGTAGCAGTTCTTTCAACTCAAAGTTCATCAATTATACAGTGAATAATTATGCTGCATTTTGATTATCAATAAATATTAATGAGGAAAATACAAAAATGAGATTTAATCTCAGCTCTATAACATTTACAAATGTAACCAGAACCTAAATTATAAATTTAAATGAATAACATATGCAGATTTTAACCTATGGTACAGGTAAGAAGTGCAGATCTTGATTAAACTGACAAAGAAGGAAACCTGAATTCATTGATAAAAGACCTTGGATAGGACCTTCTCACATGCTAGTAATGTTTTATATCTGAAGTTGGGTAGTGGTTACACCAACACTGAGTTGACCTATAATGATTTCAGTATTCTTTAATGTGTCGTATGTAAATAAAATATTTTTAAAATGAAAGTCTCCAAATGATAAACATATGATCCTATAAACATGAAACTTACAAATACTTTATACATATTTATATAATACATGGCATTGATATATTATCTATTCACTCTTATAAATGCATTATATATGATATAAAAATACAGGTATGTATTATTTACAAGTACAATAGAAAAATCTAATTGGATGAAACACAATTTTTAACATAGTTTAACCCTGAATATTGGTTTAGAACAGGGGATACAAATAGGGAGTACTCATTATTTACTCTTGTAATATTAAAATTTTATTTTACCAGGATTCTCATTTATTGCTTAAATCATTTTTAAATGAAAAATAATGAGCAGCATTAAGTATATTTTTCTCCTTAGTGTTTTCAATATTATAACTTTTAAATTATTTTAATTTTACAGGGGATCACTATAGAGGAAATGCTCTCTGGTAAAAGTCAGCCACCTGTGTTAAGGCATTTTCAGGCAGCAAACAATATTCAGCAAGCAATAAAGTGAAATATTGGTAATAATTTCTATTCTGATCCTTTAGAGCTTCTTAAACCTGCAAACTTCAAAATCTCAGCAAGTTTTTAAGATATTCAGGCAACTGAATTACATGGAAGTATTTTTCTCATAAATCTGTTTTAAAATTTTACAATTCAATATTTTATGATTCTACACCAAATCTATGTGGAGATACGTTCTACATTTCATTTTCCTTGACGGCAGTAGCCTTTTACATTTATTTTCAAAGGTGACTCCAGTTACATCAGGAAGTTCTAAGCAACATTGTTCAGTGAAATTTTTTTTTTCAATTCAAAATAGGAAATGTATAGTCTGAACACATTCCTTGGCACTATTCTGCAATTATCAGGAATTCCCAAATAAAAGTGATTCTTGTTTTTCAATATACATTCAGCCACACCTCCATCAGTTTTATTTAAAGCTACGTAGATCTCCACAGTTTTGGGAGACTTGTGAGTTTATTTTTGACGCAATATGAAGAGAATAAAGGTATTTCTTTTGATTGAATGTAGCATTATTTCTAGAATTCCACAGAAAAATTATTGGGACAATAGAAAACTTTCCCTTAAAGTCATTAAATGACTGTTAATCAAGAAAAAAAAAGTTAGAGTGAGCAATATATTACCAAAATCTATGATCCAAGCAACCAAGAATGGTAAATGGTTATATGGTTAGAAATCAGAATGTGGATAATGTCATCTGAATAAATTACTGTGTTCTTTGGCATCTTCTATATTTCAGACACATATAGAGGGTGGGTAATGTTTAATGCATGCTTACATTATATTTTGAAAACATAGCTATGAAAGCTAGTTCCATAAGATCTCAAAAAATTCAGAAACAACTTATAATTCAGTCACAGCACTGGTCAATCATTCAAGATAGTGTAAGTAGACTCCAAATACTCTTGAGAAAAGAAAGCCTATGCCAGTAAAGGTATTTCATTTCTGTAAAAATCTTGAGTTAGCAGACACATTTTACGCTGCTCTAGCATTTTATATTCTACTTTTACTTTCTGCAAACATTTTCTCTTTTTGACTTCTGTTATTTACCCTGAAACCCACTATGGTAGGTTGCAAAAATGGCTACAAATTTCTCTCATTCCTGAATATACAGTCTTCACAATGTGACTTTGAAACCCCTGCAATCAAGAGATGAAGTTTACATCTCTTTCCTACAAATTTGGGCTTGACTATATGGATTAGTCTGATCAGAGAGAATTTAGCCAAGTTCCATTAGTAAGTGCCTTCAACAGAATTGTCTGCTGAGACTTGCTCTTTCTTGCTGTTATCTACCCTAGGATTACAGTCTGATGAAGCAAGAACTAGCCTTGTGGAAGTTTAAAGACCTGTGGGTAGACAATCCCACTGACCTAAATAACCCAACAATTCAGCTGAGAACAACCAGTTTCATGCTAACCTACTAGCTTTGAAGCCCCTTGAGTAAGGCAAGGCGAGGGCAGAGAACTCTTTAGTCACCCAAAGACTTATAAGGAATAACTAACTGCTATAAATTTAAGGCACTGAATTTTGGGGTGGTTTTTGTGCAGCAGAAATTATGTGACATCACTACTCGAATTGCTAAATGTATCAATGATTAGCATTATTTGTTTGGATTAAAAATAAATCAAATCTAAACAAAACTTGCTCAAGAAAACACGAATTTTTTTTTTATTTTTGCATTACGAAATACATAAAAAAAGAAAGGACAGGAGTATATGTAAATTAATCAAAATTTTAAGTGATAATGTTCATTAGGACATGATTTTTTCTTTTCTCATTTCTGTTATTATGTGGTGTGTGTGTTTAATACATTCAGCTTTTGTTCTGTTGATGAAAAAATTTACAAGGTCACAGACCTTTATTTTCTTATTCATAACTATGATGTCAGTATCTAGAAATGTGTTTGCCAAATAAATTTTTGTTTAATAAATAAATTTAATTGTTTCCAATTTCAGATCCTATTTAACACAAGGAGACTCAATGTAGCTTTGTTTTAAGGTTCTTGCCTCCAGTCTTTTTAATATTTGCAATGATACAAATTTAATCTAGTTACATAGAGATATAAGGTATTGTGGAGAAAAATATTGTTTTAAATTCAAATCATGTTTTAGATTTATTCAATTACTCAAATTTTCAAATTCACTTGTACGTATTAGTATTTTAACACTCTACTTCATATAATTTTGAAAAGGCACTTTAACATAATAGTTTACATAATTCTCTGATTCGAGAATATGGTGACCATAGTAATTTTTTCATATTTACATAAACTTCCTTGGTTACCTAGTACATGGTCAATTTTCATATGAGTTCCCTGGGCATTAGAAAACTTAGTCTTCAACTGATTTCTGCATCTTTGTATATATTATTATTTATTGTGTTGCATATTCTATAATCCTATTTTTGCTTGCTTTAGATCCATATTATCAGTAGAAATTTATTTAAATTTTCCACTATGAAGGCATATTTATTTCTATTAATTTTTATTTCTGATGCATAACAGTTTATAATTTATAAATCTTTCAGGTGAAAATTTTATGTACATAATTTTCTCCTGAAAACTATTTTGTCTCATATTAATACACATATTAATATTAAAGTTACTTAATGTGAGTGTGAAAGATATTATGGTCTGAATTAGTCTTTCTCCCAAAGAGAGCAGATATATAACTTTCAATAAGAGATGAATGTATGGGCAGCAAGAATGAGAAAAAATTGAATGTTCTACAGTATCACCAGAATATGTAAGCTAGTACTGACATGCAAAAAAACTTCAGTATTTATTTAAGGTAATACTGCATATTCAATGTTAGGCACTTCTGTGTAAATTGGGGATATAGAATAACATATTCTTGCTAACCTCTGGTATTTTAATAATTCGTGACTGTTATTGTAGTACCCAAGGCAAATAATTTCCATATTTAAATTGGTTTTGGTAGTGAAAATCATCATTCCTTAAAATGTGTATATAATTGTAAATTACTACCAAATTCTAGTGTTTTAATATTGTTCTCCTCTGTATTTTTTTTTCCTATGTGTACTCTGAAATGTGGAATCAGTGATTTCAATGGGTGATTTTTTTTTTAATCCATTATAACATTTTTATTTGAGACCTTTCTATGGGAAGTCCTCATATGTTTATAAAGGAAAATAAACACTATATTTGCTCAATCATTATAATAAGAAAAATCAGTATTTATTAGGTGGTTTTATCCTAATAACCGTGTGCTCCTACTACACCTAATATTTGTACTTATGTACCTCTTAAGAGCCAACAAAACTTATTTCCTCTAGGAAACCTCTATACTTCAGATTGCTTAGGCTGTCCTCAACTTATAAGCCTCAGGAAATGCCTTCCTTATAATAGTTCTATACTTTATTGAAATGATCTATTTAGAGATTCTGTTCAGTCAATAGGCTTTAAGCTCCTTAATGGGGGAGGCAAAATAATGTTGAACATTTAATGTAGAGTGATTAACAGAAGATATGTTATAGAGAGTACGTTCATAAGACATATATTGATGTCTTTATTTAGATATTGGACAATGACTTCTGATTTAAATAAGATAAAATTTAAAAGCTCAATAGAATGTATGTGGGTATATAAATATTGATCTACCTATCTAGCTGTCTACCTATGTCTATCTATCCACCTATATCTATTGATCTATCATCTACCATCACTTTTTCATAAGAAGAGAACAAAGCATTTAGATGCTGGTGTGAGTCCCCTACAATATGTACTTTGAATATAAAATCAGATTTGCTATCTTTAAGCATATCCTTAGGCAAGAACAAATTCAAAGAAAGAAGGTTAACTGAAGACCTGGTCTCATTTAAATTTAAAGGTGTTTTTTTGTTTGTTTGTTTCTTTTTATTGATTCTTTTGAGACACTGAACAAAAAATCTTATAGTAGTGCAAGATTTAAAAACATGTGTGTAGGGTGTTGATGAATCACACACACAGAGTTCTGCCTAGTATATTTTGGATCATATATTTTAAAGCCCTACACTACTTTTCAAAAGTTGGAATAACTTAAAATATTTTAAAATATTTTAAATGTTACAAGAATTTCAAAGTCAGTAGGACAACCCTTGCCAGACTTTCCTACTGCAATGCACCATCAGTCTGGAAAATTGAAAATAGTCAAGGTTTGCTAAATAACTGCTGTGGACTACAATTCTTAATTAAGTCATGCTTTTGGAGTTATAAACTTTAATATACCTTTTCATGGCATTCTATATTTTACATTGCTGCTCTCCTCAGAATACATTTCTCTGACAACAAGGGATATATTAGTCACTAATAAAAGAATCTGAGTATAGAAAAAAAATAAATGTCTTGAGTTAATTTACCACTTACATCACACAGCTGTTTAATACTTACACTAAGTTTATAGTTCTACAAAGGATAGTTTTTTTTTTTTTCTGGTATTCATATATAGTTGTACTTCTTCAGTAGAAAATTCTATGCTACAGACTCTGCCATGACCTTAAAAATCAACCTCTTTATTACTAAAGGAGCTGTATTGATTTTTAAAAAAAGAATATTGGATAGCATTCCTTGCATTCCTTTCTTCAAATGTGTCTTGAGTGGCCTATTAAGTATAGGGGAATACAGCAGTGACACATTTAAATACAAAACGCTGCATTAAAAGTCCCACTAGCATTTCTCAGGGACTTATATGGGGTGGCTCAGATTTAAACCGTTGTTTCGCTGTGAAATTATGATCCCCTTGCCCTCTGGTGGCTCCAGATGTTGAAAATGGATGTCTGTATTATTATACATTATCTGAGATTCTTCTGGCGAGAGAACTGGAGAAGAAAAATCTTCAGTCCCAGCAAAGCCCTCATTGACTTAAAAGGAATTTATCAATGTAAAGGAATTGGTTTATTGCTGCTTTAAACCCCTCATGCATCACAAAAGGATTTGCTAAATACTTTCCTGGGGCCTGCCTGTGTGCTGCCAAGGGGCTTCTGAAAGGCACTGAACCTGTAGATGATTGAAATGTGCAGTCCCACTGCAATGAATTAACATAATTGGAATCAGGACTGGATGTTTTTATAGGATCTGATTATGTGCCATTCCAACAGTATCATTACTTTAGTCTGTCTTATCCTTGAGGGCATTAGAAGACTTGGAAACCAGCTTTAAATATGAAGGCTTTCTCAGCAGGTGAGCAACTCTTTGGTGAGAGGTACATTAGCTATAATTTATGAAGTGTAGTTGGTGGCATTTAACATTCTAATTATATGTAATATTAAGATGTCTTAAGAGGTAACACATTGTGTGTTATCCACCTTAGAAAAAAAGCACAAGATTCTTCTTCATGGTATATTAAGCAAATGAAGTGTTAGGGTAATTGAGGCCAGAACACATGTAATTTTAGATCTATTTATCTAAAATACTATGGGAAATTGAGTATCAACAAAAAGCAAAACATCACATTAGTTACATAATGAGCAAGCCAAATAAACACATTTAAGTTTCATATATAGCATTGTATTCATTAATGTCCTCATGGAATTGTTTAATTTTACAGATACATATAATACCTAACTCCACTAATTTAGAACATGATTTTTTTTTAATTTTCTAAAATTCATTTCCAGTATGGATTTGTTTGTTATAAGTAGTTTAAATAGCTATGAACAGAAAAAAAAAAAAAAACTCTGATATGACTTGATTTTTCTCTCCCCTGAAGATGGATAATATTGTAAAAAAATAGTTCTACAATCCATCTTTTCAGCTCAGCAACAAATAACTTTTGTTTAAACAATTCCATTTATTCTTAGATGGTAAATGGATAGTTAAAATAAATGAAATAGTTGGATTCTACATAAATTAGCATTGCAATCAATGAGTACATGATTTTTAAATTATGGAACAGGATATTATAACAGCTGAGTAATTCAGATTCATAAAGGAACTATATGAATTACAGAAAATGTTAAGAATATTTCTTTTTATAGAAGAGAAAAGTTTTAAAACAGAATATTATTTGAGACTACGACTTAATGCTCGGGTGAAAATTAAGACAAATTTATCAGAGAAGTCAAGTGAGGCCAGTCTCTATTTAGAACACACATGATTGCTACTGAAATATTTTCAAGTAGTTGGGATTCTGTACTAAATGCTTTTCCTGCAACTTATTTGCAGTCTTGGTAACCACTACTTCTTTTTCTAAACATTCTCTTTAAAATTTCAGTTGAACATAATTTTCTCAATGACATGAATAAAAGAGAAACCTATATTATCATTTTAAATAATGATTGTGTGAAGAGATAATTAAATCCACATCTGTATTTTTTTGTCATATATACATATTTTATATTCTGGAACATCTAAAAGTCACCTAAAAATATTTTTATCATATATGACTTTTTATGTCCATTGCTGGAAATTGCCATTACTGACCCCATGGACAATATCTTCACACCTGACATCCACTATGGTCTTAGACAAGAAGAGGATAAGGAAGTCTGGAAATGAACCCTAACCCAGTCTGAGCAAATCATTTTCCTTTTTAGAGCTTATACTGTTGATAGTAAGAATAAGTTAGATTTAGAAATCTAAATTAGAAGTGGAGATCAGTGAAGAGATTCCATATCACTGCAGCATTGTTGGTACCAGCTAAAGCAATGAATGGTCCAATAAAATTTTTGGAAAACAAAAATGAAATACCCTCCCTCACAAGTCAAGTTTCAGAGAGGGAAATTGAAAATGCATGTAGAGAAGACTTTTAACCTTCCAAATTGAAAATGCATGTAGAGAAGAAAATGCATGTAGACAGACTGTCGCAAACTTATACCCATTCTGTGACTATATATTTCTTGCAATTCGTTCGTTGATATTTTCTAAATTGTAATGCACGCTTATCTGACTGAAACTAATTTGAATGGATGTCTATATCATATAATAAAAGTATTCATGATTATCATTTTACATTAACAAAGATAATCACACCATACTTATTTTTCAATACAACTAATTACTCTTTAGTAAAAAAATAAAGGTTATAGGGATTTTTAAAACTGCCTTTTGAGGGCCTCCCCGGTGGCGCAGCGGTTAAGCGCTGCACTGTGGAGCTGTCGGGGCGACTCGAGTTTGACACCCGGCCGGGGAGATTCCCACATGGCGTGGCAGACCTCTCCTGCCTCGCCCGCTGCTCCCCTCAGCAGTGTATTTCTGATCTGCCTGTTCTGCTCCCCGCTCTGTCTCTGGTGAGCCCTCTCGCCACCCCACACCTCTGGCCTGTACCCCAGCTTGCATGTATAAGTAAAAAAAAATAAATAAAACTGCCTTTTGAAATTTGAGAATTAGAAGGTCAATGACATTTTGCATGTGGAATTATTTTCAACACCAAAAAATATAATGCTTAACTTTTTCATTTGCAGTATGGTCATATCCGTTTTTAATAGTGAGTTTTCACTCTATGCAGTTTAATATAGGTGTTTGTCTTTTTCACACAATTCTAATTGAAGAGGCAATCTTCTTTTTTTTTTTTTAGTTTTTTTTTAAAAATTTATTTATGCATACAAGCTGGGGTACAGGCCAGAGGCGTGGGGTGGTAAGAGGGTTCACAGAGACAGAGTGGGGAGCAGAACAGGCAGATTGTAGGAAATACACTGCTGAAGGGAACAGGGGTCAGGCAGGAGAGGTCTGCCGCACCACGTGGGAATCTCCCCAACCTGGCTTCTAACTCATGTGCTGCTGCCAACAATTCCACAGCACAGCGCTTAACCGCTGCACCACCAGGAGTCCCCGTTTCTCCTTCCTATTTTTTGGAAGAATGTAGTTTAGGGGTATCATCCAGATGTAGGCTTATCAGTGAACATCTCCTCCCTGTCTGAAAAACTCATCTTTTTTTTTTACTCTCAGAGTGAAAGGACAAGGGTGATGTCTCCCCTTTTCTCCATGAAGGTCCTAAAACAGCAGGATATATATCCCTGTTCTTTCCTATTTTTAGCTTCAGAATTTACAACCATGTAAATTCTCCATATGTATGGTACTAAATTTTGGCTTTTCCCCCTACTAATCTTCCTGATGTTAATTTGTTCCTTTGTCTAGACTCATAAGAAACCAGACTGGGTTGAGAAATGTCCCCCTGTGCTCCAACACCTAGTAATAAGAGATGCTGTGTCTATTGGTCATCAACAAGAAGTTTCACCTTATGAAAATGAGAGTTGCACAGAAACATCTGTTCCCATTCCTATAGAGGTATGTCATCACCTGGCTGTACTCAGCTAATAGGATGTCCTTCAGTTATAACCATAAGATCTGCTAAAACTTGGCTGTGGAGGACTATATTGTTAAAAGAAAAAGATGATATTGGTGAGAAATTAGTAAGTGTGTAAAGAAATAGTCTTCTGTTATAATCATATGTATAGTTATTTTCTGTATAAGAGATACTTCAGAATCACAGGTTGGCAAGAACAATAATACCAGAGATTCAATCAATTGAATATTACTTCACTCATTTAAAGATTCTTTTCAGGATGTACGTGTTAACAATCATACATTTATTTAAAAAAATATTACAATATTGTAAAATATGAGCTAAAGTATTTCATTAATTTTAAAGGCTATTCTTTCTCATTACATAGTTTTTTAAAATTATGATACAATATAATTGTCTATTTGAATAAAGAATGCACATTTTTAAATGAAAAGTAAAACTAATCTGATGTTATACAAATTAGAGTAAGTTGGCATTTTTACCATAAAGGTCTAAGAAAAACTTTGATATTAGAGAGCATTAAACAGTAAAGTGTTTATACTCTTAAAATCACTGTGGTTCCAAATTTTTAATCACTGATAAACAAAGACTTATGGCTTAGGAGAAATCAGAGCAAGTGAAAATGAGATGGTATTTCCTGGATTAGAAAGGTATTGACCTTCCGATTCTCCATTTCATTTATACTGATTGTATCAGACAAGGAGAGTAAAGTCTACAAATTGTGGCTGATGTGAGAAAGATAGGAAAAAATCTAACATAGAAGTTAGAAACTAATGAAAAGTAAGTTTGAGGTATTTTTAAGCAAGGAAATCGGCTCTTTTCCCCCCAAAGCGATGAAGAAACAGAATGCTATTGTAATAAGAAAATAAAGGGGCCTCCCTGGTGGCATAAGTGATTATGTCTCAGCACTATGAAGCTGTTAGCAGCCACTACAGCACAAATTTGATCCTAATCCCCAGTCAGGGATCTATCCCACTTGGTGGAGCAGACCTCTCCTGTCTCGCCTGCTGCTCCTCTCAGCAGTGTATTTCAGTCGATCTGCCTGTTCTGCTCCCCACTCTGTCTCTGGTGAAACCTTTCACTGATCCCCCCTCCCCCACAACTCTAGCCTACACCCCAGCTCTTGTATGCATAAATAAATAATTAAAAAATAAAATATACATGATCTGTGTACTAGCTATCATTTTATTTTAGCCTAAGAGAAGACGATTTTAGTTCTAAACTACAAAGGTTTAAAAGGAAAATGAAGTCCAGTGAATTGTGGTAGATATTTATTGGTGTTTTGGGGTGGCTGTGGTGTGCCAATATTCATTTGAAGAGGTATGAGCCTGTAGTGCTGAAACATATACAGTGTAATAAATCATTACTACAATAAATCAAAAAATAATAGATAAACAAATGTAAAATGAAATTGTCCATTTGTATATTAGGAAAAATAGCAACCAGATTAGCTTTCAAATCAGTGTAGTTATATACTCTTCCATTTGTATCTTTTTGTGGAATCTTATTTTATCTGTAGGAATATAAGTTTATAATCTTGCTTTCTCATCCAAAAATGTCTTTATAATTACATGATTTCGAGAAAAGCTGTATTTTCCTGTATCATTTTTTTATCCCTAAAATGATATATTAGTATGTTCTCTGGCTTTCTTTCTGAGATCTTTATTAAAGAAGTACATTATAGTATGGATAAGTTTTGTACTGGAGATAGGAAAGCCCTCATTATAAACAGAGAGCATCTTTTAGGAGCACTAATTACTTGGGGCGAGCCAGAACATTATTGAAATATGAATACATATGACTTACAGAAGGTAAAATTTGCATTGAGTATAAATAAGTGGTTGTACAATTTTGGCAGGTTTTGCTCTTAAACTACATACACTTTGTAATACTACTCTGTTCTTCATTGCTTAATTTCCTTATCCCACTCCAGTTCCCTTCAATTCCAAAAGTTCTAAACAATAATGTAGGATTTACTGTATATTTCCTGTAGAGATCAAATATAAGTTATACTACTAATTCTTCAATAACTTTTTGCTTTCTAAATCCTTTCCTCTTTAATGTCCTTCCCAAAACTCAGCTCCTAGGCTTTCTTCTCATTTGTATCCTCACACAATTATTATGCACTACAATTTAGCCTCATTCACATAACATAAATATCATGAATATCATATCAGGCCAAATTTTATGGAATGACTTTGTTCAGTCAAACTAAGTATGTCCATTATTCCTTAAGTATACCCCTGTAGTAAAAGTAGAAGATTGTGTGACTTAGCTCATCATAACATTGGTAAAATATTGAATAACCTTTAAATAACTTTCATTGCACAAGGTATGTTCATATTCAACCTCTGAACTTAAGGAGAATGGTTAAGGAAACAGATGCTAAAGCCATACTGTTTAAAGTCTTATTTTTGTATATTTTTAATTTCATAGTGAGGTAACGTAAGTATCTTCAGTTATTACTGATATTTTAACTGAAAAGTCTGAGACACAGAGGACAGTGGAAAACTTCAGGTAGGACTGAATTTTAATTCTGGTTGTCATTCTCATTAGATGTGGGAGTTAGGAAAATCACTTGCTATCATTGATATTTTTTATATGAAAATTTGGGAAAATGTAAAACTAATAAACTTGTTAAGATCAGTGGCTACACACACACACACACACACACTCACAGAGAGAGAGAGAGAGAGACATCACTAAATAAATGGTAGCTACTATTTTGTTCATTATGTACTGAGAATGAAAATAAGGAAGGAAGGATCTGTAAATGTAAAAGGATTTTCAGTAATATTTAGTACAAAAATTCAAAGTCAGTGGTCAATGTTCATTTACCACCCCCAGCCCCAGACATTTTGCCTATTATGTTCAAGGCACAAAGTCAAACATTATATAATAAACATCATATTTACCCTTTATTCTTACTCAACTCATTCTGCATATTTTCTAGGAGTAGTTTAAAAAAGTAAAATAAAAAGGATGACCTCTCATTACCTATAGAAGCTGTGCAGCACAAAGGAAATAATCCCATACATATCCTTTTGGGTTCTTCTACACGGACAAATAAATAAGCATTGGGGTGGTGGGGAGAGGAACCAAGTTTAATCTCAACTGCTTAATCTCCACTTATTTACTTCCTGTATGTATGGGAGTGATCCAGCATGACTGAGCAGCTCACCCATGTGGCTTAGGGTGCCATATTAAACACCTTAGTTAAGACAGGACTGTGGGAAAGAAAGGGAAGGTCAGTTAGGAAGAGTACATGGGATAGAAAAAGCAATGGCAATTAAATTCTGCCTACTCCTTTAAAAATAAGTAAAAAACACAAGGGACCATGGAGATGGATCACGGGTGAATTGGTGGTGGATTACCCAAGGGGAATACAAAATGTAAAAGATATAAATAACAATAAAAATATATATTAGGGCCTCCCTGGTGACGAAGCGGTTGACCGCTGCGCTGTGGGGCTGTCGGCAGCGCGCGATGCGAGTTCGATGCCCAGCTGGGGAGATTCCCACATGGCGCCGCAGACCTCTCATGCCTCACCCACTGCTCCCCTCAGCAGTGTGTTTCTGATCTGCCTGTTCTGCTCCCACTCTGTCTCTGGTGAACCCTCTCGCCGCCCCACGCCTCTGGCCTGTACCCCAGCTTGTATGTATAAATAAATAAATCTTTAAAAAATATATATATATAAAAAAATAAAATTAAAAAATAAATGTAATCATAAAACGTAAAAAATAAATAAATAAATAAATTTTGAAAAAAAAAGTAAATAGATTTTCAGGTATAATCTCTTACATATTATATCATTTTCAAAAGTACTTTCTACAGTCTTCAGAGCCCCTCCCATGAAATTGACCTTTTGTCAAAAAGACATATTTTGGGGCAGATTTTTGTTCCCCTATAAGGCAATAGAGACGAAATAGAGGATAGAATAATATGGATCCCAGATAAAACTATCGGGGAAATTATTAAAACTGCTATGTTGCTTAATGAAAATAAATGTGATTTGTGTGTTTGGTTGATCAACACATACTATATTATTGATGAATTCCCTGATAGGGTTTTGAAAATAAGTCAGGAATGTGTTTCAACTAATAGAAAGTAAATATATTTTACTATAAAAACATTTTAATAAAAATCAACAGCCCATCTCTAATTTGCATATGGGTGGCTTAAGATCAGTGGTAAAAAAGTGAAAATTAGTTCTTAAAGGAGGAAAAACATGAGAGACCTAAGATGCTAAAAATCTTTTTGCTTCTCTCTAAATCCCTATACTTTATTTCTGAATCAGTATTCTTGGCTGACTCGGAAAAACACATTAATACAGGCTACACAAAGATTATTTAAACTGGAATATTTCAGACATGTGCACTGGAACTTTTCACAATATTTTACCATTTGCTTGATTTAATATTCAAAATTGATATAACAGTTTCAGAAAACATGATAGGAATATGTGAGTGCAAAAAATGTATTGCAAGTTGAGAACAGAAGGAACCTTGTGGTTTTTGTGGAATAATGGAGCAAGCCATATTTTTTGATATTCAGATAAATATTCTATTATTTAAGGATGACTTTTCACATTCAATATCTAAGCACTTAATTAACACTTTCCTATTTAACTTCCACATAAATAGAATTTTTTTGAAGGTTCAGAATCACATTTGAAAATTATATTTGCTTTTCTTTATAGGATCTGAAAATATTTTCAAGTATTTCAATTTTAATCAATTTGGAATCCATAGAACAGAATCCCCGATTGATGTTAGCATTCTGAGATACACACACACACACACACACACACACACACACACACACACACACACACAAACACACACTCACACACTGACTTCAAAGGATAAAGGAAAATAGCATCTACCAACTTTTGAGTCATGGAAAGTGAGGAGTGGAAGTCTAGAAAGATAGAGTTCTTCACCTTTTCAGAATTCATGAAAAAAAGGCAGGAGCAAAGATCAAGAAATATGCAATGTGAGCATATAAATTCAATAAACTAGAAAAGATTAGAAGGAAATTTTATAAAAAAGATGAAATTTTGAGTAGGACAGTACACTTAGTAGGGCAAAAGTAATTAGTTTTTTGTTATACCACTCTGCAACACTTTCTTATTCTAAAAGCCTTAACAATAAGAAAGAGTACTTCAATTAACATAGAGAAGAGTGTTATCCCCTCAATAGGACATATAAGAAGAAAAACAAAAGGGAATATAAATACCTTGGGCTACATCAAACTAAATATCTTCTGCACAGGGAAAGAAACTGTTACTAAAATAAAGAGAAACCCTTCTAAATTAGAGAAATTATTTATATGACATACACTTGACAAGGGATTGATATCCAAGATCTACAAAGAAATCATACAACTCAACCACAAGAAAGCAAACAGATCAAAAAATAAATGGGCAGAAGAGCTAAATAGCACTAACCAAAGAAGATGTACAGATAATGAATAGGCACATGAAAAAATGTCCATCATCACTTATCATTAGAGAAAAGAAAATCAAAACCACAATGAGATACCACCCTCTAAATCTGGTAGAATGGTCCATAAAAAAAAAAAAAAAAGGCTAGAAATAACAAATGCTGGAGAAAAAGTAACCCTCATACACTCTTGGTGGGGATACAGAGTGGTCCAGCCTCTATGGAAAACAGAATGTAGAATTCTTAAAAGATTAAAAATGGATCTTCCATATGATCCGGTGGTTTCTGTCCTAGATATGTAGCTGAAGAATATAAACGGCACTAATTCAAAGGGATTTATGTATTCTTGTGCTCACTATTTTTAAAAATAGCCAACATATTTATAATAAAATGGCTATTAATAATTGCCAAGTTATGGAAACAATTCAAGTACATAAAGACCGATGAATAGATTAGGAGAAATGGTATATTTACACAATGGAATACCATTCAGTTGCCAAAAAAGATACCTTTTCCATTTGCCAAAACATGAATGGAATTATAGGGGATTATGCTAACTGACATAAATCAGAAGGAAAGAGACAAATACCAGATAGTGTCCTGTACACGTGGGATATAGAGAAACAAACAGTCAGATAGAGTCAAACCAATAACAAATCCTAAAAATGTGACTCTAGACTTGAGGCTAAAAGAAAGAACAGGGAAGAGGAAAGTGGGGAGCAGGCTCAATGGACTATGGCGGAAAACTGTAAGTGACTCCTTGGGTGTGTGTTATATTAACAGCACTGGAAGGTGGTGATTCTGTACCTCTATATCATATAATATTTTGTAAACCAATGTTACCTTAAAATAAACTGAATAAAAATTAAGATAATAAAAAGTAATTGGAAAAATAATACAAAATTGAGAGAAAGTTAAAAGCTGAAATTAATTCTGAGAAAACCATATAATTATGAAATTGACAAACAAAACCATCTATAATCCTTTAAATTCAATTAAATTGATAAGCTGCTGACAACTCTAATCAGAAAGAAAACAAATGAAATTTGGAATGAAAGGAATTATAACTAGAATGGGAGCTATTAAAAATAAGAGAATGTTATGAAAAATGACACACTAGTAAATTGTCTGGGTGATTTCATAGAAAATGTAGCTGAAATGTATTTTCTTTGATTAATTCTAATACTTAAGGCAATCAAGGAAATTAAAATATAGTGAAATATTATCAACAAAGGAACATCATATTCAAGAGTTTTCTGAAAATGAGAGCACATAATTACCTGTAAGTGTTGGGGTACAGTATGACCTAAATGACTCCAACAACTAATGTTTTATTAACTTCACCGTAACTCCATGCCAAAGAGATCCTTGGCACCGAGGATATAACTCCCCTCATGCCATGAATTTGCTATGACTCTTAATTTCCTAAAAATGGGGGTGCTGAGAACTAAGGGTGGAGTTAAGCAGTCATGCTTGGTATAAAATCAAACACATGTGGGCCTGAGCTCTTTGTTTTGCCTGCCTTCAACATACCTCTGGGGTCCCAGCTCAGTGTTACAAGTAGGATGCATTGACCGATTAATCTCTCCCTGTTCTCCCTCTTCTTATTTCCCCTGTCAAAAAACCTTTTGTTAACTTTTCTCTGTGTGCCTGCCCTTGACTCTTGTACTGAGTTCTTTAGTGTGAGGGTGAGGACTCATACCCAGGTCACCCCATGTCCTCTGAGGTTTGCCCTGTAACACAAGTCATAGTTCCCAGATTTGCGATCATTATAACACAACTCATCTTTTATTTTTAAGATTTATTTATTTATCATACAAGCTGGGGTACAGGCCAGAGGTGTGGGGTGGCAAGAAGGTTCACCAGAGACAGAGTGGGGAGCAGAACAGGCAGATCAAGAGAAATACACTGCTGAGGGGAGTAGCAGGCGAGGCAGGAAAGGTCTGCTGCGCCATGTGGGAATCTCCCCTGCCAGGCGTCGAATTCAAGTTGCTGCTGCCGCTGCCGACAGCTTCACAACCTCATCTTTTGAAAAGAGTCACTTTTAAAATATTCTAGATGAATATAGTCTACATTTAAAATTGGAAATTAAATTCATTAAAAAGAATTCTGGCCCTGGAAAAGATTGGGAGGTGGTTTACAGATTAATGAAAGATCCCATTTACTCATATAACCAAAGCAGACCATTAATATGTCAAATATTAAATTACTCGGTTGTGTGTGTGTATTAATAGTTTTCATGAAAGTTTTATACAATATTTAATGTTTGCATTATATAAGTTGTTAAATTTATATTGATTCACAAAATTATTATTAAAGTATATAATTTTGGAAAAATTATTTTACAAAGGAATCAATTGAATAAGAAATATTTGAATAAGAATTTGTCATTGGCAAAATCAGATCTGTTAAAGTGTTTGACAAAAACACATACTTTCAGGATATTTTTGTTTAAAACAGAAAACTTTCTAAGTTTCAAAAGGATAAGCACTTAAGGAAGCTTCTATCTTCCTGTCTATTTGAATCATCATTCACTAGAATAATTATTATTAGGAAATGTGCTTGATTCATTTTGTTCACATGCTAACTCTACATGGCAAGACATATCACAGCAATTACTGTCAAGAGAATTACTATTAAAAGAATCATTTTCTCTGCACTTAGTGTTTTTACTTTAAACAAAAAAGAATGGATGTAGTCTTTAGGTGCTTTTTATGGAGTGATCTGCCCCTAGATAGCCCCACAGCTTGCTCTTTTTCTTCTTTAGGGTCTCACTGATCACATATCACTTTCTCAAAAATAAATGTTCTTTATCACCTGTGCTTTGTATTTTTGTTCACAATTATTATCTCAGGAGAATTCCCATTCTTGCGCAGTTGACTTTAGGTTTGGTCCTTTGACTTACATTTATCAATACTATATAATGAGTGGTACGAACACTTTCAGGCAGAATCTTTCAGTATCTTCACATTGTTGCTTTCACTCATTTCCCTCTGCCTGAACATTTGCAATGATCTGCATAGAAGCTGCTTTGTCAACCTGAGCCAGAGAGAAGACCATATGGAAAAGGGCCAATCTTGAACAGTGATCAGCATGTGGTGTTAGCCATAATTAAACTTCTATTGTAATAAACCTCCAATATTTAGGGTTTGAGAACTAACCCCTCATGATATAGCCTACTCTTAGGGATGCACTAACACATATAAGCAGCAGGTGTACCTTCTGAGCCTGCTTCATATTACTCTATAGCATTATTTTTGTCCCTTATTATATACATCTATTTTTTACTGTCTGTATTCACCATAAGAATGTAAGCTCCATGAGGACAGAGACTTTATTCCCTTCACTGCTGAATATCCAAGTTTAGCTACTCTCTTAATTACAATTGTTAGCCAGATGGAAGGTGACTAGGAGGAGGAAAAAGCATTTCAAGTGAAAGCAGCAATCTTCCCAAAATGCCAAAAGAGAAAACAAGCTGCTGAATTGAATAACTTCATTTTGTTTGTCCAGCTGAAGAGATAAAATGAATGAAATGGGAAGGATGGGAAATTGGGGGACTGCGTTATTGTTATCCATGAAGTCTGGGCTTAATAAGGATAAAGAAACCACAGAGAAATCGGAAAAGGTGGCGTTTAATATACAGGAGTTTTAACTATAACAGAAGTAGAGTAGTGGTGAGCCCTATAAGAGATAAAGAGAACAGTGAAGGATATAGAAATAGGAGTTGTAAGGGACCTGGAGGGCAGCCCAAGGTGAGTCTACTAAGTACATTTAAATGGGAGTTTGATAGGGTAGAAATGAAGAAATGGGAAAAGGATTAATGAATATTTTGTGTATCTTACTTCTGTGTACAGTTCACCACCTTGGACTAACCTGGCCTAATTGCCTTGAAGAACAGAATGCAGTCATGTAATCTTTATACTCTAGTCTTCATTTCAAATCAGAAAGAGTAATGTCCTTAATGACTATCAAGATACAGATGTTAATGGAGAAAGTGCTCTCAGAAGCCCCAGCAGCCTCAGAAAATCAGAAATACAGGAGATTTAGTCATGCATCCCATAAGTCATTAGAACATATTAAACACTATCACAAAATTATATTTGTGGAAATGTATTAAAACTTAAAGAATGAAAAAAAAAAACTTGGTTATTAGTCTTAACATAGTTTATGGTAGAACATTTCTGTGTGCTACATCTTTATTTCAAAATTACTTGGAGAATAATCACCCTATGGCAGTTACAGACAGAGAGCCTAGGTAGTGATTTATGTGTAATTTCAATTTTTGACTCATCCTTCTGCCATGATTGAATAAGTCATGTGAGAATATAATAAAAGAATGAAATAAACAGGCTTGAGATTATGAAGTTTTGGGGTTTGAATGCTAATTCTGTTCTTTACTGTTTATGAGTTATTTTTCCCCTAATATCTGATATTCAAACTTTTAACATGTTAAGTGATGATGGCTGCAACTTGTTGGGATCTTTTGAAGATTCAGAATAATACAGATGAAACATTTCTCACAGTGATTGGCATAAAGTGAAAAGTACTTCCTGTGTTTGTTGATTTATTTCTATAACTTCTCTCTCACCACACCTTGCTTTTAGACTCTACAAACCATTTCTTCTTGATTCCACATCTCTCTCTCTCCATATATATATATATATATATATATATATATATATGCAGCTACTGAGGACACACTGTTTGGATCAGCATTAATCTTCAATCATAGACAAAGGTGATCACTACAAGGTTTTGAAATGCCAGGAGAAAAGCAATTAACTTCATCAATTGGTGTCAAAAAAGAAATTTCAGTGATTTCCCTTCAGATTATGTTGTAGTCCATACAAATTATGTTGTAGTCTATACAATACATATCTGACAATTACAGTTAAAATAATGTCCTTGCTAATTCATTTTATCAAAGTACCTTTCACATTTATGTATTCTTATTCATTAATCAGTGTTGTCAGAAGCAATTGTCAGATGACCAGTCATAAAAAAAAAATAAGGAAACAATGGTAAATCCAACTTGACAGTGTCACAGCACATGTAGAATTTAGTTATTTACCACAATAGGATTTGCCTCTAAGGTAAGAAAAGTTGTTTTAAGTATTATTGATTTTTACTTGGAAAATGTGTCCTATTGATTTTTCCATCTAGACCCTTAACTATGGCTTTTAATACACAATTCTAGCTTACAATGACAACCAATGGAAAAATCAAGAACAAAAATGGGATTGTCACAGGTGGGGGAAGGCTAAAATGGGGCTTTTAAAAATAGTACCTTACAGAACAACCCCTGCGTCCTCCCCACACACATGTAATAGCACTGCAAAGTGCTACTCACTTCTGAAATTGGAAAACTAGGTTGTTCGCTCTGTGAGTGAAACCTGTCATGAGTTTAAAACTTAAGCAATTGAATCTGCATTTCAAAGCTTCTATGCTTTTAGGTAAGGAATCCCTGGGTTTTTGCCAAAACTGTAGTTCCACTTTATTGGAGAGTTTGCTTATTTGAGTTTCTATATTTCTTTAATCAGGTTTTGTTTTCCACAGCTGTTATTAGTATTTTATTGTTTTTAACTTGTATTTTATTACCTTTTGGGGCTTGATATTCAAGCGTTTGAAAATGTATTTATTCAGTCAGTATAAAAAATAAACAACAAAACTGCTGCAATTCTAAAGAACACTGTCAATCATCTGGAATTGCACAGTAAATATTCTCTGTGCTTCAAAGAACCTACTTCTATATAGCTACCCAGGAGCAGCCTGTGGAGACAATGCCTTTGTCTTTTGATTTCATCTCTCGCCCATTTTTCTCTCCTTTATCTCTCACTCTTTCATCTCCTTCCTTTCTTCCTTCTTTTTTCTTTTTCTCCCTTGTTTTCCAAGTTTAGTCTGTCTTTTTAATTTAAGTTTGGAAACTCAAAAGTAATAATTTAACTTTAAAATTTTATATTTGTGCAAAATGTCAGGAAACAGAGATTATTATTTTTGTGCCAGATTTTGAGCAGAATAGAGTGAAATTGCAAGGAAGACACTTCTGTTAACTTTTAATAGCTATAACTCTTCATTGTAACAATTTATGATTGACTTAATATGCAATAGAACTATACTTCTTAAGCAAATCCACTTCATTCAGAATCTTTCAGTAACAAGGGCTACATTGATATTTTTTCTGACTTCTTGGGGTAATTTGATTTTCAGACATTGATTATTCTCTGAGAGAAAAAAAAAATAAGAGAATAAAAAAGCACCTAATAACTAGATATGCTATTAACCAATAAAACATTGAATTTGTTATCATTCAAAATATTTTAAAAAACCAGTTTTATTCCTCAAGGGATACCACAAAATATATTTCCATGGGAAAAAAATCCCAAGTTTCTGCTCTGACAACTAAGTTAACTAAACAATAGCACCTATATAATTGAATTTTGAATAAAAACACTTATTCAAATATCATTGACTATCTAGTTAGTTCTGTTCTCACATCTTACCAGGTTTATAATATCCTTTTGTACAGCAGTATCCTTCATTATATGCTGGATAATTAATGAGATGATATAGCCTTCAGTCATAGAGTAGAATTATCAATAATCTACCCCCCTTAATTTGTTCAGTCCATATTGTACTTTCACATTTAAAAATGAGATAAACTATATTTAAGATTGCATATAGTACTGGTGTATTTGGTTAAGAATCAGGTAGCAAAATTATGCAATAAGATGAGACTCCAGTACAAGAAGTAGACCAGCTGTGGATATAGTAGATAGCGGTAAACCAGCTTCTGGTGAGATGAAAAAAAATTATAATGAATTTAAAAATAAGGCTTCTGACAATCTACAATTTCCTTCTGACCAACTCTGGGAAAACAGACAACTTGAAACCTATAACAAGAAGTGGTTATGCTTTAGAACTTTTATACAAGTTTGATTTTTCTGTTTGGAAGCAGTACAGAGAGGATAGGAGAGTGTCAAAAAGAATGATGTTTAAGAAACTGATCATTTTCTCCAGGCAAAATTGGAAATGATTAATTATCTTGCCTAAGGTTGAATTTACTTGCACTGACATCTGTATTCAAAAAATAAATGACTGGAAGTTGTTCCAAAGGGCGAATAAAATAACAGAATAATAATTTTTATATCTCTGGTTATTTCCTTTAATCTTCCTTAGTCTTCTAATTCAAGGAAACAAATACATTTTTTTAAAAGGCATGTTGTACAATTGCCTTCTTTTTTTAACTTGACCAATGAAACTGGAAAGTTGCAGTCAAAACTGCAACTCTTCACACAAGTTTGAGGCAATTCGGGAATCAAGCATTACCAAAAAAATCAGACATTTTTTCTCACATTCCGCTTCTCTTTTTGCTGATAATGTCACAAAGGTACTGCACATCAAAAGAAAGCCTCTAATGCAGACCTTTAGATCAGAGTTAGCTGTAAACTTCCAATTTTTAGCTACTCTGCTGAAGACCTGCACTGTGGCACCATTAGCCTAATTCTTTTTTACATTTCTAAGATCAGCACTACCATTTAAATTATAATAACACACTTAAACATGATATAACCATATCCAACCTCAAAAAGCCTCATAACTAAGAATGGACCTTTGTTAAAGCCTCAAATCTTCAAACACATAAATCCTTTTCTAAAACAAGCCAATAATCCATTCAACCTTAAAATATTATTGATTTGTCATGCCAGGAGCATGACACAAAAGCCTTCTCCTTTTCAACAATACTTTCACCATAGCATCCGCTGGCATTCCATCTCTTGTTCTTTTTCAAAAGAAAAATTACAGAAAAAAAATAGGTTCTAAATTTACCAATAATTACTACATTATTAATCTTCATTTTCCACAAGATGCTCACATCTTCTCTCACATGATTCACAACAAATTCATTATTTTATGAAATGAAACAAGAATTGTAACAGGAAAGAAATGAAACAAAGAATTGTTTCTCGCAAGTATTTCAGTAATTAGAAATATGAAGACAGCTCTGTGCTCCAAGAATACCTCAGAGGAAAAGGTTTCCAAGCATTTTCTTATATCATGAGTTCCGCAAACAGGCCAGTCTTTCCGCCACACTTTGAATCAGGTGTCTCTAAACAATAACGTAGAGTCTTTCCCCACAAACTAGCATTTGGTGAGCATTTATCAGTCTAATATACATTAACTAGACCATGTGAGTAAAAAAGAAAAAGAAAAATCAACGCTGTTAAAAATGTATCTCTATTCACTTTTACAAAGCTGAATGAAGCCCCACACTCCCCCGACCTTTGACCAACACAACTGTCATCGGAACCAACAGTAACCTGTGCTGAATGATCAGTTACCTAGTGGTAAAGTGCTGTATGATGGATGCCTTCAGAAAGCATTTGGATCATATAGAACATGAGGAAATTGCTTTATTTCATGACTTGATACCTATTTCTTATATGTTATTAGATTTCCATAGTATCAAAGAGATGAAGTCATTTAAATATAGTCTGTTAAAAATACATGGTGGAAATTTTGTGCCAAAATCTAAAGTAAAATTTTAGGTGGAAAAGGAGTATGTGAAATAAGAGTATAATCAGGTACAAGAGTTAAAAGTAGAATTATTATAAAGCTACTAGAAAGGCTTGTAGTAGAAGAAGGGGATGTGGGAGGAACAGAACCTGCTACAGACAGGTGCTAAATTCAGCAGAAGCAACAGTAACCCAGGGAAAACCAGGTCTAGCAAGTCTTTGAGTATCAATTTTATTTTTTTTCTAATACATATTTTTATTGTTATTTATATCTTTTACATTTTGTATTCCCCTTGAGTAACCCACCACCAATTTACCCGTGATCCATCTCCATGGTCCTTTGTGTTCTTTTCTACTCCGTGTTGTGCCCTTATCCTCCCCCAACCCCCACCTCCCCAAATGTCTCTCCTATTTGGTTTCCCTATAGTCCTGTTATAAGTGAAACCATTTGAAATTTTTCTCTTTCTTTCTGGCTTGTTTCAATGAGTATATAATTTTAATCCAGCAATATAAATTGTTAGCAATGCAATGACCTAGATTGGAACACTCTGCAAATACTAGAATTCACACTCTCGTTTCTGAATAAGCAAGCAAATCAGATTAGAGTTTAACCTAAAAAAGGAAGATTTCTTTGCCTAAAGTATGTCTAGATGTTTTTCCATAGAAGTTCAGATACAAAGTATTTTAGGCATTGCAGGACTTTCTATTAGTACTATGCAAATCTGCCCTTGCCAAGGGAAGGCAACATTAGACAATATGTAAACAAGTGAATATGGCTGTGTTCTAGTAAAGCAATATTTATAGCCACTAAAATGTAAAATGTCTCATGATACAAAATATCCTTCTTTATTTTTGAAATTTTTAACTAAAACTTATTTTAGTTCCCTTGATATACAGTAACTGTCATTGGCCTTCTTTGACCTGTGGTTTGTTGTTTGCTGGATCATGATCTAAACAAGTAAAACCTATATAATAAATGAAATATCAGTTGCTAAGAATATGCAAGATCCGGGTGGTTTTCTTTTGCAAGAATTTTATGGTCTATATACATGCATATATATGATACATTAATTCCAATAATTAATAACATCAGTAATCTGTCACTTTCCAGTTTAGTTTTTCTAAGATTTTATGAATTAATTGAATGGCAAATAAAAAAGTTTAACTAAATTTGGCAGATTGTGCTTAGGACTATATTGGTTTGTATCTTGCTCCAAGTACTATTTAGAGTTGTCTTAGAGACTTGAAGATGTTTTTAGATATTTAGTCATTTTTTTTCTGTGAAAAAATATACATGCTTCCAGATCTAATATATGCCTAAGTATATAGCAGAATGCATACTTTACTACATGGTTGTTACTTATACTTCAGGCCTAAGTGTTAAAATGAAATATCCAATTTTAAAGGGGCATTTATATTCTCAACATAGTATGTTTAGTGGTTAAGGGATGGGCTCTAAGCAAACTACCTGAGTATGATCAGTTCCGTCACATGTTTCTGTATGACTTTGGACAGGTTACCTAAACTCTGTGCCTCAGTTTATTGTTTGTAAGATTACTATGTTTTATAAGGTTGCTTTAAGTTGACCTATATAAAATACTTAAAATAAGGAGTGGCACAAAGCAAGATTTATAAAGTTGTTTGGTTTATATTGGAAAGAAGCCTCTTATGTAGCTTTCACTCATTTTTACAAACCCTCTGTAGTAAGTAAAATATCACCCCCCCCCCACAATTTTGGGTGGTATGCTGAGGTAATATACTTGCTCTAGCTTAACTTTTACAAATGTTTTGATCAAATTCCTATGTAATAGTAATTTCCCAGTCAATTCAATATGAGAAATGGACCTTATTTAAAAAAATATACAAGACTACTACAAGAGTATTTCATCTTAGAGGGCAATAGAAGAGTAAAAATTACAATCCACACTAAATACTTAAATGACTATTTCAAGAACAGGGATGAGAGCAAAAAGAATGTTATCATCTAACTTTATACTGAAAATTTTGCCTTAAATTATTCCATTTACAGAATTTTCTTCTTATTATTTAAATGATTCTTTATCTCTGATTGTACATTATATGCATATTTCTAATATAGCACAATATTTGTATTCACTTTACATGGAAATTCAATAAGATGTTAAAAAGTAGCTGCTTTCCAATTCTTATACTTATGAATTAGTCCTATGGTAAATTATTTCAATATTCTAGTAGTAGTTTTCAAATTAAGATATGTATATATGATAATTAGCAGCCTTGACATTATATTATAAAATATTTTATCACCTTGTCTTTACCACTTTAAAAATAAATTTTAAAATGAATGCATATAAGTTGCATATAATGTAAAACCCACATTTCGAGATAAAAAGCAAAACAACTACAAAAATAAAACAATGGACAAAAATGCACATAGATTATCTATGACATGCAAATATGCAAATATAACTGTATTTCCACATATTAAAAATAAACTTCGAATTTAAGTATAAAAAAAAGTACCAACTGTAATAGCAGCACACACATAAAGTGAAATTCTTAGATATAAATCTAACATCTGCTGATTCTTTATACTGAAAATCATTCATTACCCTGAAATAAACCAAACATCTAAATAAAACTAGACACACACACGCTATAAATATATGCATGTACACACAGACATGGATATATATGCATACATACATAGACATATAAAATCTTATACATATATATACATGATATTTTTTGTCTAGTTTCCTTATACCATTTTAAGGAAAGAAATAGATATAATTATTTGCACAAAATATGCTTGTTTTATTTTATCTTCATTATAACCTATTAGGTATTTGCTACTTTTCCTGTTTTTAAGTGATAGAACTTAAATGACTTAAACGATTTTAATGGAACTTAAAAGATTATGCCATGTTTTCAAGACTGTGCTGAAAATACATGTGATAGAATTTGAAAGGAGGGTTTGAATGCTAGTCCAAGGTGCGTCTCACTACACATAACATGATCTGCACTAAATTACACTGCAATATAATCTGATGGTACCTTTTCCTGTGGCACCCCTAGGGAATACAAATACACGTGTTGAATTTTCTAATAGTGGAAATTGCCTTTTGAGTCCCTGGGAAACATTTATTTTGATCATTTTTGATAGAAATCTTCAGAAAGACTATTAACACTTCTCTGTCTTCTTAAAAAGAGCCCACTAAAGGGAATTTACTCTTATCTTGATAATTCACAGCTTCCATTTTGAATGTCCATTTCCATACCCTGTGGTAATGCCTTGCCTGACAAGCTGTCAGATGTCATGTCTGCCATCATCCTGCCTGCATCTAACAGTCTTCTGCTCCAATTCCTCTCAATGACTCTGGGTCAGGGAAACAGATGACCAAGGCTTTTAAAGATTCCATGTAATGATTCTCAGTTTTCTCGACTGTAAAATGAGGTTGCTATGCCAGACCAGTAGTTCTCAGCCCTGACTGCACATTGATCCCTTGGGGATTTTTTTTTTTTTTTAAACAAATATCTCCTCTCCACTTCAGGAGATTCCTATTTAATTGGCCTAAAATGGGGATTCATCATCAGTAGTTTTAAAATGCTCCTGAAAAATTTTCTGTTTTATTTTTTCAGTCAAATTTGCAAAAGTATTAAATGATCTCTAAAGTATCTTTAAATATGAAATATACTGTCTTCACAATTTAAAAAAATCAGTAAATCTCTAAATCAAGGTCTACACCCTGTAATCTGGTCAGTTTCTAACAATGGATTTTTCAACATATATATGCTATCTATCTATATGCATCATCTACATCTCTTTCCTTTCTCATTTCATCACTTGAAGTTGGAGAACAGGTCTGTATAGTTAGGAAAAGATTTTTTTTATTCATTACAAGACCTACTTAGTATTACCCTTTAATAGTTTCTTAATCGCCCCCTACATTTTTCCAGCTAAACTCTTAAATTTGGTGGCCGAAAAAACCCTAAAAATAAAACCAGAAATCTTACATTTTATATTTTTAGTACTGCAACAGATTGCCTATTATTTTTTTCGTTCCTTTCTCCCTCCCTCCTTTCTTTCCTCTCCTTTCTTTTCTCCTTAACTCCCTCCCTCCCTCCCTGCTTTACACAACTTTTAAAATGAATAGAAAGAAAAACAAAACAAACAAACAAACAAACAAACAAACCACTGCTATCCCAGGGGAATTCATATGTGAATGTGGAAAAACTAGCAAGTGAAGAGGCAGTGGTAATCAATATGACAATTATTGTTGATTTAGGAGCAGTATAGACTGGGTATGACAAAACCAACCAAAGGTTGGATGTCAGAGAAAAATTCCTAGAGGAACTGAGGTTTCAGTCTAATCTTTAAAGATTATCTAGGAGAAGAAGGAAAGGGTCTGAGAAAAGACATTCCCAACTAGGAAGAGAATATATGCTAAGTTAAAATACACAAGTTTTAGACTATTTGGGGCACTTTTATGTATGCTGTATTATATAACTGTTGGGCAGGAAAAATAATCAGATTGGCAAAGTGGTTATACTTTTACTATAAATACAACAGGAAGAGAATAAAGAATCATAATGTGCAAACCAAACTCATAAGTAATCCATCTTTCATATTCATTACTGAAATATAACAGCAATTTTGTCATTTATTAATTTTAAGAAAATGACATTATATTGTGATTATAAATTGACATGTAAAAATTCATTGTAGTAATCAATAATATTAATGACCAGTTATCCTTTTAGAGAATCTGCGCAGATGGATTTATCACTTACAGTGACTAACGGGGAGCACAGAAGTACGAGTTAGGATGATGAAAAGTTGACAATGAGAATGTCAAGTAAATGTATTCCATATGTACATATAAAGGATATGAACCCAAGAGGTAACAAGGTAAAGCATATAAACATGGAGAAGCAATTTTATAGGATATTTAAAACTAGTTTTATAAAATGAACATAGAGATATAGACTCATGATCAGAACTCTCTGAAATATAGACATTTAATGGGCTGTTGGAGGAATAAGGTCCTACAGAGCTGGAGATGTAACTAAAAGTTAAAAGAAAAACTAAAGGAGACTGGTAAGAGCTAACTCTGATAGGATAATGTCCCCAGATGTGTACAGTCAGGAGTGTCAAATGTAGAAAAGTGAAGGGACTGTTCACAGTGAATTGGTGGAGGTTAGCAACCTCCACCAATTAGTTGAATTAGTTGCAGGTTAAGGAATAAATAACATGTGAGGAAGACATTTTTTTTATTTTGTTAAAAGTGACTAGCCACACCTCATGTTACATGCATCCAATGAGATGTGTACATATAACCCTAAATATATAGTGTTGTAAACCAATATTACCTAAATAAAAAAATAATATAATCAAAAATTTTTTTACATGTACTGACTTAAAGGTTTATTAATTACCACTTAATTAATTTTTGTTTTCATTTTTTGTGTAGAACTGGGGTGTATGCCAGAGGTGTGGGGTATGGGGGGTGTGAGCATTCACCAGAGACAGAGTAGGGAGCAGAACAGGTGGATTTATTGAAATACGCTGAGGGGACCAGGGGCGGAGAGGCAAGAAAGGAGAGGTCTGCTGTGCCGTATGTGAGTTAGCTTCCTGGCTGGGTATAGAATTCAGGCCAAACCAGTGATAGCTCTGAGACTTCATATTTCTGCCACCAGGGAGGCACTGTAATTAAATAATTTCTTATCTGAGAAACTGTGTAGTCATTCATAAAGGGTTTCTTGAATTAAATAATATCTGTTACCTTTGCTTCCACTAATGTTTCATTTTAGTCTACCCCACCCATCTTCAGTTGCTGAAATTCCAACTGTACCTCGTGTCCTTTCATCAGTCTCCTGCTGGTTACTGGACTGCAAAGTCCCAAGTTGGGATTTAGGATCTACTGAGTATTCCATTTTCTTTGAAAAAGTCTCTTAAATATCTGCAAATCTTTGTAACAATAGATACTTGAAGATATGCTTGCTAGATTTACTTTTCTGTTTAGTTTTGGACCCAAGTAGTGAGGTAAAATCCTCCTAATTCCATGCCATACGGAAAACAATTTTTTAAACTATAAATAAGCCTTTGGAAATATTGTGCAACTTATTAAAGATAAGCATCAATTTTATTTACAGAGAATACACTAAGGAATATTGAAAATTTAATACAAATTTCTCAGCATTCAAAAATACTGAGAAAATAAGAATTCTTGAATTAGTCTCAAGTAATCATCTATAAATAAATGTAGTGTTAAAAAACTTACATAAATTTCACATAGAATTTTTTTATTAAAAAGCTGATGTGCATATGGTCAAAATAGGATAGGTGCAATACTAATGCAGTTATGACTTTACGTTAACATTCAATAAGACTTTTTCATGCCTTAGAAAATAAATGACTAGAACTGTTAAACAGAAGACTTTTTTCTCATCTCCCTACTCTAGCTATTGAAGCTCTCTAGTAGTCAGCTCTCAGGCTTCTTTCTTCTGGTTTTATACTCTCTTCCTCAGAAATAACATCCCTTCTCATGGCTTTAAATACTAAATGTATGCTGATCACTCTCAAATTTATATAACAAGTTCTGATTTCACCATGAGTTCCAGATTTGCTTATACTTCAGACAACTTGTTATTTCTATTTAGATATATTTGAAGAGAATTTCAAATATCCAAAACAGAACCCTTGATTTCAACCTCACACAAAATGGGTGTGAAAAACTAATCCACCCATTTCTCTATTTAGTGTAGTCATTTTAGTAATGACACCATCATTCTCACAAATACTTGGTCAAAAATAGAAGACTCATTTTCAGAGACCTCAGCTTACCTTATTCTACCCCTCCATGCAATGGCTTCAGTGAATCCATTGTCTCATCATTTCTATCAGCACTATTTGTAGTTGTATCATCTACCATCATTCTATTCAGTAGTCTATACCATACTGTTTATTCTTTCATTTTAAGTGTTTTTTTAAAAAATCAGCATGATCTTATTTAAAACACAAAACATATCATATCTTATTAAAAGTTCTCCAGCACTTTCCTATAATAGTTAGCATAAGATGCAAACTCTCATCTAGAACCCTACTTTATAGATTTTTCATGGTTCTTGGAATATGAGAAGATTTATTCCTTCTTTAGGGTATTTGAGATTAATGTTCCTTTTGCAAGGATTGTCTTTACCTCACTCAGGACTTTTATAAAATGTCACTGATTTACACAGGTCAGCTTCTTGCTATCTCTTGCCATACCCTGACTCTGAGGGCATATGTATTTTTTCTTGTTTAAATATATTTTCTCATCTAAACATAGGTTCTGTAAAGGGAAAAAAATGATCAAATACTCGGTGCATAGGAGATTTGATATGCTGTAGGTGATCTCTAAATGTAACTGGATAAATGAAGATATATATATAGATATAGATATAGATATAGATATATGTAATATGTGTGTGTGTGTATAGACACAATGCACTAGATTGTTTCTCCACATTTAATAAAATCTAGGTGTTTGGATTATAGTATTTAAAATTAACAACAGAGGGCCTCCCTGGTGGTGCAGGGGTAAAGACACAGAGATACCAAGCTATAAACAGGTACTGTGGCATGAGTTTGATCCCTGGCCAAGGAGCTGACCCACATGGCACAGCAGACCTCTCCTGTCTCACCCACTGCTCCCCTCAACAGTGTATTTCAGTAGATCCACCTGTCCTGCTCCCACTCTGTCTCTGATGAATCCTTTCACCCTCCCCCCCACACCTCTGGCCTACACCCCAATTCTTGTATGCATGAATGAATAAAATTAAAAAAAAAATTAAATTAAAAACAGAAAATTTCATGTTTTAGATATTATAAAGAACTTTTACAGGTTATCTTATATGACAATCACGGTTTAAATAGATTTCATTATCCTCATTGCACAAATAAAATGAATGGGACTAAGGAAATTTTCTCAGATTCCACATCTATTCAGTTATTCTGAACAGGAAAGAAGTCTAACTCTGATGGACTTCTTGGTGTTATACTACCTCCTATATAGCTGAGTTTCAAGATCAATGTGTAATTGTTTTATGTCCAGTTTAACATAAAAGATATGTGATGCATAGATGTTTGCCATATGGTTACATAGTTTCCCAGACAATACAGCATTTTTTAACAACAAATTCTTCAAATAACTTGTCTAATAAAACAATGACTTAAAGGAAAAAAAATGATTAGTTTACCTAATTTTCCTTGTGCAGAAGAAAAGTTATGTTCATTGTTAGATGCAATGAAGGTAAATTAATAATAATGCACTTGAACCAGAATGAGATTGATATTACAGTAAGTGATAGAAAAACTATTATGTGTAATTTATGAATAATAGGAGTCAATATTATGTTTCTTTTCATTTCTTCTCTCTATGGTTGCAAATCTAGAGCTGTTTGAATTCAAGACTTCAAGAAACAGGAAAAGAAAGCAACCTTATATGTTATACATCTGCAAGCACTGATTTTCTGGTGTGTGATAGATCATACTCATGGGAGTATTTGTGCATTCAGTTTCCAAGATGTTGGTAATTTATTTCAAAACCTCTTTAGCATATTTATTTGAATAAAAATTATGAGAAAGGGTCTGTTTGTCATCAAGAAGAAAATATACACTACTTAGAAAGTCTTGTGATGTATGTGGTTCGCAATATTAATGGATACCAACATCATATCTTTTAGAAATAGGATTTCATTATGAATAATATAGTGATAGCCTCTATAATGACCATGTCAGACTAACTAGATTTCCATTGATATGATTAAAAAATTGCACACAATATAACAGAAAATGTGTAAATTATAGAGCTTGATTTAAAGGAGGCAGGTATTTTATGACAATTACTTTACAGAATATGACATTTCCAATCTCAGTAGAATATGAAATTTTCCTTCTGAATAATACATTTACATTGAAATCTTATATACATTGTGCTGACAATTCAAATAGATGTGCTTTTAATTGTAAATGATGGTTTGAGATAACATCTAGAGTCACTCACTTACTCATTCATCAAATACTTACATGATTATTGAGTACTACACTGGTTTCTAGGAGTTAAAGTATAAATACTAAATTATCAGTCCCTTAAAGAAATCTATAGTTTAGGAGAATAAGCAAAGAAATCAACAATTATCATGAAGTTTTCTATCCACTTAATGTCTGCTGAGATTATAGATATATGTGGTTCATTTAACAATTACAGTTTTCATTACAAATTAATACATTGAGATTATGATATATAAAATTTTTATGAGGTTAACATGAGTTCAAGCATGAATGATGGCTTAGATTAGAGACAAAAGTCAAGTTTCAGAGCTTTTATAACTGAGTTCTACAATCTGGAGAGCAGAAATTTACTGAAGAAAGAGGACTCTTAAAATGCAGTCAGGTTTCCCATAATATTGTTATTCTATGACTTTACTCTAAATGTGATACACTTTATAAGGAGAGGATGTGTAAATGGAAATTAGGGCACCCCAAAATAATCCTCAATGGGTTATAAACACATATATCAGGTTTTTAAATTTAAGTCTGAATGTAGATGTTTGTTTTATATATATAAAATAGGATAAAAATAGTTGTTCCATATATAGTTCTAATGATTCACACACACACTCACACACATACACAAATCATTATGGTCTGAGTAAAATGTGTTTGTCGATTTTAAATTTAAATTAATTTTAAATTTAATTGTTAATGTGAAATTTGCTAATTTTAGTAGGGCTAAAACCTGGTAATAGTTAGGAATTATCATATATTAGGTGGTATAAATCTGATTTGTATTTGAAATGCACTATTTAATTAAAAAATATTTGGTTGGGGCTCATGGGGGCGGGGGTGATTTGTTAAAAAAGAAGTGAAGAGACTCACCTCTTATTTATTGATCTGATAAATTCAATGAGAAAATCCTGGTTCTTATTTTCTTTGTATTTCTAGTGACTAGTTGCCTGACTTGATTACAAATAATTATATGACACATTCCTAAAGTTACAGAGATAACTTAAACCAATGAGATTTTTCCAATGTCAAAGTTCTAGACTAGATACCCATTGATCTTATGTAGAAGTAAGAAGACGAAGTCTTAAAGCATACACTTTTGAAAATCATCAGAACATTTTACCCAATATTTTAAATGACTTACATCCTAACATTTTTAGGGAATTCTCAGAATGTTTCCAGTGCAGTCCAAGAAAGTAAATATGTTTTAGCATAATATAAATCACAGAAAATTAATGAGTGTCTTAGTTCATGATTCTATAACAAATTACCATGGACTGGGTGGCTTATAAACAACAGGACTTTACTTTTTTACAGTTCTGGAATTTAGGATGTCCAAGATCAAGACACTGATAGACCACTGTTAAATCATTATAAACTGCTTTTTGGTTTAAAAATGGTCACTTTATTGTGTCCTTGCATGACAAAATGGGGAAAGAGAGTTCTCTGGGGTCTCTTTCATAAGACACTAATTCCATTCATAATGTTCTCACCACTATGACCTAATCACCATCCAAGGCCTTACTTTCAAATACCATCACATTGGGGGTTATAATTTCAACATGTGAATTTTGGGGGGATGGGAACATTCAGTCCATAACAATTAGTAAACTATTAAACTAATTCTTCTCTGAATCATGAAATGAGCTCTTCATTTAAAAGCATTCTTAAGCCCTTTTCTTGGTGGACAGTATATTTTGCTTTATATTTTTCATAATTGAACATTGGCAATTCAAGCTCTCTTATCGGCAAATACGACAACTAGATGTGAAAGGTGAAGGGATTATCCTAAGTAAAATAGCCAACAGGAGAGAGATAAATACAGGATGGTTTCATTTATGTGTGAACTATAGAGAAACCAAGCAAAAAATCAAAATAGATGAACTTCAGAATTGCCTTTGAAAACTGACCATAGATCTGAGACATCCAGGAGAGCAAGGAGAGGGGAGGGAAGAGAAGGAGGAGAGCACAATGGACTGTGGTAGAAGACTATGAGTGCATTGATGGTAGGATACTATAGCGAGTGCATCTGAAAGGAAAAATTCTATATTGTGAAGAAATAAGGATGTAAAACAATGGTATGTTATTAAAAAATAAAAAATAAATAAAAATAGTGGAGAATAAGCTAATGATGTTAAGCAATATAGAAGGACCCTCTATTTCCACTTTAGACTTACTAGTTTATTTAGTTGAATGCTAATCTGTTATATTTTAGGGACAAGAACAACTGAATGTATAAAATAAAATCCTGCTATTATTAACACAAAGTTTTGTTCATATTACAAAGTGAAATGTTTCCATTTCAACACATTGAAAATCTCTAAGCTCAACAGGAAACAAATTAATGTAAAATACACCTCCACACAACAAAGAGAATGAGTCTACGACCTGCAAGGGGAAAGATTTAGCAAATATATTTTATAGCCAAATAACTTCCAGTAAAAAAATTTGTACTTGGATTCAATTTTCTCTCTAGCTATAATTTTAGAAGATATCAGTAAGAATGAGCTGTCTGAACTCCACTATCACCACCTCCCACATTTAAAACACTGGCATTTATCCAATTCCCTTCATTATGTAAGTCTAGTAATTTAGAGAGGTTGCTTCAATTTTCACCCCATTTTGCTGGACTGCAAGAACAGTGTGAATGTTAGGAAAAACAGATATGACATGATCACGACAGTTTGAGACCTGACTCTGGACCCTCCTTGTGGCTCACAGCAAACTGCACACTATTCTGTGCCTCAGTTTCTCAAACTATGAAACTGACAAGAATAACATAGAATTGTGAGAATTAAATGAATTTAACAAATAAAAAATACTTCTGTGTGCTAGCACAGATGAAAGATTCAATAAAAACCCATTGTTTATTTGATCTTTCTCTTTATTCATGTTTTCCAAATCATAAAGCAGGGCTCAGGAAAATTGACAGTTTCTGAACTTTCATCAAACAGCATCCTCTTGTCTTTACGTCTGTACTCTTAGTTTAAATATCGCCAGTTATCCTATTAAGAACTTCCTACCCACACTCAATAGACCTGTCCTACTTACTCTTCTGTCAGAAACTCAACACTAGTTCAGCTGAACCTTGCTTTTTCACACCTGGCGCTCCATCAAGTTCAGCAGTACGGTGCCCTCTGGCTGGCTGAGTCCTTTGTGTGCTGTGTCACTTGCTGTATGAACACTCCGGCTTAGCTCAGCCCATGCTGGATGGGCTCAGAGGAGTGGGTTCATGACCCTGGAACCCTGAGAGGGCTGTCCTGTGCTCCTGGCCCACCCTCGACCCACTACCGCTGCTTGATGGGGGTTTAGAACTGCTGGTCCTTCCCTATTGTACATTGCCAGTGGTGTGGCGGACATGCTGTCTGGACGCCCAGCATGCTCTGTGTGTTAGCTTAACACAAATTTATACCATGGTGGCCAAGGCTTTACCCTCCTTGGATTCACCTTTCAATATGAGCTGTCTGTGGAAGATCTGAAATTTAGAATGAGGTGGGACTCTGCAACTGAGTTGATCCCTGAAGGAAATGACAGCAGGTGGCTTCTTTCTGTGATTGTATTTCCAGCAGATAAGGCCCTTTCTAGAGATCTGGAAGGCACATTACAGGGTAATATTAATCTGTTTTTTCTTACTTTCTTACATGGTTTGTCATGATCTGCCATTTATATATTGATTCATTGTTTAGTAAATTTAATGAGGGCACGGAGTTAATCTCTTGGTCACTCTTTCTCTAGCACTAAAAACTGTGAAAAATTGATGCCCAACAAATATTTTTAAAGTAAATAAATGAGGCTGGAAAAGTCATTAGAGGCCAAACCTTGAAATATATTATAAATTGAAAATATAATAGTATCTGACTAATTTTCATCTCTTTGATTACAGGGTGACTGAAACTGAATCTCCAGTTATGGCATTTATTGGCTAGAAAGGGCAGAAAGGTTAATCTCTTTGGTGAAAACACTTAACTTGATTTATAGAGAAAATAAAAAAAACAGACTTACAAAACACTTGTATAATTACTATAATTGTTAGGAAAGGAAATGATAAATTAATAATAAAGATATGAAAATAATTTTATTTTGTTGTCAGCCTCTAGTTGATAAATCAATCTAATGATTCTAGAAATAGTCAGCAATTTTAGATTTTGACTTGTTTCAACAAATAAATATTTTATTCCTATCTCATGAGGAATCTTGTGTCTGACTTGAAGTCCTGTGATGCCCTCCCCATTTTATTTTGAAAACTCTTCAGTTTGTTTCTCTCTCTGGCCAACAAGTGCCTGAAAGCCTTAGCCAGTAATCGACTTCATTATTCCTGCTTCTTTACTGAAACCTGAACTTAGGAAAAGATATGCCCTTTTTTTCTGTATCCAAAACAATTAGAGAACAATTTTAAAGCATGCGGCTTCTAGATTCTTCTGCCACATTTTTTCTGAATTTCCAAATAAATTGACTGAAAAGCTACCTGTTTTATTGTTCCACCTTTCAAACTCTTTCTTAGTGAATGTTAAATTAGGTATTTTCAATCTTTTTTCAATCAATTTCCCAAATCATAGGATTCACCTCTACTTCAATTACTCTACACAAACTGATCATTTTTTCTGCTTTTATTGTACTTAATGTATAAATGGCTCTTTAAAAATGTTTAAAATAGATTTTAAACATGACAAAATATGGAGGACCATCATTAAAACTCTAGATTCTTTAGCAGTAATTTTCTTTACAATGTTAAAATGAGCACCCTTCTTTTCATATAATATAAGCAGAGCTGAAAAAATATTTAAAATTAGTATTAGAAAATGGAAACTGCATCTTACTTTCATAACAGCTATAGTAACAGTAATTTCCAGTATTTGAATGGTTTCATGATCTTTCCCTTTTACTGATGACAAATCAAATCAACTTTATCTTTAAGATCAGCGCACAGTAACTGAGGCATGATCGCAATAGTCCTACTCAGATAGGATAGGAATTCTTAACAGTAATTACATATTTAAAAGAAGTTTTACCCAAAATGTGAGATTAGTCAACTAAAATTCTATAAGGTATGTATTAAGTGATGATAAGTAAAAAATCAGGATAGTCCTCGTAAGTACTACTCTACCATAAGCAAGCTTTAAGGAAAGGTGCTTGAAAAACATGTTCCTGGGGCAAGTCCATCCCTCGCTAGAGGCAGGTACAAAAGATTCAGTCCAGTACTTTGTAAATTCTAGTGCCATTTGCATGACTATTTGCAAGAATGCAAAAGATATTTTAGTTAATGAATTAAACCTAATTGAACCTTCACCTCATAAATTCATCAAAGCAGTAGTTCATATACAACCTTGCAATGTTTATGTCTTCCCTTATGATCTCCGGAGATCAAAATAACACTGGTGATATGGCATTCTGATTAATTAACATCATTCTCATGAGTTTGGTTAATATGAATCCACTATACACAGATAAATCAGTTTCCATTGTGTACAACAAGAAAGACTTGGAACCTAAAATTAATAAGACTATATTATAAGCTATGGTATCTTCACCAAATAAATGTTAGGAGACAACCTGTACCTAAATTTTCTCTCTCTTCTTTTGACTCATTGTTTGATTTCCTCAACTGCACAGTACGTCATTAATAAATGCTTATTATACTGATTTGAAAGAGTTCAAAATCAGTGTAGTAATTTCTATATATAAGAGGGGATATATCTTTTCATATCTATTCATCCAATGTTTTGACAAATTTAATGAGTTTTACGATAGGTGATTGGTACCAAGGATTATGATCTTATGTGTAATTGGGTAAACTGGATATTATCTGCAACTATTCCTTCTATTTATTAATTTATGAACTTTTCATGCAGTTTACCTTTGTGATCTTGGCATTTTGCCAAGTGTTCATATATGCAGAATGTTTTTGCAGTCTTCACTATAGGATGCTGTTAAAATGGAATAACTAGAAAATCATAGCTAGTTGGAGAAAATGGTGACCTAAAGTTCACTAAATCTAAACTTCTCATTTTATGGCTTCAGTATGATTGAGACACATGGGAATAGAAATCAGACTCCCTGAGTCCATAGAAGATGACAAGGTCACACTTAGAAAAATCAAATGATTGTTTATCCTACAAATTAGACAACATTATACAATGTCTCCCGCTCATCCTTACTTTTCAACACTTACTGTAATTGCAGATGTTTTCTTTGAAAACAATAACATAAAAAGGATATGAAATTCACATAAATTTAATTAAAATATAATTTTGCTATGAAAAACTAATCAAGAAGGGCATCCCTGGTGGCGCAACGGATTAAGCACATCACTGTGGAGCTGTCCGAGGCAGCTCTGTCACAAGTTCAATGCCCAGCCTGGGAGATTCCCACATGGCGCAGCAGACCTCTCCTGCCTCACCCTCAGCAGTGTATTTCGGTCAATCTGCCTGTTGTCTGCTTCCCACTCTGTGTCTGGTGAACCCTCTCACTGCCCCACACCTCTGGCCTGCACACCAGCTTGTATGCAAAAATAAATAAATCTTTTAGAAAAACTAATCAAGAATCATTATTCTGTGCTTGAATAATTATTATGACAGTGATAAATTCAATGAAGATGGTGATGATGATAAAGGCAATGCAAATTCATGGTAATAAATTAAAATATTTATAAAGGGTATTTAGTAAGATGCAAAACTCTCAGCCCTGCCCCTGAATTCTATTTGTTGGCCAAGATAATTTTTCAGTATTGCCTTTCACCCACAGTACATTTGTGAATACCACAGCTAGATCTGCTTCATTCTTTAAAATAACTTGATTTTGATTGAAAGGATGTATCATTATTTACCTGATCAGTTCTCTCGTGTGTGTGTGTGTAAATTTAGTGTGTGTGTATGTAGATATATATACATATATGATGTGTGTGTACACACACACACACACATATTTTTTAGTCTTAGCTTTTACCAATAATGCGACAATGAATATATATTTATGAAATGGTCCAATATCCAATATATTTATTGAGTAAAATCCTGGGAGTTGGACAATTGTTGGATAAAATCCATTTGAAAAGTATAAAAGGGATATGGGATATGAATGGAACACAAAAATTAATTAATGGTCAATAAATACGTCAGAATTATTTAAACTCATTCATCCTGAAATAAACGCAAATTTATTTTTTCTCTTTTAAATTTGATTGGCAAAGATAAAAGTCTTTGTTACCAATCCAGCATTGGTGAAGTTCTGTGGCTCTTTTACACTGTTGGATGGTTTATAATATAAAACGATCTCTTTGCAGGATGATATGGCAATATATATGGAGATACAATTATTAGATTTATGTTGAACTTTACAGAGATTTAAAAAAAATGTTCTGTGGAAGATTTAAAAAAAAAAACTTTTTAAGTTGCTGTAATATGAAACACATGCCAGAAGTGTGTACAGTTGGGATATGGGCTGGGATAGTCTGTTGATTTATGTATGAGTGCCACCTAAGTTCATTTCAATCACATTTAGTTTATTCACTTGGTTTCATTCTGAAGGAATGAATTCATTCTGATCATTTTGTCTGTGGTTGAGAAAATTGAACTCTAACAGATTGCAGTCCCAGAAGAAATTGCCTAGTGTTAGAGCTGCAAGTAATTGCTAAACTCCCACGTGCCTCAGGGGAGAAAGTATGTCCTTGATTAGAAAAACATGCAAGGAAAAAGAGGCAGTAAGCTGGAGTTAATGGGCAAGATAGCATTCTCTGTTAAGTGCTTTAGAGCAACAAGGCACATTCTTCTCCATTTTTACTAACTAGAGGATTAATTTATATTCCAAAAGAAATGTTAAAATTCTAATCATCCTTCATCATTAAGTAGGAATTCTATATCTTCTCATTACCATACAGAAGGACAGTTATATTCAAGTGAGTTAGATAAATAAATAAATCCAAGGGACTTATTTAAATTCATTTAGTATATAAACCTAAATTATATACTTCTGACAACACTGCCACAAATTAAATAGGATAATTTACTATTCAATTATGATGGATTTCACAGTAAGAAAATCAATATGCTGTAGATACATAAGCACTTAGATTTTTTCTAGTGTACCAGAGAGTATTATTTTATGTCTTTTAAGAAGAAAAAAATGTTTATAGCAACTAACTACCTTTCTGAGTAGATTTTCACCAAAAATTGAAATACACTTTGTATATCAAGTTAGGTCATTAGCAGATACAGATGAGTTTGAAATTACTTAATATGTTGACCAAAATGAAATTTATTTTAGACTATATATGCACATATATTCTAATTTAGAATATATATAATCATTATTATATCTATTATATATACATTAAGATATTTATGATAAACTAATTTCTCTTATGTTTACTAATAACTGCAAATAAACATTAAAGAGAAAAAAGCAATAAATTATAAACACAGAACTGCAAAGTTAAAGTATATTTGCATAAATGTATACATATTGGGACAGATGACGGTATCTGATAAATATGTAGGTATAGTTAATTCAATTATTAAAAAAACTGCATAAAATAAGTACTTCTACACAAATGACGTCATTTATACAAAGTGTTAGAGTGTATCAAAAGTCAAATGGTGGGCCTCCCCGGTGGCGCAGCGGTTAAGCGCTGTGCTGTGGAGCTGTCGGCAGCGGCGACGCGAGTTCGACACCGCGGCAGACCTCTCCTGCCTCGCCCGCTGCTCCCCTCAGCAGTGTATTTCTGATCTGCCTGTTCTGCTCCCCGTTCTGTCTCTGGTGAACCCTCTCGCCACCCCATGCCTCTGGCCTGTACCCCAGCTTGTAAGTATAAATAACAAATAAATCTTTAAAAAAAAAAAGTCAAATGGTGCTTAAAATAACCAAATTTTATATGATGAATGTTCACATAACTTTTATAAATCTCTCAAATAAAAAAACAACACTGCTAACCCAAACACAGATCTTCATACTAATCATATACTATTTTTATACGTATAGACCTAAACATTTAGAAATTAAACTGAAAGACAATATTCTTTGTCACTTGGCCCACTAAAATGTAAGATTAATATAAGCATAGAGACTTGAGGTAAAACAAGATGAAGCTGTTCACACCATGTAATTGTGATTGTACCTTATCTTACTATCTTTCAATGGAAAATAGATATCATTTAAATAAAGTGGCATTCTGATAGTATGGTTTATAAGATCAAGAAAAAGTGGCAAATGTTTAATAATAGGCTCAAATGGAAGTATATCTTAACCCACAAAGATAGAAGTAAAATGAATCTTGTGATTAACTAGAAATTATCTGACTGTAACTTCAGCTTGCTTCAACAGGAGTATAGCAACAATTTTCTTGCTGTTCTCTATAATGTTACTTTCTCTTATTTTGGTTAAAAAATAATACTACTTTCAACACTGCATATGATTTACTATATATCCCTTATCAAAAAAAAAGCTTGTAAAGAAAATAGTATTATTTTTCATTTTCACAACATGAAAAAAATCATTCTTTATTAATATTAAGGAACTTTCTTAATAATGTACAGCAAGCAAATGACGGAAATAAATTTATCAAAATAGACTTTCAAAGAATTTAAATAAAATGAGAAACTGTCAATAGAATACAATCTATTGTTTCAGCGTTGTAAATAGAGACTAAACTCTGCTCTATTGCATTCTTCAGTGTCTACTGTTCATTTTGAAGGTCATAGACATTTAAAAAAACATACGCCATGCAACTAATGATTAAGAAGTATAAGGCTTTCTAATACAGAAATTTCAAAGACAAACTTCATCGGTGTATTTGTCAGTTTTAGTTCTTAGTTTGTAAGCAACTGTATCTAATTCTAACTTAAGATAAAGGATTTAAGTATTAAGCAGATAGCAATGATTCTCTGAATTTATGACTGACTTAAGAAAAACAAAGCACCAAGAAAGCTCCAGAGGCAAATATATTGGACATCATTTTGGTCAAACAACCCAAGGAAAATATGATTTCTACAGTTAAAAAAAAAGCACCTTGCTTAGTAAAAACAACAAAGCAACAATGACACTACTGAGTTAAATTTCATTGCTTAATAATTGTATTCAGAGTTCTAAGTATCCTATTTGAATTACTTTGTTTCATTTATTTTTAAAAAGAAATTATGAAAAATGTATCATTATTCTGCCATTGGATATATTATCTTAGAAAACTAGTGTCACCCTCTCTCCCAACTTAAGTTTTGCTGTGCCAGACCAGAATGGCAGGAACTGGTACCTCTGATTTTTTACTATGTAAGACAGCCTGACTTTCCATCATAAAATAGGAAGGATGATTACTATTGAAAATGGGGTCTTATATGATGGCCAATAAAACTTGCATTTACTACCACTAACTTCCAAATTATTCTCTAATTTTTATTAATGAATTCATAGAATAGAAAATAGAGCAAGTATTTCAGAAAACATTATGGGCTCATTATTGTGTCAATAAATATATATAATAGAATACTATGAAAGGAAGAAAGACATGCAATGAAGGTTGTAAAGTACTTGAAATTTGTATTGGGCACATAAGCTATTTACTTCAGTTCTAACAATGACCCTATGGGACAGATTTTATTGCCCAACACTTGTTGATCAGTAAACTTTAATGGTGATAGTGAAATTAATTTCTTTCCCTAAAGCCACATTGAGTTTTGAATCTAGAAATAGGACTCCAGGTCTGTGTGAAGAAACATACATGTGATATATGACTTCTAAGCCTAAAATGTTCCTAAGAATAATAGAATATACATGCTGTAATAATAATCACATCACTAATATCACTGGAGTATTTTTTCATATTTTGTGTTTCCCTCATTCAAACTGAGGAGTTTCATATCTTAGGTAATTTCCTGTGTTTTGTCTCATCTTCTCAACTTATAAGCAGAATATGAATTTACAACATTCCTTGCAGAAAGATGCAGGGAGTAGACCCATTAATCAGATCTGAAAATGAGTGAACTTTGATTTGATTCTGGGATTTATTGAGGGCTCAGGTGGAAAACTGTTGTCTTTTCTAGAACTGTTTCAGTGTTTATGGAGCATGGTTCCTGTTAGCATAGATTTCAAACAATGATGCTTGGGTTTACTAAGATTTTAAGTTTATTATATATTCTTTTTTCATAAAATAGCTAGAATGTATTTTATTATATCGAACAAAGAAACTGGATTAGTCAAGTGATAGCACATATTTAAGTACTAAATTTTATGATACATGCTATCAAGAATTAGCATGTCTTAAAAGAAAGTGAGAAGGAAAGTTTTCTAAGAGAATTAAAAATCTATAGGAACTATGAAAGATGGGACTAATTTAAGGTGGGTTTAGGAGGGTGAAAGGAAATAATAAGATAAGAATAAAAAGAAATATGAAAGGAAAATATTAATATTTTATGACCTATCAGTGGTATGTGCAAATAGATCTGAAAAAAAAATAAGGGGGAGGCTGGGGTATAATTTAAGATTAAATGTCATATCTTCGCATAATAAAAGCCACATAAGAAAATTCTACAGCAAGCATCATTCCTAATGGTGAAAAACTGAAAGCCTTTCCAGTAAGACCCAGTATAGACAAGGATGTCGACTCTCACCACTGCTATGCAACAAAGTATTAGAAGTTCTAGCTAGAGCAACTGGGAAAGAAAAAAGATATCAAAGGAATCCAAATTAGGGAAGAAGTAAAGCTACCATTATTTGCAGCACTATTTACAATGGCCAAGATACAGAAACAACCTAAGTGTCTCCCAAAAGATGAATGGATCAAGAAGATGTGGTATACATGTACATTACCTCAGTGATAAGAAACAGATACACTCATGCCATTTGCAGCAACACAGATGGAGCTTGAACGAATTTTGCTAAGCAACGTTTAAGTCAGGAGAAAGAAATATTACATGGTTTCACTTAAGTGGTATATAGAGAAACCAGAGTCAGACAAATATAAACCTTGAAGGTTGACCATAGATCTGGGGCAATCAGGCAGGAGAGGGAGGTGAGTGGGAGGGGTGAAAAGGGGTGGGGTTCGGAGAACATAAGGGTCTATGATGATGGGCTATGAGTGATCTGGTGGTGGGTGAATTATGATGACCATACTTGACAGGAGTAATCCTGTACTGCCAAAAAATAACAAGGATGCAAGAAAAAGTTACGTCATTAAAAATTAATTAAAATAAATAAAACTAAAAATGAAGCTAGATATGCAATGGAATACCAGTCAACTATAAAAGATTAAATACTGCCATTTGCGACATGGATAGATTTGGAGAGGATTATACTAAGTAAAATAAGCCAGAAAGAAGCAAATACTTGATTATTTCAATAAAATGTGAGTTATAAAGAAACAGAACAAAGAAACAGACAAAAGCAAACTAAAATGAACTGTAGAAATCTTACTGTAAAATTGAGGCTACCACAACAGAGGGGCTGGAGGGTAGGAGCAAAATGAAAAGGTTTCCAATGAATTGTAGTAGTAGATCACAGGTTCTTTGTTGGTGTGATTTGGTAACATCTCTAAAGAGCTGTGAACCCATAATCCTAAGTCATATATGGTGTTGTAAACCAACATTAAGTTAATAAAAATTAATATTATAGGGCCTCCCTGGTGGTGCGGCAATTAAGCACTGAGCTGTGGAGCTGTTGGCAGCAACGACGCGAGTTCGACGCCCAGCCGAGGAGATTGCCACATGGCACGGCATACCTCTTCTGCCTGCCCGCTGCTCCTCTCCGCAGTGTATTTCCATCGGTCTACCTGTTCTGCTCCCCACTCTGTCCTGGTGAACCCTCTCACCGCCCCATGCTTCTGGCCTGTACCCCAGCTTGTATGCATAAATAAATAAATCTTTAAAAAAATTATATATATGCAAAAGATAACTTAGAAACATACTGAAAACCTATCCAAAATTGTTTAAAATTTAAATAGTTTTGAAATGTAGAAACACAAAATCATCTTTATCCGGCATCATATTACATAATGCCCTAAAATAAGAAAAAAATGAAAAGACTAGCATATGATAAAAATCAATATTTGTCAAAATTGAGATGTTTATCAGTTTTAATTCAGGAAGAATTACTTGAATCAATATCTGAACATAAATATTTCAGTAAGTCTTCAGAGTGTGTATAAGTCTCATTTAACCTGATTGAATTCAATGTTAAAGTTTGTATTTTATCATAAAAGGAAAAGTAAGTAATTTGGGGAATGCAGGAGAGACTTAAGTTTGTGCCACATTTCATGAGTTAACAGCTCACTTGACAAAGTTTTTATGTGATCTTATGGCACTGTGACTCATGACAAAACAATTGTTTTCGAAAAACTGGGCATTGTTTTTTAAACCTGGGCATAGAACAATGATTTTTTTTTCAAAGTTCACCTTTTAGTAACATTATAAAATTAATTTTGAAGCAAATGGGGATGGAATCTCCAGGTTATTGTATCTAAGTACCAAGAAGGAAATATTCCATGGAAACATATAAAAGGTAACAAGCAACTGTAGTCTGTATTTTCCACAACACAATACCTATTAATCTATAGCCACTAAGTCAGAAAACGTAAAAAGGCATTCTCTTACCATGAGAGTAATAATGAACATAGATAAAATTGTTTCATGGGAAGAGATTTTGTTGAAAGGTTTTCAGTGCAAAGTGTAGTCCTTCTGCAATTCTGTTGTTGCCAATTATTTATTCTGAAAATCTCTGAAGATCAAAATCCCTTTTGATTTACTCTAAAACTGTTCTACTCATACGCATAAGGCTACAACACAGAGAGATACAGACCCATGCTTTTATACTCAGCAGTCCTGTTCCTGTTGAAGATAAGTATACCTATTGTCTACCATATTCTCATGCACAACAGATGGTTTAAATGATGGATTATTTACACTAGATTTAATATGAAGGTAGCTGTGAGACTGTCAATTTCCTGTGTTAGTAGTGTTGACTTTGATGAATAGTTTCCTTTATCCCCTCCCAAGTGACACATTCAAACAGCTGTCAAACATTTCAACCAAGTATTAGGTTGATCCTACCCTCTAGGATGTATCATCTTATTGTTAATATTTTAAATCATCATCTTGTGTTATATCATAATAAGTACATTACTTATGCCAAAGGTTTAGAAGGGGTAACATCTAACAAATCTTTTGATATTTGTGATATTATAAGTACTTGTACATCTATTTTAAAGGTACACATACATTTCCAATGAAGAGATAGATGATAGCTAGGTAGGTAGGTGGGTGGGTGGATGGGTGGGTGGATGGATTTGAGGGGTAAATCGATTTGGGTGGGTGAATGGAAGGATGGATAGATATATTTAATAACTTATAGAAGAAGACTATGCTTTAAAGAAGTCTTATTAAGATATTTCTGACAAGCAAGAACTATTATGCAAAAATACAGACACTACAACATTTTTTGTCAATTTTTTTTTATTCACATAGCATATCATGGACATCTTTCATATTGCTGTTTCATATTTGCTCATAAGAATCTTTAGCTTATACTATGTTAGCTGTACATGCACAACATTGGTGCATTTAGGTGATATATATTTATATTTATATGTAGATACACCTTGGAGATATTGCAGGTTTAGTTCCAGACTACCGGAATAAAGCAAATATTTCAATAAATTGGATCACACATTTTTTTGTTTGTTTTTCTAGTACACATAAAATTTCTGTTTACACTAGACTTCGGTTACTAAGTTTGCAATAGCATTATGTCTAAAAGAAAACGTGCCTATCTTAATTAAAACACTATTGTTAAATAATGCTGAGCATTACTTGACTCTTCATAAAGTTGTAACATTTTAACTGGTAGAGGGTCTTGCTGTGGAAATTTCTTAAAATAATAGAGCAATGAAATTTGTGACATCGATTGTTCCTTTCATAAAAGCTTTCCCTGTAGCCTGTGATGCTGTTTAACAGAATTTTATGCACAGTAGAACTCTTTTTCAAAATTGAAATCTGAATCTGGTGTGGCTTTAACAAAAAGTTTTGTAATACTGTAAACCTCTCTAGTCATTTTAACATAGTTCACATCATCATCATCAAGAGTAAACTCCATCTCAAGAAACCACTTTGGTCACCCATAAGAAGGAATTCCTCAACTGTTAAAGTTTTATCACAATATTGTAGCAATTCAGTCACAACTTCAAGCTCCATATATAATTCTAGTTTTCTTACTAATTTTACCACACAATTACTTCTTGCACTGAAGTCTTGAGCCCCTCAAAGTCATTCAGGACTATTGAAATCAACCTCTTCCAAACTCCTATTAATGTTGATAGCTGACCTCCTCTCATGAGCCAGGAATGTTCTAAATGACATATAGAATGGTGAATTCTTTCCAGAAGATTTTTAAAATGAATTATTTGCCCAGATCCAACAGCAGAATGACTATCTTTTGCAACGATAAAGCTTTGTGACAAGTATTCCTTAAGTAATAAGACTTGAAAGTCAAAATTACTCCTTGATAACCACAGAATGGATATTGTGTTTGCAGGTATAAAAATGACCAAAATCTCCTGGCATATCTCCATCAGCAGTCTTGGGTCACCAGCAGCAGCACCAATAAGTATCACCGATATTTTGAACGGAGTCTATCTAAACAGGTTGGAAGAGTGGACTTAAACTATTAATGAAATCATGTTATAAACATAGGTTCTGTCATACAGATTTTGTTGTTCAACTTATAGAACACAGACAGAGAAGATTTAGCATATCTAAGGGTTTTAAGATTTTTTAGAACCATAAATGAACATTGGCTTCAACTGAAAGTCACTCGTTGCATTAATCCCTAATAAGTGAGTCTGCTTGCCCTTTGAAATTTTGAAGGCAGACATTGACTTCTCTTTAACCATAAAAGTTCCAAATGGAATCTTCTTCCAATATGCATAAAGTTGTTTTATCTACATTGAAAATTTTTTGAATTTTAGTGTGGGCCCATTTGTCAGTTACCTTAGTTAGATCTTCTGGACAACATGCTGAACCTTCTACATCAGCATAAGGTGCTGCTTCCCCTTGCATGTTTATGTTATAGACAGGACTTCATTCCTTGAACGTCATGAACCAATCACTACCAGCTTCAAACTTTTCTTTCACATCCTCACCTCTTTCAACCTTTATAGAATTGAAAGGAGTTGGAACATACTATGGATTAGGTTTTGCTTAAGGAAATACTGTGGCTGACTTGGTCTTCTATCTATTAAAAGATCACTAAAATTCTCCATATCAACAGTAATGCTGTTTTGCTTTCTTATCATTTGTATGTTCATTGGAGGAGCACTTTTTAGATCCTTCAAGAATTTTTCCATGGCATTCACAAGTTGGCTACCTGTGTGGTGCAAGCAGCCAAACATTCAACCTTTATCGGCTTTAAATGCACCATAATAATTAATATAAAGACTTTTTTGACAAATAAAGTAACTAGATAATTATGGTAGAAGCAGACGATGGACGATAACTTACACATAGTGAGTGGATTGTACTGTATCATATACATCATAATGAGCATCAGAGAAATTTAATTCAGGGAATAACAGCACCAAAGATCTACTAGAAAAATAAAGCTGGTGTACTTGTACTGAATGGAGCAACAATATCTATTCCAGGTATAGGAAGGAAGGTATCTCATCAGTATTCACTGTACACATATCCAAATAAGTCTAATCCTTTTACCCTGGAACTATTGTATTATATAATTTATCTGGTGTACCTGTACTGAATGGAGCAACAATATCTATTCCAGGTATAGGAAGGGCAGGGAATAAGTAAAGACAGAGAATATATATTCAATGGCTTGCTCCTCTGATTTTTCCTTCAAGGAACAGATTAGTGTTTTATTCTTGTTTTTCATGACTTTCTGCTTCTTTTACGGAGGATGTACCTTGAGAACAAGTACTGCAATGTTCTCAGTGTTCTGTCTGCAGTACTTTTCTCTGTATCTGACTCATGTCAAATCCTCAGTAAATATATAGAAAGGAGAGGAGAGTGGGAGCAAGTAAGGGTAGAAAAGAGGGATAATGAAAGAAAAGGAGGAAGGAAGAAAGCAAGAAAGGAAGAAAAGAATGAAAGAAAAAGAGGAAGATATCAATTGTGAATCTACTAAGATTATACAGATACTATATGAGTGAGAATAAGATTGTTGTAAACAGAAACGAACAAAAAATAATCAATATTAAGATTGTTTCATAGAATATGATGTTTCATAGAATGACTATAACACATAAGAAATCCACCATAAGTCACACGAAAGTTTATCTGACTATATTGTAATTAAAAGCTGTGTAATTATATGTAACAATTTATAAACAACTACCCAGTTTTAAAAGTATAATAGTATTGATAACAATAAAATTTAAATTGAAAGATGTTCACCTACACAAAAACCCTCTTTAAAGACTTGACCTTAATATTTCGGGGTGTGTGCATATGAAGATATTAGAAAAGTGAGTATTACAGAATGGTAAAACTGCAGACCCAGCTTCATTTTTACCTGCCACATTTCAGGCTCTTAGGTATTATGTCTGTGTCACTTATCATCCTCATCAGTATTCACTGTACACATATCCAAGTAAGTCTAATCCTTTTACCCTGGAACTATTGTATTATATAATTTATCTAGATTTATTTGATTTCTTATACCAACACCAGCCTTATGTTATTATTTTGATGTGTGAATGCTTAAAGCTTACTGGTAATGGCATCTAAATTTCAATAGTAAAAATGCTGGTCTTTTGTAAAAATAATTTTTTAAATTAAGTTGTTTTATTGTGTTTCTGATAAAATGTGAATAAAACTAGATACTGTCTTATCTCTTTGTTTCAATTTATCCACCTGAAATTAATCAGTGCATTTGTAATCTAGAATTTTTTTTGATAGATAATAACAAAGTGTTAGTATACTATGTTTTGTTTATTGCCATTCTATAAAAAAAAAGCTCTTTGGATTTTGAAAAGATATGAAATTAACTGCCTCCTCCTAATTGCAAATGACATTGATAAACTATCATTAATTTGCTAGAGGTACCTACAGACATTAGAAAAACAATATGTGCCAAATTAAATTAGATACACATAAAAATTACATTAGTAAACATTTTTGATAAACAATATGCAATCCAATTTTACTTTTAGATAGTAAGTTACTACATTTGCTTCATCAGTTGGCTCTAGCTAATATTACTTTTTTATTCCTCTTGTTGATATACAGTAATGTTTGAAAGCAAATGTGACAACATTTAAATTATTTCATCTCATTTAGCATGTTGCCCTTACAAAAAATAAAATAGTATTAACAAGAAAATCAGTTGGAGAAGAGCAAATGTACTGATATGCCAGATCTACTCAGCTTTACAATTCCTTCCTGAAAAATGAAAGGTGCAAACCCATCTAAAGTTATGAATAGTTTACAAATCAATTTCTATATCATTGCACTATGTAAAGTTTTTAAGAAGGAGAAAAATGGATTGACTCTTTTAAATGCTTAGTGCAATGGATGTCCCATTCCTCTGATAAGTGGTAGCTGTCAACTGATGACAGATGTATGTCTTGTAATAGTGGCATGCCAATTACTAAGAAAAAGATAATGCCTCATATTTTTAAAAGCTAAATCCAAAATATAATGACACACTAGCTTGCCTCGACTTGCAGAAGAAGCAACATTATGCTAGTATTGGAAGCGTGGGGGAATTCTTGCCCATTAAACATGCAGTTAATGCTTCTCACCTCCTGAAAGTACATCTGCCCTCTGAGCTATTTCGATTGTTCTGATGATAGATTTGAGCTGTCCAATAGTGAAGATGGATTTGCAGTAATCCTCTCATAGTTTTTCACTGCTTGGTACAACCCACATTTGAAACAGAATTGTTAGGAAATAATGACACTATTGTGGGACCCAAAATGGAAACAAAGCCAACTCATTAACTCTCTTCTTGGCCAACTCACCTCTTCTAGATATTTCACAATTTTTAAAAAGCAAAGAAAACTAATAATTATAATTCTCACCATAACTCTAGCTTAGGTAGAAAAGTTTGAAGCAAAGCTGACAAATTACTGTAAACTATATGGAGTTCATTCTTAAATATGTTGCATAAGAATATAGATTCTTCAAAAATGAAATCAGAAAAATAATGTCAATAGTTTAAAATATTCCTATTGCAGGAGAAAACAATGATTCCTAGTAAAAATCAATGTCCCCTCAATCCAAATCCAAATTCTTTTGTTCCTTTTCATGACTAACAATTTGATAGTGTTTCCTTTCTGAATTGTAAGTTGCCATGCAATTATTATCATCAAAATTTGAAGAGGTAGATTATGCTGTCAGTAATGCACAGCATACCCCATTAGTCTCAATTAGTAGCTGTTTTTTGATAAGTATTTAAAAAATCCCAAACTGCTAAATTACGGGGTTATCTGAGGGACAAAACTCATCTCTTGGAAAGCCATTAATTTACAAAAGTGTTTTTATTGCAACAATAGAAAATAACATGAAAAATCAGCTGAAGCATGAAATAAGAGAAATAAAAGTGCCAGAAACAAATTAAGCAATTAGTCAAGGTGAACCTCAATAACCCCATAACTTAATGGAAATCTAATTCCATGTATTTACAAAAGTATGGGTAGCATGGACATTTTGATGATTATGCAAAGAAACATCTAATTCTAGAATTTGCTTGTTTCATGGCTTATTATTAGGGAATTTGACATAAATTCTTAGCTATTTAGGCTATGAAGAAATATATTTTTTTCTATGCCAGATTCTTTCCTAAAATGTATCTAAAACAGTGATTCTTGAACAGAAGTGATTTTGTCCCTAGAGGATATTTGGAAATGTCTGGGTACATTCTGGGTAGTCACAACTCAAGGATTATATACCATTGGCAGCTAGTGAGAAAGATCAGGGATGTTTCTTGCTAAGCATTCAGCAATACATTAGGAAGTCCCATTCCCAAAACAAATATTATCTGGTCCCAAATGCCAAATGCTACTTTATGAAATCCTGATCTGAACCACAATGGAAAAATAAACACTGTTTTCAGTTTTTCCTTGATTTATTTTCTAAAGGAAAAACATATTTCAATACTTCTCGTCTGGTTATCTATTACTTTTTAATAGTCCAAAACAGTGGCCTAAAACAATAACATCATTTATTTGTTCATGAATCCAGCACTTGAGTCAGTCAGCTAGTCATTTCTCTCCTGACTTGGGTCTCTATGCAGTAGAGGTTGTAAGGTATGTGGAGACAGGATGCGGTTATCTTGACATCTTTATCACTTGCATTGCTGGCACTGGGTTGAAAAGAATCAAACAGCTATTGACAAAACGTTTGGGGATGCTTGGCCATTTATTTTCTCTATGGAGTTTTTCAACATGGTATCCCCAAATGGCAGCCTCAGAGTAGACAGCCTGACGCTGGCTCACAAACTTTTAGAGCAAGAGCAGATATACTGGCAAAAGCTGCATAAACTTTTATCTGGAGTTGTACAGTACCCCTGCTACTACATTCTAGTTTATGAAGCAGTAGAAATGCTCAGTCCAAGTTCAAGGAAAATTAACATAGGTCCCACCTCTTAAACTGATGTGTGTTAAAGACATATGAGCATGGTCTACCTTCTTGCAACAAATCATTCACACTCTTTCCACGTTCAGAACACTTTATCCTAATACCACTAAATGTTTCCTATTGCAACATCAGGCACAAGTTCAAGTTTCAGGAGCTTGTTGAAATCAAGTCCATGTGCATATGAAATAGAGTGGTGTTCTTTCACTACAGCTTTCAGTACTGATTCTGTCAGTTTGAAGACCCGTGAACTGAAGAGACAAGTTATCTTCCCACCATATAGCCAACATACAATGGTGTGTAGGTATGACTATTCTATATTCTCCCACTCAAGATACATCAAATTGGAACCAAGCAGAGATAGATACTCATTCATTGCATTTCTGAGATCCAGCTGGGCACATGTTGCCAGGTTCTTGATAATAGTTTAGTCTTATTTCCTGGAAATGCTTTTCCACAGCTCTTGGGTTTGCCTGCTGGGTCTTAATTTTGCTGTTTGAGTCAACCTCCTTTTATATAAGAAGTGATTGATGTTTGCAGCTGGCTGTTGCTTAGCCTGCTTTCTGCCGATAGAAATTGTGGAATCCAAATCCTCTTTTAATTTTATACTGTTTCTGTCCTTTCAGTCCTATTTGAAACAAGCTATTTAAAACTGTATAGGCTTTTCATAGATTGATTTGTAATTCTTTCAATTAGGGAAAATACAAAATTACAAATCTTTTTTTGGGAAAGATCTTTTCTATCTTGGGCTCCTTTATGGCCACTGTGGAGAAAATCCTTAAAATTCTTTAATATCCTATTGTTTAACAAATAGTATCTGTGAGGCACACTCTAAAATTCTTAGGAAGCTTTTTGTCCCTTTGAAAGTGTCTATAAAATACGTCCTTAGATATTTTTTGATATTTAACAAAATCACAACTTGAATATATTTGAATAGAATCCATGTTAATTGGAAATTACTTTGCAGTCTAGAAAGTCTCAGGATGAGAAAGGTTTTTTTGTGTGTGTTTTTGTATGAATGAAGTAAATTCCAACCACATTATCTTTCCTCTAAATTTGTCTTAAAAATTAAGTATTTCCTTTCCCAACTCTTCTGAAAGTGTCCTCAAGTAAGCTAGATTTCTTGGTTTCAAAAGGCTCTCAAAACATGTCCTCAAAGAAAAACAGCATGACCTTTTGTAATCTAATCTCAGACAGAGTAATGTATATCCTTTGGCAATCTTTTCATTGAAACAGTCAAAAAGATCACCTAGGTTCAAGGGGAGAAGAGATAGACTTAACATAATGGGAGCATTGTCAAAGAATTTGCAAAATGTTTTAAACTACAGAAATATTCTCTGTTATCCTTCCTTTGAAGTAGTACCCCAATTATATGCTATTAATATCAACATTTATATTTTCTGCCTACAATTTAACTTTTTTTTCCAGCATGATCTAGTTCCCAACTATCTTTTGTCTCTTTTCAAGGTCTAATTAAATTATCCATCCAAAAATATTAATAACTTATCAGTGTCAGAAGCAGCAAAAAAAAAAAAAAAAAGGAACTCAAAGTACTTATTAGTTCATGACCTTGAGGTATGTAATAACTATTTAAGGGAAATTCTAAAATATGAAACACAATTATAGAACATAAGTTAACATAAAAGCATGTTAAAAAATATTGTGACCTAGTCACCAATATAAAAATTGATGATTCATTTCTAGAAATTCAAGGTGAAAATTAAAGCTAATTCCCACATTCATATTAAGAACAGACATGCTTGACAAATAGAAAACAAAAATATAATATTTCAAGAAGTCTTTGGAGAGAAATTACTAATAAGTCACACATACTATCTTCCCCAAATCCTTCCTTGATCCACATTTGAAAAAGTAGAAAGTAAAGTTAATGTCTGGTAAGAAGAATTTTAACAGACCAAACAGTGATTCTGATCTGTGTTACTGAAGAGGAATGGTTCTTGATTCATGCTTGAGAAAGTTAAAGGTGAAACAGCAGAATGTTGCGGGTGCAAAATAACTACACTTGCCCTCACGGTGGGTCAAAAGTACAAGAATCTGATGTACCAGTTATAGATCAAGTAATGGAAACACTGGCCTGCAATCATTTAAAATGGCATCTTGTCCAAAAGGATGACCTTTCAAGGGCTCAGCCTTGTCTGCTGGTATATATATGCCAGTATGTGAGGGTCAATTAGAAGATACATAAAAAAAAATAGTCCTGTCCATAAATGAGGAAGGGGACCAGTAAGAAGAAAGGTACAAAAATGCTCCCAAAGAAAATCAAAAAGATTAATAAGAGCAATGTATCGCATCTGGAAGGCATGAACTCATTCTTCGAATGTTCTGTTCTCCTCTTCTCCCTCTCCTGGACTGTAGAGAACTTTAATAGCAAGCTAAGTGTAGATATGGGAATGCTAGCTAGGAAAGCATGAAGAACCACTTCTCTGCTATTATGTTACGAGGTCCCGTAGAAGAAAGGAGACATATTTAACTTTAAATTAGGCTCAGCATTTGACTATTACATGCAATTGGTTATTGAAATTTTAAGAAATTTGGATTGTGTTTTACTGTAAAGTGACAACAGCCATTTGATAACCATATTGATATAAAGAAAAGAAAAAAATCAGCAGCAAAAATAAGCATAGGGCTGGCCAAGGGACCTAAAGCCCATCTCATTGGTAAAATACTGCATAACATCTTTTGCTATCAACACCTTTTGTTTATTTGAAAAAAGGTAGATACAAACATGTTAAGACATTTAGGGTGGGCAGAATGATTTACCCAGATAGTATTGATCTCATGTAATTCAATGAAAGAAAGAACTGTGGATACTATTAATTTCATGGGCTTTCTAAATCACCATATATGTCATGAGCATACCTCCTAGATTAAGCAAATATCAACATAAATAAATGGGACAGTAAATAGAAGAATCTTATGGGTGTGTGAGCACTTTAGCACTTTGGGGTCACCGTTTATCTTCTCCCATCCGTGATCTCAAGAACAAGAGAAATGAGGATGACAGCAGGGAGGGAGGGAGGGAGCTGTTAGTTATGCATACAGGAAACTAGATGGGTGTAAACTGAAAGACAGGGCAACCTAGTATTGCTGCAGGTCAGATAAAACTCTATGCTGGCAGCTTCTACAGAGATCCTGGAAGATTCTGAAAATTGCGTAGATGTCCTAAGGTTAGTTAAAGATCTGAAGTTGAATCCATTCTTTAGATGATACAAAAGATTGAAAACTTATAATTCTGCTATAGGGTCTTAATAGTTAGCTTACCTACTGAAAACATACACAGACAATCACATTTTAAAAATATGTTTCTAAATGCTCATTTTCCCCTCATTTAACAATTTGTATAGAAATGTTAATCTTGGTCATACAACATTTGGGTTCAGTGAACATACTATTATGAAGATCACCTCAGTGACCTGTCAGCCCCAAAATATCAAACCCCTCCAAGTGAATATTACATTAGTGGTATTAACAAGAATAATTTTAAAAATAATAATACACATTTTATGAAAAGTAACAACATTGGTGATATTACTGAGCAGATTCTAGATCTCAGATCCGGAAAGAGGGACTCTGTTTCTGTTCATAGGCAGCTTTGTTTTATTTAGAGCAGCAATAAGGCACAAAACCAATGGCATAATTTGGTTTATTTACATTTCCCTAAAACAAACTATCTGAGCAAGGGGTAAAGGACTCTAATTTTATAGGCCTGTTTCGTGTGTCTTATTATCCCATCCCTCATTCTGGAATTAGGATTTATGATGGGAATGGAAGCTAGGTCTCCACTCATTAATATACGTAGGATGAACAGGATTATTTTAGATGAAGAGATATGGTGTTCATATGAAAAACATGCTCCTCATATTCCAAAATATGCTAAACCCTGTGTTCCTTGTCCTCATTATTCTTGCTCCTTTAGAATAATATAGAAATATGCATGCTGTGGTTGAGGTTGAATTCATGTGCAAAATCTATACAACTACTTTATATCCTAAGAGTACTATCAGTATATTTTATTCAGTAATTCATAACTGAATAAGAAATTTGACTTTGATAATTATTTGAATTTCTAAAATATCAAACAACTAAGGTTGTCAAGCTTATCACTTCTGTTTAGAAACTCATAATCAAAAAATTTCAGTGACTAGTTTCCGACATAGATTCCGTTATCCTTATGGATATTTTAGAAAGGTTTTATATTCGTTTTCTAGGACTGCTGTAGCAAAATAACACAAACTGTTTGCATAAGAACAAGAGAAATACATTGTCCATATTTCTGGAAGCCAGAAATTTGAAATCAAGTTGTCAACGTGGTTATGTTCCCTCTGAAGTTTTACGGAAGGATGAGCCCATTTACTTAGCTTTCTCATTCCCAAACATTCCTCATCATAAAGATGACCATCTTTTCCTATGGTTCCTCACCTTGTCTTCCCTCTGTCCAAATTTGTGTGCCTAAATTATGCTAGATTTTCCTTTTTCCTCCATTTTTCAATGAAAATTAATCATTACTTAATTAGTTTTCAATTGGTTGTTTACAAGTTCTTTAAATCTCAAAGACCTTAAATTGGCTCTAAGTGACAATGACCTTGAATCAGACCAAACAAAAGACTTCAAAATAAAATGGGTAGATACAAAAACTAAAATCAACACTACCTTCTTATCCTCCGTACCCCCATCCAATCACCACACCGTTATGTAAAATTCTTTAGACAAATTGTATGACTTTCTTAATAAGATAATGAAGAATTCCAATATCTCAAAATGCTCCTAAGTTAAAACTGTTGCATTACATTTAGTTTTTCCTACATGTACGCCTGAACACCTAGTCACATTTCAAAAGCTTAATGGAAGAATGATGCGTCTCAATATTATGGATCCTTCTGTAATCAACAACAGAGTATAACATTTTTTCATGTTCAACCCAAATATTTAAGCAATCTTGACAAAAGCATCACCTATCAGAAATTAGAATGATATCATGTCCTGATATACATTTTCCTCTTAAAATTTAAAACTAAATGACTAAATTTGATCATGAGGAAGATGAATTTCTAATATCTTTGTATCCTATAGCAAAATTTTCACTAATAAATATAAAAAACTACAGAGATAGAATGTCAAAACTGAGGCAACAGATCAGAGGGAAAACCAAAATGCAAATGACTCATTTGAATAAATTTATAATACTGTATCATATAATATTATAATAATATAACATATAACATTATAATAAATAATATAATGTTTTTTAAAATGCATGAATTCCTTCTGGTTTTACTGTCATGAATAAAGTGTCTATCCTTGTTAAGTAAAAAGATGTAATTTCTTTCTCTAGACAAATGGAACAGCAGAATATCAGTCTTTTTTATTTGTTGCTCCTATAGATTCTAGCAATTCAATTTTGCTTAAATATTACCTGTAGCAAACCATTAGTCTGGATGTTTGCTAACATAAAAATTACTTTGCATTATTTTATAAATATATTAATTTTATTAATATCTACATATAACCCCCCAACAGTTTTATTCTGTTTTGTCTTTGTGTTTAATATGCATAATGTGCAACATCAAATCTAATTTGATAGCAATTAAATAACATGTAATAAATACATATAAACAAATGGCACTGAATTAAAGATTTCAGTATTTATGGATAATGTGAAATTAACTTGAAAATTTAAAAGAATACTGATAACAAGTTATAAGTTTTTAAATATAAGAAAAAAGGTTCCAAATCAAAATATTTGTGGATTTATAAGACAGAAAATGCCTTAACATTCTATTTTTCATTTGGAGTAAAATGCTATGTATTGCCTGTAAATACTGTGATATGTGTGACATTTTAACCCACTTTGAATTACAAATATTGAAAGGTGTGATTGCAACCACATCTCCAAATTTACTTTTCTTAGTTTTCACATCGTTGACCATTTGGACCTATTTTGAAATCTTTGCTATTGTGGAATGCAAGTTCTTCCACTTTAGTGGACTTTAAATGCCTAAAACAAATGCAATCTCAACCTAAAAACTTGACTTACAATTTAAAAATAGTTTAGAGTACTTACCCATCCAAGAAGGATGTAACAGCAGCTGAGAAGCTGTCAAGGAGAAAAATGCCAGAAGGATTAATAAATCATATTGCTATAAGGTGATGATGAGAATTATAAACAGCTATGTAAAAATTAGGTTGCTAGCAGCTGGATGGCTTGGCTTCTTTTAGCCTTGGTAGTGGGGTAGTCGGCATTTGTTTTCTGTTATGCACTGGTAAGTAGCTGGCAGGCTTGGTGTACATATAAACATTACTTAAATACACTACGATTGGATTGGATCCAGAAAATGTCCTCAGACATTACCATTTGCTATCAGAAACCCTAAATATTGCTGGAAATGATTGAAGAGACAAAAGCTAGAAGTCAAGAAAGACTATAATAGTAACACTGAGAGACTAATTAGGAATAAAACATGAATACTTAATGAAATAAAAAAATTTAAACTAATTAATGAAAACAATATCGATGTGGTTAATGAAAAGAGTAATTTAACATGTTATGAAACCATAAAGGAAAATAATGTCTAAAACATGCACTTACAGAATAGTTTTTAATTTTATATTGTTTTAATATTTATTATAAATAAAACTAATCATCCTAATGTATTTTATTGTTATGTATGAAAATATATTGTGATTATCTATGAATCTACACAAGATAATAATGTATCCATGAAGAAAAAGAAAGTAGAAAGAAAAAAATAAAGTGAAAAAAAAAAGAAAACCTCATATAATTGTCAATCCTCATGTAATCAACTGGATAAGCCTTTTGAGAGATTCAGTCATAACTCAGGGTGTATTACATATGCTTCCTAATTTAATAAGACTCACAAAATTAAGATAATTACTTAATAAATAAATTTCATTGAAATAAAATTTAACCATATTTATTAAATAATATTCTTTTACAAGTGTCCTAAATGAGGAAGTTTTTGAATTTGAGTCCACTCAACTAATTATATCGTGTGTTCCTTAAAGTGATAATTCCTATTGAGCAGCACATATTTTAAACATAGTGAGGAATTAAGAAATGTAAGATTGGTTAAAGTTGTGTCTCTTGGAGTTACTAATTGTTAACTTGTGGATTTATATGCTTCCAGTCTTTTCCCCATGTTTCATTAAAAAAAAAAAACTATATCAAAACCTCTGTCCCAAATATAACATATAAGAATATAAGGAATGAATATTCACTAGAATCTGAATAAAGACTGACTGAGTTTGCTACATATTATGTCAGATTTATTTTTCTTTTCTTTTTTTTTTTAAAGATTTATTTTTTATTTATACATACAAGCTGGGGTACAGGCCAGAGGCGTGGGGCAGCGAGAGGGTTCACCAGAGACAGAGCGGGTAGCAGAACAGGCAGATCAGAAATACACTGCTAAGGGGAGCAGCGGGCAAGGCAGGAGAGGTCTGCCGCGCCATGTGGGACTCTTCCCCGACCGGGCGTCGAACTCGCGTCGCCGCTGCCGACAGCTCCACAGCACAGCGCCCAACCGCTGCACCACCAGGGAGGCCCCAGATTTATTTTTCTATATAATTGACAACATGTTCTAGCATTATGGTCCAAAATAGAAGAAATGTATTATTGTGTCTATAAATAGAATTTAAAAGCACTACTTTCTAACTCAGTTTTTTCTTAACACAAAATCTTAGGTATCTTTCAATATAAATTCAAACATATCTAATGACTTAATGACTATATACTTTCAATAAATGAATAAGAATGATTAATTTATATATGATTTTTGACAATAGAATAATTCTATACTTAACAAGAACTGTCAATTATTTAGTTAGTTTTTATAGTTAAAACAATATTAAATTGGTTTTGCAAGAAAACAAGGGAAAAGACCTTAAGGAGAATTTATGTCAGGTACAATTTGCAATGATAGATGTCATCATTAAGAAAATAAAATTGTGTAAGTAGGAAAGCCAAGGACTTACTCAGAAGAAGGCAGGTCTAACAGGTTTGATTCTGATTAGAATGCAGCTGAAAAGTGAACATTAGGAGGTTAATTTTTGAGATTTTCCTAAATTGATACTAAGAATTGCAAGAAGTCATTTGCTAAAATTGAGAGCATTTGCAACAGAGGAGGTATTCCAACATTGTTGAATTTTCATTTCAACTAATTTATTTTTGTCAAGTTTATTACTGAAGTAACCAAACTCTGTATTAAAAAATATTCTGTGTTAGGACTCAACAAGATGAGTTAAATTTGAAGAACAAATTTTAATCTCATGTGAAAAGCTTAATTTCCATCTATCTAAAATACTTGAAATCTTTCTCAAAAGGATAGCTGAGCATATTAGTCTCAGGAGTTGCCTTTTCACCTTTATATTTAAAATATTCATTCTTATAAGCTTCAAAACCTATTGGGCTATTATTGTTTCTAATAGTAACTTTAGAAATGACAAGCTTTTGCTGTTCAACCAAAATTTTTAAGAAAATAAATTACCTCTAAATGTTTTTGAGATTAATCATGATATCTTTTTTTTTTTGATGTTGTTGTTGTTGTTAAATCTTGGGTGATTGAAAAATAAATCACATGTGCCATAAATATCCTTTGAACCGCAAGCATTGCAAATTGACATTACAGTGTGGATTTTTCATCTTGACAGCTTATCATAGCAGCAAAGTTGCCCCAGATTTTCTTTAAAGAACAGGATTAACCTGGGCAAACACAATGAATAAAATGAAGTACATTTTTACTGCAATAATGAAATCAACTGTGGATCAGATTCCATATAAGATTAATTTCAATTGCTACTGGGTAGATTGAAATTTTCAATCATAAAAATTAGCAGTAATTTTGCTCTGTTTTAAGTGGTAGTATAAAGAGAATTCACTTAACAAAATAATTGCATCAACTTGTTTTCATAATGCAAAACACACACACACACAAAGATAATCATGTACAAGTTTTCCCTACTACCCCAAAGTGCAGTGTTCCTACGAAAGCTGAAATGGTATAAATCAAAGCAACTGTCATTAATTTATAAGAAAAAAAATTTTGAGCATTCAAAGACCAAAAAGTAACGTGTCAAATTATATCAAATAATACATGAAATATAAAGTAACATATTGTAGAAAGAAATGTTATAATTATGCAATCTATAGAAACTAAGTCCCAGGGAAGAGTTTGGAGGTGCCAACCTCACTGTTTGGGCTGTAAGTTACTTCCAGAATGGCCACTGCAAAACAACTCTGAATGCTATTTCACTTTTTGCCTTTTAGCACAAGAATGAAATCCTCTTCATATTTTGCCTTTTAGCAAAAACAGGTACTAAAAGAAAGTGGCATAACTTGAAGTTTCAAAAAATAAGATATTTGTAGAGGATTTTCAGGGTATAGATGAAAAAATACATATTTTTCAGTGTCATCTGATTAACAGTGATGCTTTTGTCAATAAAAATCTCAATGCTATAGTTTATACTTTTTGGGGGAGTCCGTCTAAATAGGTTCTAAAATGCTTAGTCTGAGGAATAGTGTGTCACCATGCAAATATGTGATATATTGCCATAAAAATATAAAATGGGAAATTTTATTATGCTATAAATATATATTTATATCTTTATCTGTACATGTATATTTTGTATATATATGAAATTCAGAGTCAGGGACCTCCTACTCTTGCAGAAGCAAACTTCAGTAAAATATTATTTTGTTTTGGGAGTGGGAATTAGTCAATGGAAATAGCATATGTCGTGGTCAGAAAAATGTTCTAGGGACAGGGGTTAGAGAACATCTCAGAACAAAAGTAGGGAAAGTGAGACGGATATAAAATAAGGGATTATCATTATAAACCATCTCTTTTCAAAAGTACTTTTATCAGACAATATTTAATAAACTGTTATGTAATAGGTGCACATAGCATGCTCTTCTTATTTACTCCTTCACAACAATCCTATTAAGTAGTTTTCAGTAATTTCACTCTATGTATGAGAAAACTGAGGCACAGTAATTTGCTTTTGAGTCACTAGTTAATGAGTGTTAGAGTCAAAAGTGAACGGAGGTGATTTGCCTCTAGTGTTTGGGTCTTCTGAATAGATGGTCATAATTACCCATTTGTATAGAATTTTTAGAATTCATAAAGAATTTTCACATCTGTGATCTTATTTTCCCCTAATTATTATCTTCAGTCTGTGGAAAAGAAATACTAATAACAAAATATATTAGATTTTGATAGCAATTTTAAGAGTTATTTGGTCCTGAGTTTATGGTGAGATCATCTAAACCTCCTACTGCAATTGCATCTACCTTGCCTTCTGCCTAATCAGGCTTCTTCTTCTTTTTTTTTTTTTAATTGCTCTACAGGAATTTTTCCAAAAAAAAAAAAAACACGAGAAATAAACTTGTTGCATGCAAGTACACACTCAGAGTCTGTTTCAAGGGACCCTACAAACAAACAATTGTTTCAATATTAAACCATTCTCTTGATTCTTTTGTCAAATTTTCTTAGTTTGTTTAGTACTCTCCTAACTATTTTCATTTATTCATGTAATCTACAAAGTATTTTTCTTTTATGTAAAATTTAAAAATTTACATGAGGATTATGTGTGGCTTGGACTGAAGATAGTTCTTTCTAGAAAAAACTTGCAATTGTTTCTACCAGTTAGCTGGGCCTATACCAACCTAGGAACACTTTGTACTCTAGTACAGCATTGACATTTTTTATATTTTAGTACAAATTCAGGCTACAATCCAATACAACAGCTGTTTCTTACTTAGAAGAATTGGTTTTCTCCACCACTCAGCACTAAGACTCAGCAAACCCTCAGCAAATATATATTTATATAAATTTTACAAACAATGAGGGCTACCCAATTTGGTACATAGTTTTATTATGGAATTATATATTTTAGCCTTGCTAATTTACAAAACTATTGGATTTCTTTCCTACTTGTCTATACTCTGTAAATCTATAAAAACAATGTCAATTTCACAAGAATTTGTGATTGCTCTCAAGTTATATGTAGTATCAGCAATCTGCTTACCATGTTCCATCTTCTCCTTTCATTTAGTTTCGCTTCAGAGTATCGCTTACTTTCTTTTCAAGTCTTCAATGCATTTAAATACATTAATCTATTCATTTATCATCTATCTTTTTCCCCCAAAGAGATGAATAAATTAATTATTGTGCTATACTGGAGAAATGGAAATCTTTCTTAATCTTCATCAAATATCTTAACCTTTAACTTTGGGCCATTATTTCTCAGTCCAGGGAGTTAAAAGAATGTAAAAATAGATACCTTGGAGAACAGATGCTAAACCTTTGATTTTTATTTTAATGAAAACTATATAGTAGACAAGGAGTAAGAAGAATAGAAAAAAATAAATCATTCTTTCCCCTCAGAAAAAAAGGATAACTGCTCCCTTTGTTATACAGAAAAAGCTGAGATAATTATTTAGACTCTAGTGGGACCCAAAAAGAAGTTTTATACACTGTCTTTTCTGGTACTAAATCAATAAAAAAATGTAAAAGGTATACTGATAGAAGCTACAAATGTTTTAGGGGTCCAAAAATAAAGGATTCATTTGCCTTAATCTTTTCTGGAATTATGTGAAGAAGTATTACTTTGGGATTTCTTTGTAACATAAGAAATGAGAACAAAATGGTTGAGATATTTCTTTGCTTCTAGAAAGGAAAGACATAAGCAGCCTCTCCAAGCCCCCTGAGATGTCTGAATAACAAGAAAAAGCAATGGGATTACCTTTTGCTTCTCATAACAAGACTTGGCTGAAAAAGAGAAAGCAGGCAGATGCGAAAGGGTCTGTGGTCATGATGAGAGGGAATTATAGCACAGAGCAGTGCAGGATGTATGTCAAGAAACCAGGTGGGAATACAGAAACCTCAACAGATGCCAAAGTGGTGGGGATATGAGACACAATCATGCAATGAGATTGATGTCAGTATAGGACAAAGAAAGGCTGAAGCCCAGATGCCTCACCATCTGATATTATTGTACTATAAAATTTTCCAGAAATTAAACCAATCTTAGAAGAAGGATGAAGTAGGGGAAAGGGCAGTTCTGTGACAGAATAATTTAAATATAATTTTACTTAGAATTGATTCAGTGATCCTTCTATTTTTTTTTTTGCCATCAGGCAAAATGGGATCTTAGAAACTAACTGATTTTGAGAAAAAAATAAAGATAATCATATATTTTTATTACTTGAGCTGTAGAGCCTGACAATATGCATCTACAACACAGTTTCTTGATCTTTTGGAAATATCTTATGGCTATCAAATGGATAGGTCATTCAGGGAAAATTAAATTTTTAATTGTATAACACGCTGATACCTAAAATAGGATGGGAATCTACTGATTTAGCAACAAGTTACTAATTAATAACCCTGCAAGTAAGAACCTAGAGTAGCAAGGGTGGAAAATCAAATGAGAAAGCTGGTAAGAAAATCAAATGAGAAACTGAGAAATTTGTAGCGTACATAAACCATGAAACACAAATCTTTCTTAAAAAGTTGATTATGAGGGCTCCCTGGTGGTGCAGCGGTTGAGTGCTGCGCTGTGGAGCTGACTGCAGCAGCGACACTAGTTCGAAGCCCAGCCAGGGAGACTCCCACATTGTGCGGCAGACCTCTCCTGCCTCACCCGCTGCTCCCCTCAGCGCTGTATTTCTGATCTGCCTGTTCTGCTCCCCACTCTGTCTCTGGTGAACCCTCTCGCCGCCCCACGCCTCTGGCCTGTACCCCAGCTTGTATGTACAAATAAATAAATCAAAAAAAAAAAGTTGATTATGAAGTGAAACAGGAAAAACACGACAGATAAAAATGATATCTAAAATAAAACATGAGATCAAAGCAGGGTTTATTTTGTTTTATTTAAAATTACAGGTACTAAAATTGTTTGAATGAACAGATGGACAATGTGGTAGAAACCAAACTTGAAAATGAAGCAGACAAGAGCTAGAAGTGCAATGGGGGCAGAGAAGTACATGTGAAGCCATTGGAATTATACCGGAGTAGCACTTTCTAAATCGCAATGGGAAGGAATGGCTGCAGGTCAGGTTTAAGATATAGTAGAAAATAAGTAAGTGTAAGTATGATCTCATGTATTTCAGCAGAGCTCTATGGAGGTTTCTCAAGATAATAAAAATATTCAAAATCTACCATATGATACAGCAATTCCATTGCTCAATATCTACTTGAAGAATGCAAAAACACTAATTCAAAAGGATTTACGCATAGCCTTATCAAAATTTTTGAACTTTTTAAAAAATATATTTATTTTATTGATGTAACATTCCATCAAAATAGTATATAACTTTCAGGGGTGATCCTTGAGAATCACTGTGTATACATTATATTAAATTCACTGCCAATCTTTCACATATACCCTTATCTTGACCACTCTTCCCCTTCTAATTTTACCTCATTTTCTTTTAGTTACAGAGGAAGACTCCTTGAAATAGCTTTGTATGCTTCATACCTTGAATGTCTTTTTTTTTTTTCATTTCTTCTTAAGCCTACCATCAACAAATAACTGTCACAATACCATGTACTCTATTCATTATGTTGTCAACATTATTCTCTTCATTACTAATGTCCAGTGGTTAGTTATTTTCATCCTTATTGGCCTATTCAAAGCAATAGGCACCACTGATCATTCCTGCTTACTTAAAATACATTTTTCACTTGATCTTTTTCCAAATAACTCACAGGACTCGCTTACCTTCTACTTTGTTTGCTCTGTTCCCATTCAGTCTACTTTTTTTTGTTTTTAAATCACCTAACATCTAAATAGTAAGGCACCTAAGATTCAGTCTTTGAACTACATCTCTATATTGATTCCTGTAGTGATTTTTACCCAAGCTCAAAGAATTAAATTTCAGGTCTTTTAAAAGTTATATCTCCAAAATTATCTCTTCCTAACCTCAGATTTTTTTTTTGGGGGGGGGCAACTTCAGAATCTAGGCATTTCAAATATAATCTGTCAAAACTTAACCTCTTATAACCTTCCTTAAGTCTTTTCCTTCCATGTCTTCACGAACACAGTTAATGACTTCAGCCGACTACCTAGACAAATACAGAACATTCCTTTAGTCCTTTTCCTTACACAATGCACATCTGTGATCAGCGATGCCTATCTGTATTTTTTCAAAATACATCACAGCAATCCTTGTATTCACCTTGCCTACATTTTGGAAAAATCTCCCTATTTTTGGAAAGACTTTCTACCTATTTTCCTGCGTCCTCTGTTCTCCAACTCCCACCTTTTAGGCTATTAATTTAGTCTGTTAATTGAGAAGTCAGAGTGATACCAGGAAAACTTAGGTTCAATCGGAAGCTCTCTTTATTGAAAGCCCTCAGTTAAACATTTTTTTTCCCTCTCAAAGTGAACACTAAAATCTCAATTTGAGATTTATTGATCTGTAAAACTAATTGTAATCTGACTCTCTTCTCCCTCATGGGACCTCATTTAGCACAGTACTTCTCTGTGGTTATCCCTTTTCATCCTCCTTAATTTTCAAACCTGCCAGCCACACACCCACTTTAAGGTCTTTGCCCTTCCTATTCCCTTTGCCTGGGAAGCTCCTCCCACACAAATCTCATTTTCGTTGGGTCTTTATTTCTAAAAACTCACTTTCAGTGAGACATGCCAGCTTAACCAAACTAGAAATGTTATCCTTTCTTATACACTTAATATCCCTCCATCATGCCTTTGTTCCCATTAGCACTGAACACTATTTAACACGGAGTATATTTTATTCCATTTCTTATTTATTTTGTTTTTCCTTTAAATGTCTTTATGAAAGCAGTGATTTTTGCCTGTTTTGGTCACTAATGGATCACAGAGCCTACATACACATAACAGTTGCTCCATAAATATTTGTTGGATGAATAAATTAATGAATAATATCACTTGCTCTATTTTATAATCACTTTTAAGATGAAATACAGTTCACATTAATTGAACTCCTACAAGGAGTGTTACATATTTCTCAATTATGTTACTGTTTTTAGAAGTTAGGGTTTTTTATTGTTATTTACATTTTTTACATTGTATATTCCCCTTGGGTAGCCCACCACTGATTCACCAGTGACCCATCACCATCGTCCCTTGTGCCCTTTTCTTCCCCATTTTGAGCCCTTATCTTCCCTCTCCCTTGCTGGGTGTCTCTCTCTTGTTTGGTTCCGCTATAAGTGAAACCATTAGATATTTTCTCTTTCTTTTTGCTTATTTCACTGAGCATGAGCCCTTCTAGTTCCATCCAGGTTGCTGCGAATTGTCTGTGTTTATCATTTTTGAATGCTAAATAGTATCCCCTTGTGTATATGTACCACATCTTATTGATCCAATCATCTATTTATGGGCATCTGGGTTGTTTCACATACCTTAGCTATTGTAAACAGTGCTGCAATAAACATGTGGGTGCATGTATCCTTTTGGATTAGTGTTTTTGTGCCCTTTGGGTAAATTCCCAAAAGTGGTATTGCCAGAGGGATTACACTCCATGACTTCAAACTATAAAACAAAGCCATAATAATTAAAACAGCATGGAACAAAAACAGACACAAAGACCAATGAAACCGAATAGAAAACCCAAAAATAAATCCACATATCTATGGACACTGATCTTTGACAAAGGAGCAAACAACATGCAATGGAACAAGGTCAGCTTGTTCAATAAATGGTGCTGGGAAAACTGGACTGCTACATGCAGAAAAATGAAGCTAGACTACTACTTCATACCAGGCACAAAAACCAACTCAAAATGGATAAAATACCTGGATGTAAGACCTGGAACCATAAAATGTATAGAAGAAAATATAGGCAAAACTCTACACGATATACATCTCAGCAAAACCTTTAAAGACACATCCCCCAATGTGAAGGAAGTGAAAGAAAAGATAAACAGCTGGGACTACATCAAAATAAAAAGCTTCTGTAGAGCAAAAGAGACAACAACCAAAACAAACAGGCACCCCACTAATTGGGAGAAAATCTTTGCACACAATACAACCTATACAGCACTGATAACAAAAATCTACAAGGAGCTCACACAACTCAAAAAAAGAAAGTCAACAATCCAATCAAAAAATGGGCAGAAGGGCTAAAAAGACAATTCTCCAAAGAAGAAAAACAAATGGCCAACAGGTATATGAAAAAATGTTCAACATCACTTATAATGAAGGAAATGCAAATCAAAACCACAAAAAGATACCACCTCACGTCAGTGAGAATGGCACACATCAAAAAAACAGTAAACAACAAATGCTGACGAGGATGTGGAGAAAAAGGAACTCTTCTACACTGCTGGTGGGAATGCAAATTGGTCCAACCACTATGGAAAGCTGAATGGCGATTCCTCAAATTGCTAAAAAGAAGCTAGGTTTTGTACCAATAAAATATCAAGTTTGATAACTAGTAGGACTAATATTAAGAATATGATACCTATTTTATGTATCCTAATTGTAAAACAAGTTAATAATATAACTTATTAAGACCTCAAAATTAAATTTTCAGTCTCCCACAAAGTTAACTGATCCTTAGCATTCTTGCCTTTAAAAATCTAACAAATAATATCAGAATCTCTTATTTCAAAATGCTATTAAATGTGCATTCTCATTTAAAGCTGGGGAGAAAGAGAAAATTAAAAATTTTGTATCAAATAAAGGTTTTTATGTAAAATTATTAGTGGAGGTACTTGGTGCCTGGTAAATATTCAATAATGCAGTTATATTGTCATCAGTAAAATCACCTCAATATATTGATATTTGTCCCATTACTTTCCTAAGATGAATTAAAGAAAATGATTTTAATTCAGTTATGCTCCTTATGTAAAAAGATAAACGGAAATAAATTTAATGCTGTGATTGAGTCAAAAACCTTTGGTAAAATAAACATATAAATGGAATAAAAATACAAAATAATCATTTCTAAATTGTACTCTTTCAGAATTTGATGGAATTACTACAGTATAAATTTTATTCATGGTTAAAGAGTAAATTTCCAACTCAAGTACATATTTTTTCTTTTATAATTTTAATTGAAGTAACATTGATTTGCCATACTCTATATGATTCAGAAATATAGACTCCCACCTCTTCCAATGCATGTTACCACACCACACCCACCACCAAGGTACTGAAATCTTCCACCATAATCCATTGCGGCCCCTCCCACCTTTGCTCTCCAATTCCCCCCTCCTCCAATAGTAGCCTCAGTTTTACAGTCAGATTTCTAGTAGCCTCAGTTTTACAGTCAGATTTCTAGGGTTTGTTCTTGGTTTGGTTTTGTATGAATCTTTTTTTGTTTGTTTGTTTCTCTGTGTTCCACATATGAGTGAAACCATCCAGCATTTATCTGCTTCTGCTTATTTCACTTAAGCAGTTCTATTCATGTTGTTGCAAATGGTAAAAGTTATTTTTTTGTAACTGAGTAGTATTCCATAATGTATATATTCCACATCTTCCTAATCCACTCATTTGTCTTTGGGCACTTAGCATACTTCCATAACTTCACTATTGTAAACAGTGGTGCAATGAAGATAGGAATGCATATACCACTTTGAATTAGTGTTTTTGCAAGTACTGGAATTGCTAGTTCAAATGGTAGATCTATTTTTAATACTGTGGGAAATCTCCACACTATTTTCCAAGGGACTGGGCCAGATGGTCAGATACATATCTTATCCAATTCTAAATTAAAATTTGCATTATCAGAAATGAAACTTGAAAAACATTCACTCTTTTAATAACATAATTGTATAGTTTATAATATTACTTATGCTATGTATCTTTATTTCTTAAGTTACAATGTATTATTCCTTGTGATCTATCCAAAGCTATTATAAAAGGCTTCTGTACAGATAATATGAAGCACCAAGTTTGCCTCTAAATCCAAAATTATTTCTGATTTACAATAATAACTTTTGAAATTACAAATATATTTGATGTAAAATGTTCATTTTTATTTTAGGAAGAATCCCTCATTATTTCAATCCCATTCCTAATTCTTTCAAACAATGCTGACATATCCTTTTATGAGAACAATAAAGTAAATCTTATTTCAGGTTATCGTTTTTTCCTTTGAGAAAAGAAATACTGCTTTTGTGGTACTTCAAAAACTGTAAAATAATAATGATCATGAGAATGGGATTCACTTTATATAAGTAATGCTTTTTGTTTTCTATAGTAGATTTTGCAGTATAAATCTACCTTAATCTTTTTATTTTTAAAATTTCTTTCACAGATTAATTAAAGAATAACTGACAAAAATGATATATTTAAAATGTAAAATGTGATGGCTAGATATACATATATAGTATGAAATGATTCTGGTAAATAAGTTAACTAACAGACCCATATTTCATAATTATCTTTTTTGTATGTGTATGAAAATGCCTAAGAACTATTCTTAGCAAATATCAAGTATATGATACGGTATGATTAATTTTACTTGCTATGACATACTGTGATCCAGCAATCTGCTTTTTGCCCTTGTCCAAAGAAAACTAAATCACTATTTCAAAGGGATAATTGAATTCATTACAGAATTATTCATAATAGTGAGTATACAGAAACAACCTGAATGTCAGTCAATGACTAAATGGATAAGAAAATGGAAAAAGGGGAAATATCAATGTGTATATATTATACATACACATATCAAATATATACACACATATGTGCTTGCAATATATACACAATATGGATATATTATATATAGTGCATATATACAATACATACACACACAATGGAATATTAAGTCTTAAAAGAAAAAAAGGAAATCTGTCATTTCTGATAACATGAATATACCCCGGAGGACATTAGGCTAAGTGAAATAAATCAGACAGAGAAAGAAATATAATTTATACGTTGAATTAAAACAGAACAAAAAAAAATCTCATAGAAACAAAGAATAGAATGAGGGCTTGGGAGAGTAGGTTAATGGGGAAAAATGAGTAAAACAGAACAAACTTCCAGCAGGAAATTTTGAAGACAAGTCAAAAGATGCTGAAAAAATTACTTTATAACTGAAAAAGTTGAAGGGCCAAATAAATTTTTATTTACCATGAAGAAAATGCATTTAATAAAATAGCATGAAATTGAAAAAGTGAAAAAAAATGTGTAATTTGAAGTTTTAATACATTTCCACCGATTTCTAGTTTATATGCACAAGAGTATCTGCAATGCATATCTCAAAGTATTTTGCCTGCACAAATAAAAATATATGTTTTATTAATATTTCTGTATTGGGTTTCTAAGCTTTTAGAAATTTTCAATAAAACTTCAAACTCCTAATGGTGTTTTTCAAGAGTGATTTAGTATTGCTTTTAATTACATTAAGTCAAAATAGGTAATTTTTAACATGACTTGGTATTTGTTGTTTGAATTAACACTTGTAACAAAGTGTGTTGTTTCCCAAAACCATTTAGTATAAATGATATTTGAAATTGTTTCATAATGTATTTAAACATTTGGTTTTATTTTAGGTTGTTCCAAATTATCATACATAGATATTTCATGAAAATATTGTATGATCTTTTTGTTTCTTGAAGTTATAAAACTCACTTTTATGGTAAAAATAGCATGATGACTGGAATAATTTTCTGACTTTTTACATGACAGTAGAGGAAACACATGTTGAAGAGATAAAAAAAAAAAACAACTTCTCTAGCAATGAGTTTCCCAAAGATGTGTCAAATTTCTGTCTCCTTCTTAAGAGATGTCTTAGAAACATTAAGTTAAAAAGTGGCAAATCAATGTGCTTTGTTTGCTGTCATTAAAAATATCTAAAGAGTAAACAATGCTTGCATGGGTCATATAGTTGGCAAGAGACAAAATAAAATTTACTATCAATTCAAAATACAAATGACCGCTCAGAAAGAGTCCCTAAACCCATGCATAGAAAATATCCCTGAAGATTTCAGAAATTTAATATTCAACAGAATGGCTTTGCATGTGCACAGTAATTCATCTTGCTCTAATTGCACACAACTGCCTGCGATTCTCATGTCATCCAAAGCACTTCAATCCTGAGACCCTCTTTTCAATAGAATGACCCTTTAGATTACTTTAGATTAAAGGAAAATATTAATGGATATGCTTGAATTGATTCCTTCACAGTTTTTCAACCACATATTTAAAAGTAAATATAAGTTAATGTAAGTGTAAGTAAAGGTAATTATAAAGACTTCCTGGGTTTTTTCTTATATTCCCTTTTAACAAAATGATCATTTATACCTTTGAATATTTATATTTTCTGGGAGTAAATTTCAATCATTTATTTAAGCATTGGTAAGTGTAGCTAATCTGTGGTTCTCTTTGATCATTTAATATACTTAATCTTGAATTTATTCTTATCTGATTGTACTCTTCGGTATCCTTTTACCCTTAAGGTTATTAACACTTTTTGTGCCAGCCATTTTCTGTGCCACCGCATGAATGGTAGAAGCATTCAATAAAACACACATAACTCCTGAACTACTGGATATTAAAAAAACTGTAATATCTCTCATGAAACACCTTACACTTTCACCAAAACAATGTGTAAAGCTTCTAGACTGAGTACGATCAAAGAAATAGCTCCTAATAGTTCCAAATAATTCACCATGGCGTGAAAAAACGGAGACTAGATGAACACATATTAATACGTGAGCGGACCACAAAGTGTTAAGGATGCAAACTATACATTCCCCTATACAAATTTTCTGAATTCTAAAAAAGTATTATACATATTGGTTGATTAGCCAAAACTAACTGAGAACATGTCTCGTCACAAGTCCTATTCAGCAAATTGTATTAATTGCCAATAAAGTCTTCCTTTCCTCCAAGTCTCTGCCAAGTTTCAGTATTTGTAGAATATCTTCCATAAATCATTAAAGTCATACATAGTTTATGAATTTATTTAACTAATGGAAAAATGACATGGTGCCATTTCTGAGTTGACATCTCAATAGAGTGGCATTATACCTTTCTGCTTCTGCCTTGTTCCCTGAATATGACATGTCACAGCCACTGTCGCTTCAGGAAGACTATGAAATACATGAACAAAAGTTTGTAATCTAGTATAGTCCAGAGTACCTCAGTTAAGCTTGGTTGACCTATCGATAACTGAAGTTTAAGTAAATGATTGTTTTAAACCATTGAGATTCTGGGGATGGAGTTATTTGTTATGCAGCATTCTTTGCAGAATTCTGACTAATGCCCCCGTCATTGAAAATAGGTGCCTATATATAGCCTTTAATATGATTATAACGTTACCAATTTATATTATTAATTATAAAAATAGTGTCATGTCTAAACTCTTCCATCATAACTAAACACAATACTTGAGACTGTGAAATGTTAAAATTGTATTAATATCTCAAAGACTGAAAACCATAGGTAGTTAGCTAAGAGGGAACCCAATTATAAAAAGAAAAAAATATATATAAATATAATAATAATAATTAGTGAATAATAAAATCTATATTACTTTTTAATATATATTTATTTTATATTTATCACATATGTATATATAATATTGAAAATATTAATGTGTATAATTCATCTAAATGTCATTTTCAGATCACTCTCTGGCTTCTATTCAGAATTATGAATATTCTAGAATTAGCAAACATTTTTTTCACAATTATAGACTGTATTGTATAACTTTTGCAATTTTAATATTAGAAATGTGTTACATACAGAAAAAAAGTTATTCAATCATGATTTTGTTTGAAGTAGTAACACATATTTCAGTGATTTAAGAATTTATGATGTGGATACTTTCTAGATTTAAAGAGAATCTTTATCAGGGGAAAATGAGATTTCACTTGAAAAGATTATTTTATATTTGATATAAATACTTGGGAGGCATTAGCATAAAATAAGTCATATCAACTTTCATGTAAGTTTTCTGACAATGGTTGATTTGTTGGTACTATAAGTTCCTGCTTGTCTAACTAGCTCAATAGTATAGAAATTAACAGGTGTGGGAGTACAGGGAAAATAACCAATACATTTCCCTAACTTTATTTATTTATTTATTTATTTATTAAGATTTATTTATTTATACATACAAGCTGGGGTACAGGCCAGAGGTGTGGGGCAGCGACAGGGTTCACCAGAGACAGACTGGGGAGCAGAACAGGCAGATCAGAACTACACTGCTGAGGGGAGCAGCGGGTGAGGCAGAAGAGGTCTGCCGCACAATGTGGGATTCTCCCTGACTTGGCATCGAACTCACATCGCTGCTGCAGACAGCTCCACAGCCCCACACTCAATCGCTGCGCCACCAGGGACGTTCCCATTTCCCTAACTTTATAGACTGTTAAAGGATACCCAGATTTCTCCAAGGTCATAAAGTTCATTAGATCTCCTAATCAAATACCTACCACAGATATCTCTTTTAACTTCCATAGTAACAGGAATATTAGTCATATATCTGACTTCTAGGATGCTCATCAGATATATGAAATCTGACAAGTTTAAAATTGATTTCACCTTTGTTTTTATCAGTAAGTGCACACCTCTTTTTGACTCTTTTAAGTAATTAAATGCTAAGTAGTATGAAGAGCATTTTCACCAGTGTGTTATCAACAGAAAGAAATAACACACCCAAATGTAATCAGTTAGGAGACTTTAATGTAGGGATAGCTTATAAATATGAGGGCAAGTTCAAAGAAAGTCAACAAGACATGTGGAAGCACCTTGAGTTTAGCCACAGCAGGGAGTCATTAACATCACTTGGTCTAAGAGGCAGGGGAGGGAGCACTTCTGAAACAGAGAGGACTAAAACTGGTGCTGTAGTTATAACAAGACGAGAGTATGGTCTAGTAGACACTGCAGAGTTTGGTAGGAATTAAAAATGGGCAACCCATGACCAGGCAAGAAGACAACAATGAAATTAATGGCTTCAATTTCACTCTCTACTGGCCACATCCTTTCCTATCATGACTCATTAATCAGGTTGAGTAGGAAACTAGAGGGAAAGAAAAGGTCATTCATGAAGTTAGTAAAGGTAGGTCTTCTGGTGACAGAGCAGGGTGGAAAAAGGTGAAAAGTAGAACTGGAGGGGTATACTGACTATAACTAAGACCCTTTTCTAGTACTTCATAACAAAACAAGAAAAATTGTCTAGATCTCCTCTCCTATTTCATCCAGATTCAAGAGCATTTTGGTTCATCTAAAGCCCAAAGGGAACTCTTCCTCTCCATGGAGTGGTATAATGCACTGAATCAACCACTGCTGGTGAATATCTGACCAGCTCAAGCTTTTCGTAGAATGAGGTGGGAAATATCAGAACTGAGTTATTTATAAAATGCAGGACATCCTGAGTATAATAATACCAAAGTTATTAATCAGTAAGTTTGAGTGAGGGTGTATCTTACATATTTATCTTCTGGGACACTCTCATTCACGTGGATCACTAAAAATGAAGTAGCTATGTAAAGGCATCACAAGTGAGACCTCTCCACCCACAATATGTACAATTTCATGACAGTGACTCGAATATTTTTACTAAACAAAAAACAAAAAAATTGAGACATAATCAGTTTCAATTGTGCGTAAGGGTTGGGGAATGGGCTGAAGTAACTTGTAGAAGAATCATGATGCAAACCCATTCTTTTGCATCAGTTCATACTTCCCTTAAGAACTCCTGGGTAGTGAAGAAATGTACCTGCAGGTAATTACTGAGCTGGAGAAATAGTAAGGCTGTTCACCCAACCTTCTCTTCCCTAGAGGGTAGTTAGAGCTACACCCTATGGGGCAGAGAGGAAAGGGTGTACCACCTGTGTTACACCTGTGTAAAATAAAAATATTTTTAAAATCTTCTTTATCATCGACTGAAGTTACCCATCTTTGAAAATGACACAGAAGGTCTAAAATAACTAAATCGTACAAAGATATCCCTACATATTCATATTCAAAATGGTCATGTAAATGAAGTAGTTTGCATCTGGAGAATGAAGAAATTTTCTATTTCTGTGTAATCAAAGTATTTTGAAAAACTAAAGAGATATTTGGTACAAATTAGCTTCCAATTTCAGAATATATTCACTTTTAGAACATATTCATAAACTTCTATGAATGTAATTTGTGCTTTGCATTTCTATATCGATTTTGGAGTCTAAACTTCATCATATAGTAGGCATAGGTTCTTGGAGAAACATATGTGAATTCCACAGATATATGCCTGGAACACCAAACTTTGAGAAGCATTTATACTCCAATGCTTAACCAGTGCCTGCGAGATGTCAATATATAATTTTTGAATAAAGATAAGTTGGGCGGATGGATGGATGGATGGATGGCTCCATGTATGGATGAATCAATGAGTGAATTAATAAATCTGGATCCAACTAAATATTTATCACAAGACTACTAAAATGTAAACTGAGCCCTTGACTCTGGGAATGTTTCAGAATAATATATGCCATGACTTAATACCCCATAGGAATCAGTGAGGACTTCTTTTCATTGCAGAAACAAAACAGCAACTTGGGGAAGTTAAACTTAAAAAGGATTTCAGGCATCTTTTTAATTAGGTAGAATTATAGAATTGTCTATTCCTAGGGAAGGGAGCATCTTCTCTGGAATAGCTTTTGCTATAACCTACTGTAGGGACTATAACTGGGTTTGTTTTTTAGAGGAGGTGTTTTTCACCTCCTCTCATTCACTTTGTTCAAGGGAAGCTGACATGCACATTTTTTTCAGTGGGAAAAGTCAGTACGTGAAATTCTCTCAGTACTGGTTAAAATCTCTTGTTCTCTTAGACTTGCCTATGCCAAAGTAGAGCATGCCCTGTGTTATTAAAGTCTGATTGCATCGTCTCTACAAGGTAACTACAGGGCTCTTTTAAAAACAGAAATCTTAACATAACTACCCTGTGCTTAATACCCTTTAGTGCCTGTAAAAGAAAATCCAAATGACTAAGTATATATTATAAGGCTCTCAATGATCTGTCATTTGTGTTTCTCACCACAATTACCATTGTAGGGTGAGAAATTTACCCCTGCACTGGACTGCCTCCTGCAGTGAAATTTTGTCCCATAGCCACTCGATCTTGGCAATGCTATTTCTCAATCATTCTGACATAACAATGTCTACAGAGATTTCCAAATGTTCAGGGGAATACTAAAGAACTTTCCACTTTGGGCTATTTCACACTGATACACTAAACTTTGATCACAGTGAATATTCACAATTCACTTAGTAAGCAGCCTTCTTTTAACTCAGATAGGTTTACATGCTCCTTACATTTCTGGACAGGCTTTAATCTCCACAGATCTGACTAATTACAGGAGGCCCAGTAAACATCATTTTTAGATATCTCTTCTCCTTGCCCCCTCCCAAATATGGATTATGAAGTTGCTAATAAATTCACATCCTATGATGCTCTCTATACTGCAGGATTTCAGAGAGGATCAAGTGAAGTAATTTGTAAATTTCTTTAAATACTGATTTACAGCAATACTAATTTTAAATTCAAACTATAAATTTCTAAATGTTAGTATAAATGCTATTAAACCATAAGTTTCATTTTCCCAAAAGGTTTTAAAATTTTCTGGACTGTATAGCTTATTAAAAAATTTAAATAGCTGTGCAACTAGACATATACTTAAAAACAATTATTCAATTCAGATATAATTAGCCTCTATTTGTGTGAAGATTGTTTTGCTTTCACATCAAAGTGGCTACTTACTATGTTCACAGGTACCAGATTCCCAAGTATTTCCTTTAAAACTATATTTTCCATGAGTTATATAAAATTATATATAAAACAAACATGGCTTGAACAAAACATGGCTAAATCTTGAGAAACAGAACAGCTTGCGTACAGCTAGCATGAATCAAGTTTTTAGGGCAATGCAAGGATTCTTTTTTCCCTCCCTCAGGGCAAATTTCACCACAATTTTCTCTTAATTAATATAATTGATAACAGTTATACAGATACCTGGCAGTGTAATCATACAGATATGTCTTTTGCTGTCTAAAGTGAAATTAAAAACCACCAGCAGTCTTTTACTTTGGTTGCAGCTGGAAAAGAAATTAAAATAGAGCAGGTAATAAATGGCTGATGTGTTCAATTTGAAAGATTACAGAGCTGAGTCACGTACATGGGGAAAGGCTAGCACAAAAATACTATGACAAACACAGAAGAAAAACTCCTATCTATACAATGAATGCTGTGTAGCTCTCTAATACAAGTTAGCCAGCAGAAATAAGACTAAGATATTTACTTTGATTAGCATCAATTCTTATGTAGATTTAAGAATAGGATGCAAATCCTGTATTACTTATTGCTGTATCATTTATCTATTTAACAGTGGAAATTTGATTAAGGACATCTAATTTATATATAAAATTCTTTCTACCATGAATTGCATAGCTCATGAAAGTACACTAAACTTGATTTATCAATACCTGGTAATACTAGGTAGTCAGCGGGCACACTCATAAGGATGCTAGGAGACTGTCCGCAATTCACTGCCAGAAAAATATAGATGGCTAGGAATGTTACATCTGTAATTGTACACTTGCCTTATGCATGGGCTATATGGTTTTGTATATCAGGAATTTATCATTATAGAAACTGGAAGTAAGGCGATGAGCCAGGGATGTAATGTAACCTTTTATTTCCAGACCCAAATTTCTCAAGTTGAATCACTGGGGATTTTGGTTCATGTGCTTCACATGCCAATCTACTCAAGGACAATTGGCTCAGGGACAATATTTGGGAATCAGATGAATGAAGATACTAGACAAATCTCAAAAGGAATGGTATGCAACCATGATGTATCTACAGAGATTTCAAGTGATATTAGATGTGAATTTTAATGTTAGCTGAGTCAGAATATTTTTAACTTTCATAAAGCTGTATCTTACAAACTAACCAAGAAATGGAAGAAATTAAAACATTTCATTTTCAGTAGAAAATTTAGCCAAAGCAAACAATCACTTGTTTACATTAGTTCATTAATAGTTAAAGTGTATTTAATTAAAAATTTTAAGTTGGAAGAAATGCATGTTTCTTCAAACTTTTCTTATTTGTTTACAACCAAATTCTTTTAAAAGTAACTGATACTTTTTTTTTTTCTTTTCCTTCTTACTCAGTCATTCTTTCATTTATGCAGTCTGGCTTACATATCATAAACCTGCTTCCATACTCCTCTCTAAATTCAAATGATCTATCAGCAAAAGTAGCTGCAAACAAAAATATAGAGAGTAATGTTAAAACCAATCAAATATCTTTGAATGGTAGTTTTTCTCAATATTTTGCTACTTCTCTTCTTATTTTCCATTCTTCTAAATAATAGACTTCCCCTTTATGCACTTTATTCAATTTTTAATATTTTATACATACTAAAGCAATATAAAATCTGTTGAGTAATTTAATAAAACTTAGCAATGTCTTTTTCCATGTTAATTTTATTTTATTGCATTCATTTGCATAAAATAAATGAATTATACTTAAATATATAAATATATCTCAGAGGATTATAAAATTGGCAACAGAAAGAAATATCATGCAATGTATTAGATTTCAAAAAATGTTCCTAATTTCTTTTTAAAGTGACAACCTTAAATCTTTCTTAAGTAAGCAATGCAAAATAAACATAGCTTCTATAGCAAACATTTTGGTTAAGTAGGCTGGGGAAACACTGTATTGCTTGGCAAAGAAAGTGGTGTCACTTCCAGAGATAACAGTGTGAAATTCAAAACTCATGACTCTCCTTACATGAAAACTAAAGATGGCTGTATGTTTAAGGATAATAAAGATTATCCTTTAGTAATTAGAGTCCTATTTAGCTGGAGCACAGATTTAAATTAAAGTCAATCCGATCGTATCACATGTATGCTACGAGTCAGTGAGAATACAGATTTACCTGAAATTAATAATTATTCAAGTTTGTTCAGTTTGACTATAAACATCTTTTTGGCCTCCTGGTGGTGCAACGGGTTAAGCACAGCACTGTGGAGTGGATGGTGGCTGCAGCGCAATTTTGATGGCCGGCTGGGGAGATACCCACATGGTGCAGCAGACCTCTCCTGCCTCACCGGCTGCTCCCCTCAGAAGTGTATTTCCATCGGTCTGCCTGTTCTGCTCCCCACTGTCTCTGTGAACCCTCTCACTGCCCCACACCTCTGGCCTGCACCCCCAGCTTGTATGCAAAAATAGAAATAAATCTTAAAAAAAATTTGTCATCTTGTGCTTGGCACTGGAATATATAGCTTGAGCAGAGTAGGAATCAATATGGATTGATTGATTTTTACCGTTCAATAAAATTAACTGTTGCAGTCTTATTTGTCTCTCCTTGGTTCCCATGTGAGTAAATTAAGATAATGTGTAAATTGTCAAAATTTGGCAAATGGTAAGTACACTCCTTGAGAAGGGTATATCGAGAAACAGGAAGAATAACTTGATTTAAGTAGTGTCCAGTAACTCTGTACAAATGCAGACAATCATATAGGAGCTGAAGTAGCGTCTCACAGGATAGGGACACATTTCTCAGAAAGCAGAAGCTATGATTACTAATCTCTTTTAACACCAAGGTCCCAATATTGAGGAGACTGAATTCAGCAAGGACACATTTTTGCATGTATTGTACTGTGCTATAAAAATGAACCCAAATATAAATAAGCAGGGACTGTGTTCTCCACTCACTACTCCCAGTCACTTTAGATTAATGCAATTTATCTTTTTTACATCTTTAGCTGACCCCAAAAGCATTTGTGTGTGAGCTGATTGATAAAACAAACTACACAGCATGTTATCTTAGTGTTTATGATGTTATCTTAGTTTTGCCCCAAAATAGATACTGAGATAATAATTCAAGTGAAGATAGCTTTTTGGGAAGGAATTCTAGGAAAACCACTAGGGGAGTGAGAAAGGAATATGAGGAAGAAAACAGACAATAAGTGTGATGTATCATACAAATTGTCAACATGAGCAACATGAGTTTGAATTTCTAGGTTTGTTAGTCAGTGTTGAACTGGACATCAGAGTTATCCCAAGCAACCAGTAAGAAAGTGGGTGGATTTTGTCACCATCTCTATTCAGACAATAGATGAAGGTTGATGGGGTAAAGACAGAAAGCTTTAATTTTTAGAGACTTCAAGCCTGACATCTCTAACAACTTTGGGCACTTAGAATTGCACACAGTGGTCAGGGCTACCAGAAGAACGGGCAGCATTTGTGCAAGATACTGTTCAGTACTCATACCACAGAAGCTTAACACAGAAAAGGCCAAGGGAATGAGAATATGAGTTGATCTTACTGATTAATAATTCCGCATACTAGAGCCAGGAGAGGACAAAAAATGAAAAAGTGACACACAGTTGTGGGAAATAGCACTAATAAAACCACTGGTTTGCTAATCCAGACTAGGAAATGCTTAAGGAAAAAATTATAGAGGAACTTTGTAGAAATTTGGTTACTCTAATATTCCAATTATAACACAGCAATTACAACACCGTAAAATCTACCAACCACATGGTGATGGTAAGTTTCTTGTAATATTTTTTTCTAAGTTTGTTGTGGCTATCAACTTGGGACAATATTTTCATATTTATCAGTTATATTAACCAGTTAAGTGTGCAGAGGTTATTTTGAGACAGATCCAATATATAAGTTGTTAAATTAGACAAAACCAAAGTGGACTAAGAAGAGCTGGAAACTACTGAACAGTTAGCTATTTCTACCCACTCTGTGAAAACCACCCTCAGTTAATTATAATAATTTTGAACATCTTAAAATAAAATAGGTTTGGATTTCAAAATGCTTTATCTTTCCTTTATAAGTTTTTTTAAAAATTCTATTACTGTACTTATATCTGTATTTAGGCTAATTGTAATTTTTCTAAAACTTCTCTATAGGAATCTGGGTCATAGATTTTGATGTCTTTGGGACATTCAAGGCACTTAATTTACTGATAAAATGCAAAATCATGTTGTATCAATGGGCAAATTTAAGCCTAAGGAAAGAAAAAAGTAACATCACAGCCCTGTCCTCCTCTAGCTTTTGTTATGCAAGTTTCTAAAAGGCAAGGAAGTACAATTATATGGAAGAAGTAGAAGAGTATATTGCAAAATTAGACTTACAAAATCTCTATTTTTTTTTTCTTGGAATCAAGCTTGCCTCAGGATTCAACTGATGTAAAACATTAAGATTTTCAATCTAAGTATTATTTTTGTGGAAACTTGGGCACGGACACGGAGTTTTATGAGTTTATTCTATATAGCAATAAAATTATGAAATAAAATGGAGTCTTTGAAATATAAAGATCATCAGGTAAAAGAAGTCCATAGATGTTTCATACTGAAAAAAAATAATGAATAGGTATTACCTAGAAAGTGCTGCTGGCAATGAAAATTTTCTCTACAAAATGAGGTTTATATCGCTGAATTAAATAAATCCTGAGTCTAGCCCTTATTCATTCAATTAGTGGTACTCAGTTTCATGAATGTTAGAGTTTATTTAAATCTGGAAAGCTAAATATGTAACTACATTTCATAAAGAGTGTATGTATATGAAAATACTACACCCTCTTAATGTTTTAGAATGAGTCTTGAATTCAGATAGTTCCAAGCTTTCTACATTTATTTTCCAAATTTGCTTTAACTATTCTAGGTATTTGGGGTATTTATTATTAGTGCTTTGATTCATTGTGGATAGACTATAATACCCAGTTATTAGTCAGATATCTACATGTTGCTGTGAAGGCATTTTGTAGCTGTGTTTAATGACTATAGTCATTTGATTTTAATTTGGTTTAAGTAAAGTGAATTACCCTCCATAATGTGATGGGCCTTATCCAAACAACTGGAGGTCTTCAAAGTGAAAACCAGGGTATCTCAGAGAAGTAATTATGCTTCAAGTTTGCAAAATCATCTGGTTGGTTTCCTATCAAACAGCTCGCCTTACGAATATCAGCATTGCCATTCCTCACAAACACTTGAGTCAATTCTTTCAAATAAGCCCCTTCATATCTGTGTCCATATCTGCAAATTATGTAGATTCTAGTTCACTGGAGAATCCTGACAGATAGTTCTGGTACAATATGCACTGATTTTATAGTCTTACTATGAAGAAAATTATTATTCTTGATTTCAAAGATTTGTGTAATTCTCACTTTTTCATCCCAAAGTTTTTAATCACAGATCTTAATACTTCGGAAGTTATGTTCTAGGTGATTTTTAATCACTAATATCTAGATATTGACTTATGATTTTCAAAAAGTGCTTTTAAGTTATGATTTTCAAAGTGCTTTTAAGTTTTTAATCTAACGTTTACATATATATGCATATATATACATCATGTGTGCATATACATATGTGTGTGCTGCATAATAAAATACCATGAGCTGGGAGGTTTCTTACTTTTAAAAACATTTCTTCATATGGCGGCCTCCTTGTTGTGTGCTGACACAGCTTCTCATCAACTTCACACCCACAGAGAGAATTAGAGCCAGTTCTCTGATGTCTCTTCTAACGGGTGCTAATTCCAATATAAAGGCCCAGCTCTCATGGCCTCATCTGAACCTCATTAGCTCCTAAAGGCCCCATCTCCAAATACCATCACATTAGAAATTAAGACTTCTTCAGCTTGTGAATTTTAGGAGAACACAATTGAGGGAATAGCAATATATCTCCTCCAAACCACACTGATGACTTATTTTCTTTGGAATTCCATATTACTACATATTTTGTTTCATTTGATTTTGACAGCCACTGTATGAGATATACAAAGTAGTACATTACTATTTTTCATAGGGAGAAATAAAAACAAAACAAAAACAAAACCTAAAGCTAAAAAAGCTAAATGATTTGCCCAGCATTAAGCACTGTCAGCAGAAATGAGAACTATTTCCTTGTAATATATCACACTATTATTATTTTGCGACACCACACAATTTCAAGATACATTCAGAACAATAAAAGAAAGAGCTCTGTGTTACTATGGAATACAGAGACAGGAATATCTTCAATAAAAACTCATTTGTTCTGTTATCTCCACTGACTTACCTTCAAAGCACAGAAAGATAACTGCTCTAAAAACTAAGTAGTAATTAGGTTTCCAATGAACCAAAGTGCTAGCTTCACTTCAACTTCATAATAATGTAATCATAAGTTGAATTAAATTACATTAAACTTAATGTTGCTCATTGATTTATCTAAAAGTTATGATCAAAATGGTTCTCAGAAATCTCTGTATAAATAAATGTGAAAACAACTTAAAATGTTCTCCGTGAATTGTACTAATATACTTTCCCACCTGAGGGAAAAATACTTTAAAGCTGAGATGTTGAAACTTTTTTTAAATGGTAAAAATAAGTACATGTAATAAAATACAGTAGGTTCATCAGATTGAAGACGTGCCTAGAATTTAAGGTGTCTGTGTGTGTGTGTCTGTGTGTGTGAGTGAGTGAGTGAGAGAGGGAGAGAGAGAGAGAGAGAGAGAGAGAGAGAGAGAGAGAGAGAGACACCACCGTAAGACAGAGAGACAGAGACAGAGAGCTAGAAAAAGAGAGCACAAGGATCTGAGTTTGCATCTGCTTCATTTTTTTTCTCTCTGGGGCATACTTCTGAAACCTTTGGTTATTTCATGCTACCACAATGATTTGAGATAATTCCATGATTTGAAAATTATTTGACAATAGTTTTTGGTGATACCTAGAGTATAATATTTTTAATATATGGATTATTATTCTTCTGAGAATATATATTTTTGCTTAAAATCATTAAATGTAACTGAGCAGTGAATACAATGGAGACAGCTTCCTACAACATACTACAACTTCCTGATTCTTGCCTTGCTATTGACTTTAACCTCAAGGCACTAAAAATAACCATTTTGTCTAACAGTAAGTAGTAATTCAGTTTCCAATTCAGCTAAAACCATAGTCTCACCTCAATTTTTACAGCTGAAATTCTTATGTCCTGCATGGGCCACATGTGGTCATGTTTAAAGACTAAAATTTAGTTACTATGAAACCAATGTGTATCACATATGGTATTCCCAGGGTGAAATGAAAATTATGTGTCAAAATGCCTTTCTCTAACAGTTTCTTTTCAAAATTGTCCAAGGAACATTTTATTCTGAGGACAATTTATGGGACACTTTACATTGTCTCATGATAGAGCACATAGCTATTGAGATCTTACATCATGAGTTTCCACTGAAATGCAACAAACTGCATTTCAATTACCAAGGTTCCCTTAGTTTTTACAATGTTGTTACAAAAGTAAATTGGTATAAGGCTTGCAATCACATACCACTAAAGGTTTTGCTAGATTAAGGGACAGGTTATAACAGAAAGATATATTTAAAATAATGATGAAATCAAGGAATTTTGATAAGCCACAAAACCTTAGAAAACAAAACTATGTTTTTTTTAAATAATTTTTACTTAGAATAATTTTTAAATACAATTTTCAATCATCAAATTCTTGCTTAACTTTTGGAGGTAAGTAGATTAGACTCTCTTTATAGATAAGGAACCTGAGACACATGGAATTGATAAATTTCTTAATTTCATTCAGATGGTAAGTGACAAAAATTAAGATACAAATAGAGACTCAGATTCAAGAGGTAGCTGCATGCAATCATGTTCATATACCGTTAAACATTTTCAAATTCAAATGAATACAATGGGTCAATTACCAAGAAGTTGGGAACTTAGCTTATTTTATAAATGACAGATTATTTATTAATGTGATAACATTGGTTTATAACACAGTATATGGTTTAAAGTTGTAGTAACACACACTTCAGTTGTATGTGATCACAACATACCACCACCAAGGCACCCACAGTCTTCTACCCTTGGCCATTATGCCTCCTCCCCATTTTGCTCTCCCTTGCCCTGCCCTGCTCATAACCTTAATTACACAGTTTGATTTCCAGGGCTTGATATTGGCTTGGTTTGATCTGACCCTGATAATTCTAAGAATCACATCACAAATTTCCACAAGAGCTCACTATCCTTGCACTGCATTTATGATTCTGAAACCATGGTCCAAGTTTTCCTGAACGTATAAATGAAAAGAACTCTACAAAATTAGAATACTATGAAATTAGAATGAAACATAAAAAATAATTTATATCTCTTAATTCATAGATGTTAAGATAAGCATCTTTTCAAAATCATTTTAAAACCCCTACCTACCATTTGTTAGCAAATAAACATTGAACACATTCCATGAGTAGGAAAACATGTAATCATAGAGCATTAGCAGGTTCATGGAAGACAAATAAAACTCATGTTGATGATATTCACTGCTCTTTCCTGCCATTTTCAAATGAAAAGCAAATAGAAAAAAAATCTAGTCTTCAGGCATTCAATATAAATCAAATACTGAGTTATGACATATGTTTCTGTTCTCTATGGAATTTATGCTTCTTCAAGACATTTTGTTCAAAATTTACCTTATTGAATTTTCTGATATTTTGAGTAGAACAAAATATAATGAATAAGCATATTGTAGAATTTTGTCACTGGTTGAAAAAGAGTATAATGTAGTACATGCCCATGTATGATTTCAGCGAAATCACAAAAAGAAATTACCAACAGAATAAAGTTGAAAGTGGTTCAAAACATAAATTTGTATAAATGACAAGGGAGAAACACAAAAGTAAGATCTCTCTCCAGCTTCTAAACAAAAGCATGAATGTATTCCCCCAGGTAATCCAATCATAACTTAAACACCTTGAGGTATCAACTTAAATATGAATGTTTTTAAAATCAAGACCAAAGATTCAGCCTTGAGGATAATGACATTAATCTGCACTATTAGAAATTTGTCTTAAGTCAAGGAAAAGATAACTTGTACAGAGTTTAAAGCAAAAAAGATAAAATAGTGGTTTCCCTAGAAATCTTAGTTATAAGAAGGAAGGTGTTATGGACTGAATTGTGTCCTTGCTTCCAAAATTTGTCCATTGAAATCCTAACCCCAGAAGTGACACGTTTGGAGATATGATCTTTGCAGTGGTAATTAAGTTAAAATAAGGTAGTTAGGATGGGCCTGATCCATTATGACTTGTGTCCTCATAAAAAAGTTGGACAAAGATACATACGGGACCTCCCTGGTGGCACAAGGGATTGTCTCAGCACCATGAAGCTATCCACAGCAACTACATCATGTGTTCGATCCCCAGCCAGGGAGCTTCCCACTGCCTTGCCCACTGCTCCCCTCAGCAGTGTATTTCAGTCAGTCTGCCTGTTCTGCTCCCCACTGTCTCTGATGAATCCTCTCACCTCCCCCCGCCCACACACACACAGCTCTGGCCTGCACCCCAGCTCTTGTATGCATAAATAAATAAATCTTTTAAAAAAAGATACAGAGGATAGTTGATGTGAAGACAGGGTAAAAACAGTCATCTATAAGGCAAAGAGATTTCTGGGACAGTTACATTCCTTCTGGCATTTGGAAGGAACCAACCCTTTATACACCATAAATAAATACATTATTTTCAATAACACAGAATCAAATGTATCATGTCTTAATTTGCAAACTGTGTAGAGTCTGAATTAATAGGATTTTTCTGAATATCACAGCAAGAGAAATGGGTCCCAGTTCAACAAATCCATTTTTATATAACTTCATGCTTTCACATTTTTATATGATTAAAGAGAAATTATGAATTCCCCAAATAACATCCAAAAGTATCCCATTATGTTCAAATATACACCTTATTCATTGTAACAGTAATGACGTGCAACACTTAATATTCTATCATACTTTCTCTGTTGATATTCTGAATAGAAGGGAATGGATTACACATGTGACTCAGCTCCATTCAACCAATTCATAGAAATATGGAATATCTGTGGAAGACCCACTTTTGTGATGGTTTGGACCCTCATGAATTGCACAGGAGACCAAGAAGGTTGAGAAATTGATACTTGTCAAAACACTGCCAACTTAGACTGAATTGGGCAAAAGTAAACAAACTAAAGGAAGGTTGTTGGAATTCTGAAATTCTTCAGAATATGTCAACAGACTTATCTGATTGTGAATGTGTTATACTTCGATAAAGGTGAATTAAGGTGCTGTAGCACTCCCATCCAAGTACTAACCAGGCCCGACCCTGCTTAGCTTCCGAGATCAGACGAGATCGGGCATCTTCAGGGTGGTATGGCCATAGACAGAACAGAAGCACAGACCAATGGAATAGAATAGAAAACTCAGAAATAAATCCACATACCTATGGACAACTAATCTTTTACAAAGGAGCAAAGCATATACAGTGGAAAAAGGTTAGCTTGTTCAATAAATGGTGCTGGGAAAACTGGACTGCTACATGCAAAAAAAAAAGGAAGCTAGACTACTACCTCACACCATGTACAAAAACCAACTCAAAATGGATAAAAGACATGAACGTAAGACTTGAAACCATAAAATTTATAGAAGAAAACATAGGCAAAACTCTACACGACATACATCTCAGCAAAATCTTTAAAGACACATCCCCAAAAGTGAAGGAAGTCAAGGAAAAGATAAACAGATGGGACTACATCAAACTAAAAAGCTTCTGTACAGCAAAAGACGCAATAATTAAAGCAGACACCCAACTAATTGGGAGAAAATCTTTGCACATAATACAACTGATAGAGGACTGATCTACAAGGAGTTCACACAACTCAACAAAGACAAAGTCAACAATCCAGTCAAAAAATGGGCAAAAGAGCTAAAAAGACACTCCTCGAAAGAAGAAAAGCAAATGGCCAACAGCCATATGAAAAAATGTTTAACATCACTTATAATCAGGGAAATGCAAATCAAAACCACAATGAGATACCACCTCACGCCAGTGAGAATGGCGCACATTAAAAAAACAGGCAACAACAAATGCTGGCGAGGATGTGGAGAAAAGGCACTCTTCTACACTGCTGGTGGGAATGCAAACTGGTCCAACCACTGTGGAAAGCCATATGGCATTTCTTCACATTAATAAATATGGAGCTACCATACGACCCAGCAATACCACTTTTGGAAATCTACCCAAAGGACAAAAAAACACTAATCCAAAAGGATACATGCACCCATATGTTTACTGCAGCAGTATTTACAATAGCGAAGATATGGAAACTACTCAGATGCCCAAAAATAGATGACTGGATCAAGAAGATGGGGTACATATACACAATGGAATACTATTCAGCATTCAAAAAAGATAAACACATGCAATTCGCAGCAACATGGATGGAACTAGAAGGGATCATGCTCAGCGAAATAAGCCAAAAGGAAAAAGAAAAATAGCAAATTGTCTCACTTATAACAGGAATATAGGGGAACCAAATGTAAGAGCATCAATCAGAGAGGGGGGGAGGATTGGGGCTCAGAACGGGGGAGAGGGGAGCACAGGGTACTGTGGTGACGGTTCACAGGTGAATTGGTGGTGGGAAACCTACGGGGAATATACAGTAATGTAAAAGACACAAATAAAAATAACAACAACAACAAAAAAAGATGCTGTAGCACTGACATTGCTATCTGGGCCCAGAATGAGGAGATAAAAGGGGATGAGGTGGGGCTGTCACCTCATCATTTCCAAACAGTCAGGTCTCCTCAGCTTCAGAAAGTCAGGTCATGACAATCCAGAGCCCATGGAGTGGGACCATCCTGGTAGTTCCCCAAAACAGAAATGTCATTCCAGGGGGTCCAGAGGACAGAGTGCTGATCCCGAAATGGGTTTTCTCTAGAACATTAAAATTAAGGGAATTTGCTCTGGGTTTTGCACTTGTTTGCTTGTTTGGGACATTTGACACCTTCCTCTTTTTTTTTTTTAATTTTTCCCATTTCAAAAGAAAAATTTCTATTCAATGTCTGTTCTTCCATTGTGTTCAAATAACAGACATCTTGCCTGGTTTCACAGAAACACAACTGGAGAAAATTCTTTTATACTTCAATTCTGATCCATACCTACTCTAATTCACTTTGTTGTTGAAAATGGTTAGAATGTCAGTCTGTTGTATACACTGAATATATTTAACACATGAGGAGGACATGGTTTTTTGTTTTTGGTTTTTTTTTTGTATTTTTTTATTGTTATTTATGTCTTTTACATTTTGTAGTCCCCTTGGGCAACCCACCACCAATTCACCCGTGATCCATCTCCATGGTCCCCTGTATTCTCCTCTCTTCCATTTTGTGCCCTTATCCTCCCCTCCACCCCCCCACCACCACCGCTGAGTGTCTGTCACCCACCCAGCCTCCCTATAGTCCTGTTATAAGTGAAACCATTCGATATTTTTCTTTTTCTTTCTGGCTTATTTCACTGAGTATGATTCCCTCTAATTCCATCCATGTCGCTGCAAATTGCATGTGTTTATCTTCTTTCCATGATGAATAGTATTCCATTGTGTATATGTACCACATCTTCTTAACACTAATCCAAAAGGATACATGCACCCGTATGTTCATTGCGTCAGTATTCACAATAGCAAAGGTATGGAAGCAACCCAGATGTCCCAAAATAGATGATTGGATTAAGAAGATGAGGAGGACATGGTTTTAGGGGGCTAAAGGTTGAAGTAGTGTGTGCTTAACTGTGTTCCCCTCTGGTACAAATGTTGAAGTTCTAACTCCCAGTACCTGAGAATAGGACTGAATTTGGAGATTATCAAGGAGATTCATTTAAAATAAGATCACTGTGGCCCTAAACCACTAGGATTCATATCTTTATAAGAAGAGGAAATTTGGACACAGACATGCAGAGAGGGAGGATGATGTTAAGGCACAGGAAAACATTAGTTGTCTACAAGTTGAAGAGAGAGGTCTAAAAAAGAACCTACCCTCCCACGTGTTCCTTAGAAGGAGGCAACCCAGTTCATATCTTGATCTTGGACTTATAACCTCCAGAACTATGTGGAGATACATGTCTGTTGCTTAATCCACACAGTCTGTGCTATTTTGTTATGGCAGTACAAGCAAATTAACAGACAAGACCACTGACTAAAAAAAATTCTTAAATATTTTCTGTTATTGAATAGGAAAAAAATGGAAAACTTGTTCATTTATAGACACTGTAGACTTTATGATTCTACTGAAGAATGAATTTAGTACTTTCCATATCTCTTGTTTATAAAACAAATGGTAAATATACACATATACATAACCTTTTATCTTCTCTCATAAATCAACTTCAAGCTTCTTCAGGGAACGGCATCCACTGTATTTGACAAGTTTGAATAAAATAACTAATTACAATACAAAATAATTTACATCAGAGAGTTAACTATTTGGCCAAAACTTAAGTCAAAAAAAGGGGAGGAGGTACCTTCTAAAGTGCAGTTTTTACTCTTTTCTATAAGTGAAAGGAAACAAGTTAATATACCACATTACATATATTTCTTTCAAAAGTTATTTTCTTCACAGTTTTGTTTAGCTATAATATCAAATGATTACAATTATACTATTCTCATATTTTTGAAAATAAATCATGTTTGCATCAATTCAGTTTGTATATAACTCACTGCACTTATCAATTTAATTCTAATTAGCTTCCCATAGCCAAAATATATCATTATTACTACAAAATATTTTCCATTTTATAAAATGTTAAATATTTTAAGAAGCATTTTCAAAAAAGCAACTATTCAAGAAGTTTCATACTTCATCTTAATAAGGACATTAGTTTGATTGAAAAGAGTTGGTTCTATAATGAGGCCTCATGAGTACTTTATTATGCAACAAAGTAACACCCCAAAGACAACAAATTCTGGGAAAGAGGCAAGAACTATTGACATGAAGAGAGTCAATATAATAGATTATCTGTACATCATGTACACTTAAACAGAAATAATTGTTTTGTGGTTAATTTTTATAAATATACCAAAGCTCCTTGTCCCTTAAAAATCCATGCATTTTGTTACTAAAGGCAATAAGCCTCTAATAAATGAGTGTTCTCTTTTGTGAAAAGAGTCATGAAAAAGAAATGATGCTTTAAGAAGCTTTGCACATAGACACAGACACATACTCTCCTTCTGTGGATAAGAAAACTGGTCAGACACCTCTTTTTTGTTTACCTGGGAAATATACAGAATAGATTTACAATTCTATTGAATATAGCAAATAAGTCTATAGCTAAATACAAATACATGTTGAAAAGATAAGTACATCCAACATCTTTTCATTCATATACAAAATATAAACAATAATTATCAATATTGTATAATAAATATGATATATAAAAATAACAAGATTTATACATCTTCAAACTTCATGTAACAATATCTGTGAAGTGTCTGTAATAAATATATATAAAAATCATTGTCCTCAGTAAAGGAAAGTTCATGGAGATGTCACACACAATCAAATAAACTAAACCTGGGTAAGTTCTATCACAGAGGTGTGTGTAAGTGCTGTAAAAAGGAGGAAGGGAAAGCCAAATTTCTGAAGGGGGTTAAACAAGATCTCATAGAGTCACTTATATTTAATGCATGGATAATAACCTTGAAAGAAAATGTATGGGATAACATCTGATTTGCACAAAAGCATAATCTTCATATTATTTGCTATGTTATGACATTTACTACTTCTAAGTCATCAATTATTCATGTTTTTACTTTCTGGAGTATGGAGAATGCTTTTGATTTGGAAATTTACTATCTCTAATTGTAATTATCTGAGGTTGTTAATCATAAGGGCTTTTCCCTTTTACATTGCACAATAGCTGTATGAAAAACAATTTGAGAACAATCTATAAACATTTACTGAATAGGTTAAATATCACTCTTAAAAACATAGAACTTAATAGAATACCCAGAATTAAAGCCACATGTCTATGAACAACTAATCTTTGACAAAGGAGCAAAGAAAATGCAGTGGAAAAAGGACAGTCTATTCAATAAATGGTGCTGGGAAAACTGGACAGCCACATGCAAAAAAATGAAGCTAGACTACTATCTCACACCCTGCACAAAAGTCAACTCAAAATGGATAAAAGACCTGGATGTAAGACCTGAAACCATAAAATGTAT